>JAGQAX010000012.1:43427194-43556682 GCA_019142605.1 Cephalopholis sonnerati
TGAGCAACTTGAGAAAGTTTTCTGGCACCGTTGTGCCACTGCTGACCTCTGACCTCTGACCTCTGACCTCAGCTCAGTCCAACACTTTCAGATTCACTGGAACAAGTTTGATTTAAATGTCGAGTGAAAAGTGACCAAAAGGACGATGACATCAGACGATGACCTCCGCTGTAGTTTAAAGAATCAAGGACCTTGATTTGTGTCAGCCGCAGAGTTCAGCCTGCTCTGATGCTTCAGAGGCGTCTCTGTGTGATTCATGAGGTCGCGGCGAGGCAGGGCCGTCTGAATGCTCCGCCTCCTTTATATGTGTCACTGTAAAACAGACTCAGACTGGTCTCCAGTATAAAGTAGAGAGTACGGAGATAATACAGAGGGGACTTCCTCTGGACGTTGACGTCCTGCTAACGAGTTACCAAGGGAACTGAGACTGCAGAGGACATTCAGCGGCACAAGGACACTTCGTCATCAGCTACCTTTGTCCCAAACGCCCTCTCATTCCTTTTCAATGCCTCTCTCAGTGTCTCCACCTCTTCATACCTGACCTCCAGCTCCTCCGTCATGTGTCTCAGCGGGGAGACGCAGTAACATCAGATCAGAATGAATCAGGTCGCAGGCTGCTGTAACGTGGGCGACGTGCAACAACAGCGCCTGACAAGCTGTCGAATCTAAATGCCAGATGTGATTTATGATGGTCTCCAGTTCCCACAGCTGCGGCTGCTGCGTCCTCTGTCACATGTGGGTCACTTTGTGTGTCTGAGGTTCCACTGTGTGAGTCCTGATGAAGGTCACATGAATTTTAGGGAAGTATTCAGTCTAACTGTTCATTTGAAAGCTGAACGTGTTCAGAGCACAGAGCAGAACAGCAGCTGATGATTCTTCATGGCTTTGTGTTTTAATTGCACACCACTGGATGCACTGTGTTCAACCTGTTGACATCAGCCTTTAATTATTGAGGGCCACGGCATGAACTCAGCGAGGAGTAATTACGCAGCTCACAGGAAGCAAGACAGAACAACAACAGATGAAACAAACAAAAATGTAAAAAGAAGAAACAAAGAAGAAAAATCAAATAAATAAATGAGTGTGGACGGATGAATGTACACATGAAGTATCTTCCTCAGTCCTTCTCCTCGTTACACGCTCACAGATTTCTTGAACACCCCCGCTGTGATTTGTGTCATCACCGGTGTGATCGTCATCAGGTGAGAAGAGGAGCAGTGGGCTCTCTTTGATTCCCTCGTGTATCCATAGTAACAGCCGCCCTTCAACAACAGGGGTCAAGCCCAGCAGGTTGATTAGCAGGAAGCTGCTCCTCCTCCTCCTCCTCCTCCTCCTGTTCAGTGACAGTACACATTTTTTACAGTAAACAGTCACATGAAAGAAGAAGAGGAAGAACGCAGCCTTTCATCACATTCAGTTATTCATCAGAACCTCTCCGTGTCTCGCTCCTTTATGTTTACAGGACGTCATATCTTCATCCTCATCCTCAGCTCTGTGCTCACATGGTGCAGAGCAGAAGCCTGGACAGAGTTATTCAGCTTCATCAGCTCATTTAACTCCTTTTAATTTAAAGAGACAGTTCACCCCAAAATCAAAAATATTTTTCTTCTAACAGCAGGTTGTTTCTGCCTTAAATGGACAGGTGTCAATTTACAGCAGAGTAAACCAACACAGACATCCTGGTCGTTTCTGTGAACTGAAACCTTTTCCTTCAGTGGAAACAAAGCTTTTATTTACTTACATTATTTGTGGTTTGAATCCCGGGGTGAGGGAGGAGCTTCAGGAGCATGAGTGCTCCCACATGTTCTCCCTGTTGAAAGACAAGCAGGTTACTTGGTGACCTGTCCAGGGTGTACCCTGCTTCTCGCCCAATGTCAGCTGTAGGCTGGGATAGGCTCCACCCCCTGTAACCCCCAACAGAATAAGTGGTTACAGAAACTGAATGAAAACGTCCCTTGAGGAGCAACATTAGGCGATGAGCTGTTTGTTAAAACTCTTGAAAACTTTTCATATCTCTCCATATTCATGACGGTGAGGAAGACTCAGAGTTCCAGTGTGGACAGAAACAGTCCAACCGTGCTTCATCAGGAGACTGTGTGGGTGTGGTTTGATGATATTTGATTGACTGTGCTGGCAACATCAGCAACAACCCCACGACTGTCATCTGACTGTGACTCAAACATTGCTAATCTCTGTGCACCCACCTCAGAGCGGCGAGCAGAGCGGCGAGCAGAGCTGAAGCACCAACAGAGAGGATGTGTGTTTACTCTGGCAGATAATGGAGCCCGTCACTCAGGAAACAAGCTGATGGACCAAATATGTTTTAAGTGGAGGGGCAATCCACCGCAGATTGACTTTAAGTGTTAGGGTTAAAGGAGGTCGAGCATCAGTCCGAGAGATGACCTCATACAGATCAGTCCATTTAAGGGAACAGGAAGTGAAAAGGAGAGAGAATGACTTTGTTACAGAGGGACAGACAGAATGTGTTGGAGGGGGTCTGTCAGTGTGAGTCACTGCTGTAACACAGAGAGAGCCTGGTGTATAGATGGCTTCACAGATGGTGTGCTCAACATATACGTGCACATGGACAGATGTTTCCCTGCGCGCTCGGCGAGCGGAGGCCTGAGCGTTTTCCGGGGCCGACCCCTGAGCTCGGCGATAAGAGGATGCTAGAGCTGGGCAGATGTTTGCTCTCAGGAATAATCCAGAGGGGCAGCGGTGAAGTGGCTCAGAGGACGTCTGCTCTGTTTCCACAGTCTGTGATGTTTGTGTTTGTGCAGAGCTAATGTTCAGTGTTTGTGGGCACATGACGGCCACCTCACATTTGTGTGTGTGTGTGTGCGTGTGTGTGTGTGCGTGTCAGCAAAGTGCAGTTAATCCTGTCAGTATGAGGAATAAGGTCACAGCAGACGCAGTGATGAGACGGTTCTAACAGGAGCTAAAAAGAAGTGACATCATGAGTCTGACAGGTGTTTTGACACCAGCAGTGGAGCTGCTTCAAATGTCTGTCTTCAGTTTACATACATTTACACTGCAGACTGCAGGGGGCGCTAACACTGTGTGTTAACAGACAGTGAGCCACTGAAAGAAGAGAAGAAGAAGACAGCATACGTGTGTGTGTGTATAAATAATGTGGTCCTGTCTACATGGTGACCCTGGTTTCATGAGGTTTCATGTTCCATAGTGATCATGTGAACCTAAACCAGGATCTTTACCTGACCCTAACCATGTGACACTGAGGTCAGACGCTGCTTGAGACCAGCAAACAACAGAGTCGGTTGTTTTTAACCGAGACATTGCTGCATTTCCAGTGAGGACAGCGTCAGGAGAAGCAGTTGTTTTTTGCAGATATCTCTGCGTCTCCAGGATTGCACCACCAAAAGGATTTTTCTCTGACAGAGACATCACCGTGTTTCCTGCCGCTTACAGCAGTGTTTTTACTGAGACGTTGCTGCGTTTCCTGCCAGGATTGTTCCCCAAATGCGGCTGTTTTTTACAGAGATGTAACTGTGTTTTCAGTCGGGATAGTCCCATGAAAAGCATTTTTTCTTACTGAGACAGTGAGTCACTATTAATATCAAAATAACTTGAATAAGTAAAAAAATAGGTGATATAATATACAGCAGACATTAACAGCTCACAGAGACATCGTGTGATTCAGGTCGTATGTTCGACAGAGTCACAGCAGTTGCGTCTGAAGCAGTTGCTCCATGTTGACGTCAGAGAGGTTGGAGAGAGGAGAGTGTCACACTTTAAATATCTTCTTATGAGACAAACTGAGGGGCTTTGTTTTACCAACAAGGTTCATCGATGCAGGTTTGAAAATCTCTGTAGGAAATGAAACCAACGTGCTGCTGTGACCTCATAAACCTACGTGTCCTCCTGAGGAACCGTCTGTGTGTCACTCAGACTGAGACTGATGGACTGTGCTCAGTGTTTTAATGAGCTGAGCCTGAGACCAGAAAATCATTTTGGGTGGTAGCAGTGAGGCAGCTGTGAACTAACGACCTCATCACTGCCTCTTTTAAAGAGTCTTCACGTCCTGGGTCAGCAGCTTTAATTCCCTCTGTCTGAAGGCCCAGAGATTTGAATGCAGTCTTACTCTGGGATGGAACAGCTTACGATGCTCCGGCTTTCTCCCAGAAATTAAATTCCATTTGTGAATCACAATACGTTAAACACAGACGTCCCTTCAACCAGAATTCCAGCGTGCTGCCTGCGAAGTGATAAGAAGGGGCTTCTTGGCTCCGTTAATCCGTCTTATGTAGGTCACATGGCGAGCGCTCGGCTGCCTTTAACTCAGGAAGGACTTGATGGAGCCCGGACGCTGCTCTCATAGCTCACGCTGGCAACGTGCACGAGTCTGCCGGTGCCTCTCGAGTCAGTCTGTAACCTCTGGACGCCCACGAACAAGATTACTCATCAACAGTTGACTCCTGGAGGAAACAACAAGTTACAGTTTCATCTCTGCTCAGCTGTGTTGGTTTAAACTAAAGCCCAGATATCAGTGTGTCTGAGGACTGAGAGTCAACAACTACTGAACATCACAGCAACGATGCAACAGCTAAATACAGCCCGTCCATACACACACCCTGAGGCTGTAACTGTCTGTCCTGTAACAGCCAACGTTTTGTCCTTCCTTATAACCTGAATTGAAAATATTTTAACTAACAAAGACAGTAAAACAATCCTGTCGTCCTTTTACAGAAGTTGTTCCTAAACTCACAGCTGAGTTGTTTCCTGTCTCAAGGAATCCTAACTGTGTCTGTAAATCTGATTCTTCAGTCAGCACTCGTCCTGTCATGTCTTCATGTCTGATCAGAACGTACCGAACGAACGTGACTCCTTGAGATGGACGAGTCGTAGTATCATTATATTCATCAGTATACTCATCACATTTCAGAGGTCAGTTTGTTCACTGTCTTCACTGTCATTGTCACACAGAGCTGACAACAGTGCTGATCATTTGGTGGTTATTTAAGGACGGGCTCGATGCCGTCCTAACTCAGGATTTTGATTTCAGGATTTTGGTAAATCCCTAAATTAGAATGGGTCTGTAAAATTTAAATTCCTCTCCAAAGATGGCAGCTTTTCCTTTATTCAATTATAAAACATGTTTCTGTAAAAACTCCAAAACCCAAAATATCATCCTAAATTTACACTCTGAAATGAGGCCCTGGTTCCAAACCTGGCGTCCCCCAGGGTCAACGATGCACACAACATAAAGATATATATGTATCTACAAGATATATTCACACATCCTTCGCTCTCTGCTTTCATTAGAATATTAAACACTAATATTAAACAACCAGAGAGTTACAGGTCAGTGGTCACATGATCAGAAATCTATTGAGTATGTATGACTGTTTAAAGAGAATTAAAATGACAAAATATCAACAGAGACTCATGAAAATAAACATTTCAGAGAAACTTGTTTCTGATGGAATAATCACAGGAATTAATAATAAATTCATTCAGACTGCTTCAGTTCTTCTTGTGTTCACTGTTTGGGTTCATTATAAAGTTTATCAGCTGTTCTGCTCTTATTGTCATCCATTGAATATAATATGAAACATCCATTAACATTTTTCATTTTTATTTACTTATTTAATTATTATTTATTTATTTATTGAAACCGTATTTATTTTTCTCTTTTTCAGTGGCGTCCTGGCCGCGACAGGCAGCAGTGTCACTACAGACAGACAACATAACACAGAAATACAGAGGAATAAATAAATAAATAAAATAATAAATACAAACATAAAAAATCTAATTTATAAAAATATGTAATTCAGTTTAGTTGTCAGTTTACTCAGTGATAGAGGAGGGTTCCTGATGGAGGCACTGCTCTGTGTGTTCTCTGAATGCTCCTCCTGAAGTTATATAAAGTGAAAACAGGCTGTTTGTCTGAGATACGTGGTTCTCACAGGACAGCCACGCTACAAACAGACCATGATGCATTGCTGTAGATTAAACTGCCCCACAGGAGTTAAATGAACACCTCTTTCCAACAGTAAATGAGACGTACAGATGAGTGCAGCAGGAACACTGACCCACAATCATCAGACACAGAAGAAGAAGGAAACACTGACAGAGTTCAGTCAGGACTTTACTGTTCATACCTGAGGAACATTTACTGTTCATACTAAAGTCAGACTTTATTCTCTGAAGAGAGAGACACATCCCAGGTGCTCTCAGTGTTCCTCCGTCCTCCTTTATTTATCACTCTTCACGTCATGCAGCTGCAGCCTGGTGACACTCTCCTCAGTCTGAATATGAAACTGCACTTAAAGGTTTCTGACGATGATGATGATGATGATGATGATGATGATGAAGCCAGCAGGTGTTTGTGAAGTGGAGGAAAGAAGCAAAGTGTGTCAGGTGTGATGGAGACACGTCATGTGACACAGGAGCAGCTGCAGTATGACAGTGTGTCAGCAGAGGGCGCCCTCACTCCAGTTTGTGCAGGAGCAGCTGAGACTCAAACAGCAGAAGAACATTTGGACTGAAGAACAGGAAATAACAGAATATAGAGTCACTTCATGTACTTCATTTCTTTATTTAACAGAGACAGTTTCCCTGTGCTACTGAGGCTCTAACTACCTAATGTGGCAATGATTGTTGAGCCGTGTTTTTCAGAGTTAAATATAGATGTGACTCGGACTCGGACTCTGGCGGTGGTTTCCTACCTTGCCCATTTGATGAGGTATGGCAGGTGATTGAGGAGGCTGAAGGTGTAGAAAGAGTAGCGGATGATCTCTGTGACGGTCCAGGCTGTGACGAACAGCAGCACGCTGTCCTCACTCTGCACCTGCACACACACACACACGCACACACACACTCACACACACACAGCTCTTACAGCATTTTGTTTGATTACTGTATTTTGCTTTTGATGCAAAAATACAGATGTTTCTACTCTAAGAAAACTGTCAACATCAGACACTTAACTTTCTGCATTCTGGTGAAATGTTGCTCCAGTTTATGGTGGAAATGTCACGATGTTTCCTGCTTTAACTGTGCAGAGTTTCTCTATCTTCTCTTTGTGTCGTGGCAGAGTGAGACCTCTGCTCGCTGCTGAGGTGACGTACTGTCATCACCTACTTTACCAGAGACGTTGCTGCGTCTGAGTTTTGTTCTGCAGTTTATTGACACTAGTCCTCTGCTGCTGTCCTGTTTTATCAGAGTACAAATGCAGGTGTTGTAAATATTGAGAAGGACATGTCCCCTGCACTCCCCCAGAATCTGAGCATATGAGCACAGAAACTCAAGGGCTCACACAGTCAGTGATTACTGAAGCTTTCAGCCGTGCCCTGTGGTCTTCCTCTGCTGCTCTCCTGACCTCTCTGATATATGACTCTGTCTGTTTTATCAGAAACATCACAATATTTAATTGAAGGCACAGACATCATCATAATTATTTAGATATTCATTAATGCCAGGGAACAATCACTGAAAGATTCTCTGACAGGATTCATTACATTTAAAGAAATACCTGATATTTCTCATCAGGATAGTAAAAAAGAAAGAGCTTTACTCTTCCTCCATTATTACGACCAAATCACCAGAAAGAATGACATCATTATACAATAATGTGCGACCCACAGCTACGTGACATTTGTACGTTATTATGTGGCAGATATGTTGACTCTTAACGTTTCTTTGCATTTTAACAACCTCGTGGTGAACATGTGGTCAGGGTCAGGCACAAAAAAATACCTGCAGGATACACAGATGTTTTTATGGCACAGTCCCAGCTGGAAACACGGCGATGGTTTGGTTCAAAAACATTCACATCTTGTGGCATCAACAAGGCAGGAAACACAGCGATGTCTCTGTGAAAACAGCTGCTGTTCATGACCCTACCTCAGCAGCAAACAAGCAAAAACAACTGTTTTTATGGCTTTATATCCCAGCTGGACACACGGAGATGTCTTGGTTCAAAAACAGCTGCTTTTTGTGCCACTAACTCTGGTGGAAACTCAGCAACTGGTTGCTGAAAAACTCTCATGTTTGGGGGCTAAAACATTGCTGGAAACTCCACCTTGACTCTTTCTTGTCTCACCATCCTCTGTGACTGTCCTCTGTGACTGTCCTCTCCTCTGTGACTGTCCCCTGTGACTGTCCTCTCCCCTGTGACTGTCCCCTGTGACTGTCCTCTGTGACTGTCCTCTCCTCTGTGACTGTCCCCTGTGACTGTCCTCTCCTCTGTGACTGTCCCCTGTGACTGTCCTCTGTGACTGTCCTCTCCTCTGTGACTGTCCCCTGTGACTGTCCTCTCCCCTGTGACTGTCCTCTGTGACTGTCCTCTCCCCTGTGACTGTCCTCTGTGACTGTCCTCTCCCCTGTGACTGTCCCCTGTATCAGATGTTTATGGACTGACTTCATGGAGCGATGTTGAAGCTGTAGAGACATGAACACTTGTTGTTGTTGAGCAGCAGCATCAGGTCTGACACCTGTTATAAGTGTCGTCACTCAGACGTCTGCTGCGACTGTGTGTGTGTGTGTGTGTGTGTGTGTGTGTAAATGAGATGTCAGGAGATGAACCTGAGACACACACACACACTGAACACACACACACTGAACACACAGAGCGGTCCCTGCTGCTGTGGGGCTGCAGACCCCCACCTCCCTTTCTGCCTCTTCCTTATTCACAGCCAGCCCGGCTGACTGGAGCCTCCACCAGCCAATCGGCAGGCTGCATCCCACCTCTGTCATCAGCCCGTGCTGGAGGAAGGGATTGGCTTGTGTGATGTGAGCTTGGAGAGGAGATGAAATGCCAGGTCTGCTGTGCCTCTGGGGACAACCAGGCTGCCGTAGCATGATGGGAACCAACAGCGGCTCTGCTCGGGGGCAGTAACATCTGATTCAGCATCAGGACACACAGCTCCACCTTTTTTATCCTCCTCCTGTCTCTGCTGCCGAGCTGTGCTGAGGTCTCTCTGTGCTCTACCTTCATGAGGAGGAAGAGGCTCCGTCTGTCCTCATCATCATCACCCATCCTCTGTGGAACAGGTTGATCTTCCTCTGCTTCTGTTTCACACTGACGAGCTGCTCTTTGGAATCTCACACCTCCATGTACGATAACTTGTACCTACATGGATTTGAAGACTCGGAGGCGGTGAGTGTGTGTGTGTGTGTGTGTGTGTGTGTGTGTGTGTGTGTGTGTGTGTGTATGGGGGGGGGGGGTGCCTTTATTCAGCTGTGTGTCGTGGCTGCTCGATCTCTTCATAAACACCCACAGAACGCGCTGAGACTGGAGTGGGCTGAGCGTGCACTCTTCTCAGGGGAGTTAGGAGAGGCTGGGGGAAGGGTGTGCACGAGTGTGTGTGTGTGTGTGTGTGTGTGTGTGTGTGTGTGTGTTAGGGCTCCTCAATCAACCAACTGTACAGTGTTGTTGCTGCCAGCCGGAGGACGTTGTCCTGCTGTCTGGACGGAGCGTCTGCAGACCTCCTTCTCTCTGTCAGGATGAATGGACAGAGTGCATGCTGGGAGGCTCTTGTTTATGAGCATTGTGAGAATGTGTGTGCGTTCATCACATCCCACCGTGCAGCATCAAGGTTTACTGCTCACACCAACAGCTATGTAACCATCTGTACCTCAGTGATGTGCCGCTGCATCCGACTGCGACGTCCTCCACACGACGACTGCATGACTGGAGAGTCTTTGTCATTAAGAGCAGGTTCTCATCTTCATCACACACACAGATAGAGCTGTGATTCGGAGAGGCAGGCGTTGTTATTGACGGGCTGAGCGAGCGACTGTGGGATAGAAATGTGTCGGCAAAATGCTTACAAAGGCAATAAATGTAGAGGGGGGGGAATCCCACTGAGCCAGAATCTGTCAAGACCTCTGTGTAACTCCACCTGACGTCCTCACTGCTGCTGCTGCTGCTGCTCCCACATTAAAGGTGGAGGGGATTGTAGAATAAGATACTGTTCATCTCCAGTTCTGTCAGTGGTGTATTTGTACAGAGGGGTTTACCTTGTCTAAAGAATTAAAAGAAACACCACCTGGCCAGAAGTATGTGGACAGAGTAGTTTGAGATTTTCATGGTACGATAACCATCTCAGAAAATATCACTGTAATACTGAATTACACTCAGTGGCCACCACCTTGGACCCTCTTTATAATTCTTGGTGTCACAGATTCAACAAGGTGCTGAAACATTCCTCAGAGATGTTGGTCCATATTGACATGATGACATCACACAGTTGATCCATGATGAGAATCTCCCGTTCCACCACATCCCAAAGGTGCTCTGTTGGCCTGAGATCTGGTGACTGTGGAGGCCACTGGAGTACAGTGAACTCATCGTCATGTTTGAGATGATCTGAGCTTTGTGATATGGTGCGTTATCCTGCAGGAAGTAGCCATAAGAAGATGGGTACACTGTGGTCATAAAGGGATGGACACGGTCAGCAACAATACTCAGGTAGGCTGTGGTGTTTAAACCATGCTCAGTTGGTACTAAGAAAATCTCCCCCACACCATGACACCAGCAGCAGCAGCCTGAAGCGTTGATACAAGGCAGGATGGATCCATGCTTCCAAATTCTGAGCCTACCATCTGAATGTGGTTTTTCCAATCTTCTATTGTCCAGTTTTGGTGAGCCTGTGTGAATTGTAGCCTCAGTTTCCTGTTGTTAGCTGACAGGAGTGGCACCTGGTGTGGTCTTCTGCTGCTGTAGCCCATCTGCTTCAAGGTTGGACGTGTTGTTGCTTCAGAGATGGTCTTCTGCACACCTTGGTTGGAACCAGTGCTTATTTGACTTCCTGTTGAACCAGTCTGGCCATTCTCCTCTGACCTCTGACCTCTGACCTCTGGCATCAACACTGGACATTTCCTCTTGTTGGGACCATCCTCTGTAAACCCTAGAGATGGTTGTGCTGAATATTAATTTAGCAGTCAGTCCTGTCATGGTGCTCCTGATGCCTTGTTTCATTCCCTCACATCTGAGTTTCCAGAGAATCATCAAAGAATACCATCAACACGTCAAACTCAGGTGAAAGACAGTCCTGGCTCTTATATATTGGCTATAAGCTGAACCGTGGCAGTTGTGTTGGCAGGAAGTGATGCTCTGTTCAGCCTGGTTTATGTTAAGGTGCTCGACGCTGCTCGTCATTTTGCTTCTTTGCATCACAACAGGATTTCTCCACAGTGTTGTTCCTATAGCCTCCTTCTTTAGAAGTGTCAGTGTTGTGACATTAGAGCAGATCTATTAAACAGGTTTATCTTTCATAATGTGTAAAAACCTTATCTTGTAATAATGAGCTGTTATTATCTTGTAATTATAAGGAAAGGTTTTTTGTACTTTGAATGTAAACAAGGTGTCAGGGTGCATTAAAGAATAAAGATAGAGTTTGTTTTCCAAGGTGAAGATCCGTCGACCCCTCACAGACATTCAGTCTCATTATTTATATATGAATGACTTCAGTTTGGTATTAAGTGGCCCCTGGCCTCCTGGCATGTTGCAGATGTGGCCCCTGGCCTCCTGGCATGTTGCAGATGTGGCCCCTGGCCTCCTGGCATGTTGCAGATGTGGCCCCTGGACAAGAGGAGAGTCCCTGGTGAAGGATTTAAAGACATCTAGAGAGAAGAGTCGCAGACTGAACTGAAATGTCTTCCATGTGCTGAGCTTGTAAAACAGTAGCTGACGTGAAAACACCAAACCTCAGAAGTCTCTATCTAGAGCCGGTGTTTGATGTGTCCGCTCTGGGCTACTGTAGAAACGTGTCGTTGGAGGAGTCGCTGGTTAGCTGAGTTTATTTAGTATTGAAGACATGTTCTAACAGTACTGTTCATCTGTCTAACTGCTGGTTGAACCAGGAGAGTTTAACTTCCTGTCTGAGTCTGTCGCTCTGAACGATCAGGACTTTCACTGACTGAAAGCTGGACGCCCAAAATAACCCCCCAAACATTCACTGCTCCCTGATAGTCCAGCACAACCCAGAAATACAGTCTGTTTCCTGTTGTTTCAGCTGTTGGTATCACATGTGTGTCCCTCTATTGTGGCTCTGAATAACTGATGGTTATTTATTTCCACTGCAGGACGTTACAGGAAGTAGATTCTCTGTAAGATATCTCAAAGAGAGACGGCCTCGTCCTCCATATGAAGACACTGTGTGTGACTGGATTCATTTATCTGTCTGGTGATGTGTGTGTGTGTGTGTGTGTGTGTGTGTGTGTGTGTGTCTTTGTTCCTCTGTCGTGACTTCCATTCAGTCCAAACTTGTTCATACCCAGTCAGACCTGCTGTGTCCTCTCTGTCCCATATATAGAGGCGGACTGGCAGCACTACAGACGACATCTTTGAGGCTCTTACCGTCCTTGTGGTTTGCTATCAGCTCTTGTCAGTAGCTCCTGGTGTCTGGATGTTTTCGGAAGTGAAGCTTTGTTCAGGGTAGAGACGGGCGGGCCGAGTCTTTTCACAGTGTCAGTTCCCTCGAGTTTAAACCTGTAAATATGTCGAACCTTTTAAACCTTTAAAGTTTTGATTCTTTTCTCAGAATACGTCAGTCTGTCAGTGACACAGTTGACGTGTGGTTGGTTGCACCAACTATAAATCCAAAAGAACATTATCTCTGATTTGTTTCTGGCTGGAATTGCATCAACACCAACTCCTTGTCTCCTCTTGGGTGAAAGACGTGCTGTCACACTGAATATAGACTGTCAGTGTGGTTTATCTCTAAACGATGCTGGTGACAGTCACTGCTGATGGATCGCTAACGTTAGCTTCAGTGGGAGGCTGCTAACGTTACGGTCACACAGTACAGCTGCATCAGACTGCATCTCAGTCAAGATCCAACTGTTGGTTATTTCAGGCTCTTCTAAATATTTCATATGCACAGAAATTTGTACATTTCCCACGTCTTTTGAAAGGCTGCGATCACGTAAGCGTTGCGCTAACGTCAGAAAACAAGGAATCAATTTCACTTTCCAAAACCTAAAGACACTCCAACATGTTTCTTTTTCTAAACCTAACCTCCATGACTTCACGTTAATAACGTTACTCTACGTTAAGGATGCAACGTCATTTGGGAGGGAGCAAATTCCAAGGATATGGTGCGGAGTGTTCTGTGAGAATATGTTGGTTATTAACAGACAACACTTAGCCTCATGATACCTGGAGCTCTGATCAAACATTCATACCTGAGTATATTTGATATTGTATATATATATTATATATTATTGATATATTCTACATGTACAGATGTCCAGACGATCAGTGTCCACCCACTGTGTTGGGTTGTTAATCCACTGGGACGGCGCAGACTGACGGGACATGATGGTGATCAACCTTTATTTGTTACGGTGTCGTGAATGTCGCAAAACAATCATTTGAGATGTCCAAACAACGTTTGTTTAGCCAGAAATGAAATGCATACAGACGCGTCAAAATCATAATCCCAACACACGTCAGATTACACTGACTGCTTTCTGTCCTCCAGAAGGGGGCGTGGCCTTGTCTGATGCATAGACTGTGTCTAAAGATGGACGCCACGTTCTTGGGGTCACCACCCAGAGCTCCTGACCTGAGGGTTGGGACGTAGATGGACCAGTAAATTGAAAGCGCCTGCATCACTGCAGACGCCACACCAAGCCGCCGATCCATGTCACGCTCCGTTCTCCCCTCAGCGTTGATCTGGAGCTGAAAGTTAAACTGAGATGTGATTGCGTCCCCTCCCCACAGAGCACAGGGCCGCTGTGACCCAGTTACTACAGTCCTGCTGGTATACAGTGTTGTTTAACGTGTGACTCACCTTTATGAAAGCTATTATGTAAAACACAACGCCTCGTAAACCTGCTGCACTCTGTGATTGTACTACTGAAGGAGACGTCTGTGACTCATCGCTGTACATCAGGACCAGAGTGAGTGAATGATGAGCTGTGTTTGGGCTCTGAGCTGTGTTTCCACCCCCCATGGTGGAGGACATGATGAAGAATGCTTTCAGCCTTTTGGCCCGGGGCTGTGAGGGGCTGCGAGGGGCTGCGAGGGGCTGCGAGGGCCTGCGAGGGGCTGCGAGGGGCTGAGAGGGGCTGAGAGGGGTGGAGGTCAGAGGAGGAGGAAGGATGGAGATGGGAGAACAGAGCGAGCTGTGGCGTCTGCTCAGATAAGGCCTGAGTGTGGCACGATGGACTCGAGACTGGCCACTTGACACTCTGAGATAATAACCTCACAAACAACCCATTGTCTCTGTGTGTGTGTGTGTGTGTGTGTGTGGGCAGAGACAGACACAGAGGAGGGGGGGGGTTGTTGGCAGAGTCTGTGTGTGATAGTAATTTTGGGAATGTTTCAAAGCTCCTCGTGCTCTGAATACTTTCTGTTCTTTCCAGTAAAATGAGCTGAGTGACGTCGTCTGTGTCACTGGTGCTTTCACAGTTTGAGGAATGTCAAGTGGCAGATTTATAATTTATAATTCATTTATATTACATGACCTCACAGTTGTTTACCTTCTGTCCTGACAGTGTTATAGAGGGCGACATGAAACAGCAACACACTGCAGCAGATTGTACAGACATGATTTATTGTAGTGAACATGTTCACCTGCAGCTGTCGTCACAGTTTGACTGAGCAGCATTTCTTAAAGATTTAAAGCAGCTGAGGACAGTTTAAACGATTTAATGAAGGAGCAGCGTCTAAAGCTCATTCAGGGCGTCTCCATCTGCATATTGACTCATTACACAGCTCATGTTCTGGGTGTCATGTCGGGCTCAAGGTGTGTGTTCTGGGCGAACATGAATTCAACCAGTCACAGTGTCCTCTCCCATTCCCTCTCATATCCAGGTGTGTCTGCAGCAGGTGAGCTGATATTTACATGAAGGATAAAGCAAACAGGAGCAGTGAACAATTTCCTGCTGACAGTAACACAGAGCGGTGATGTCACTGCAGCTAAACTACAACCTGTAGTTATAAACCTGACAGAGGAAACAGAGCCAAACTTTATCTGCTGAAATAATCAGTCAGTGAAGTTACACTGAATGTCATTCATATATTCATCAGTGAGGATGTATCATGTACCCACAGCCCCTCCACGTGTCCCTGTGTGTGTGTGTGTGTGTGTGTGTGTGTGTGTGTGTGTGTGTGTGTGTGTGTGTGTGTGTGTAACAGGCAGAGTGAACGTGTGTTGTGAACCTGTGTATATAGGAGCATCTGAACAATGTAAACAGCATGTAAACACTGCACCATCTGACTGTAGACCAGCTTTATGTTGTTCCATGGATCAGTCACTTTGTGCTGCCTCTAAATACCAACACACCAACAACACACCTGACCACACCTCATGTCAGGACCTACACACACATGGACACACAGATGGGTGTGAGTATAATAACCACTGACACAGTGTGGGCGCTGGCTGTGAGAATGACGACTGCATCAGTCTGAAACTGACAACGATGATCGCCACTTGTAAGTCTTGAAGCAAAGGCTGAAATTTGCTTCTATGGTTGTGACGACCCGGAGCCTGGTGGGCGGAGTCAGGTCATCAGGGAGATTCAGCTCACCTGGGGCGGACTGCAGGACTATATTTCTCTCCTCTGTGTGGTCTCCAGACTGTGCCCAGCCGTGAGGTTGTGACTTGGTTCACAGGTCAGGACTCATACGTTAAAGTGTGATGTGCTCTATCAGTGACCACAGAGAGGCAGTGAAGACCAGTGAGTTATTTCTCCTCCAGAGTTCCCTCAGCTCTGTGACGGAGCTCCTGAGATCAGTGCTGAATTCATTACTGCTGAATTATAGTTCAAATGCAAACAGTTCAAACAGTGGCTGCTTCTGATATACGAGCTTTAAACTCATCATGAATGAAATATCTCTGTGTTTTGGTTGTTGGTCAGATCAGTGTGGTGACATCTCCTCTGGACACCAGTGATGGACACTTGTCCTCTGTTGGAGCTGATTGATTGTGTGGAGCAGCAGGTGCTGGTCTGAGGTCTGTGCTCTGTGGTCTGAGGTCTGAGCTGCGCTGCGCTGTGGGCCTTTGATTTCTGCAGTTATAGATTTCATTTGTAATGAGGCAGTAAATAACAGTTGTTTGTATCAAGGAAAGAGTCCCATGGCTGTGGATGGATCATTAGCAGAGGCGCCTGGACGAGGACATTAATCCTGTCCGTCCACATGGCAGCTTGATTTACTGACGTCCTGCGGGACAAATCCTCCGGCGCTCTTTGTGTCATTTATTCTCATGCAGTTATTGATATGTAACTGTAGTGTGTTGCCTTCACACTCAGGCCTTTAAAGAGACGACAGACTTTATCTGTCCTCCTGAGAACAGATGACACGTCATCACAGAGAACATGAACTGAGGCCAGCCTTTACATCCTGTATCTGTGTCTCCTTCACTGTGGCACGCTGATCGTTACAGAGGACACAGCCATGCAGAACATGTGTTGTGCTGAGAGAGGTATGGAGGATGGTAATTGGACGAGAAGGATGAGGAAGAGGAGAAAGAGGAGGAAGAGGAGGAAGGCGCTATCGCAGGAGAAAAAATGATGAACAGAGCAGAACAGAGACTCATACATCATGTCTTAGTCCTGATGTCAGCCAACCCTTTGTAAGCATGTTTCCTGCTCCCATGAGCTTTAACACAGCGTGTGTGTGCGTGTGTGTGTGTGTGTGTGTGTGTGTGTGCATGTGTGTGTGTGTGTGTGTGTGTGTGTGTGTGTGTGTGTGTACAGTTTTTACAGCTGCCTCAACATGTTTTTTTAAATCTCCTCCCTCTTACTCGAGCTGATCACATACTGCAGATTTTTCCATCAGATTTCTGCAGAGCTCTGCTCGATTCATTTATTTATTTATTTATTGGGGGGGGGTCATCTACTTGTACGTGTATCTTCTGTCAGATCTGTGATCAGAGAAAAGTCAAATGAAACTTTGACTGAAGAAATTACAGCAAGATATTAAATGATCAAAACAAATAATGTGTTTACTTCATGTGTTCATTCTTTATCGTACAATAGTAAAAAATGGAAATCATAATTTTCTGGAGCACAAAGTCACATCTTCAAAAAAGAACATATAGAAACAAAATGTTTGGATGTTCACAAAAGTGTCTTTAAAATATCTCCACACATGGTGACAGGCTGCGTTCAAACAACTGAACAGTTACAGCACACACACGTAAACAGAAACAATAAAGACATTTTAAAAATAAATAAAAAGGAAAAAGAAAACAAATGTCATGTAATGGACATTACAGTGGAGGAACAGCAGGACAGACGCTGCTACAGTCTGTCATCGTGCTGTTTACTACATTCACCCTGTTTCATCAGGTTTAAATGAGTTTATGTCAGAGGTTGTTATTATGATTCCTCCGTTACATCCAACACAAGATAAATCCTTGTTTCTGAGATATCCACTGTATGACTTTAATTCCTGTCATCATCATCATCACCATCATCATCTTCAGCGTCGAAGATCAGTTTTTAAATATTATCTGTTCTCATATTTTCATGATGTGAAAAATGTTCAGCTCAAAGATTCTGTTGGATGTTTTAAAGACTCAGATTTTAATCTGAATGAATGAACTGTTGAGATGATGATGATGATGATGATGATGATGATGATATGAGAGAGGCTACGTGTGTGTCGTCGTATCTGACCCCCCTCCTCCCCCCTGTGCTTCATGCATGGATGCTGTTGATGGCTCGTGTTGAACAGAGGATGTAGCAGCATACACGAGGACGACAGACTGTGCCGTCATCTGTTAGGTAAACATTTGTGCTGAGGCCAAGTTTTTCACCCCGTTGGGCTGAGTCTGCACGACGCCAAACGTCCACCAGCTGGCCGTCCGGCAAAAAGGAAATCAGATCCACCCGAGCTGACGAGCTGACGAGCTGGAGACATACAGGTGTAACAGAACAAAGCATCTCTGAAAATTCTGGACTCGTTGTCAGATGGAAATGTTTTTAGACTCTGGAGCTGGAGATGAGTCTGATTGTATTGGCTCCAGAAGAGATTAAAGGTTCTCTACATGACCTGTTGTTGTAAAGGCTGGAAGAAAAAAAGCTGTCTGTCTGTCTATGCATCCGTCTGTCTGTATGTCTTTCTGTGTGTCTTTCTGTGTGTGTGTCTGTGTGTCTGTGTGTCTGTCTGTCTGTCTGTGTGTCTGTGTGTCTGTGTGTGTGTCTGAAGCTATAAGCTGCAGAAATGTGTCCAGATTCAAACAGGAGTGTGATCAGAGATGGAACGTCTCCACGATCTTCACACTTCAACAGCAGAGTTGTGACATGATGCGTCCACAGAGGCCACTTGGACACAGACACAGACACAGACAGAGACAGAAACAGAGACAGAGACAGAGACAGAGACACAGACAGAGACAGAGACAGAGACAGAGACAGAGACAGACAGAAACATAGGTCAACTCTCCACAGTCGAGATCAGGATTCTGTAGAATATTGAATATGACTATCAGAGCGATTCAAGTTTGATTTCACCAGGTTTAATTTGTGTCAGCCGGTCTGTGAACGCCTGCTTGTGTGTTGGTGTCGCTGTAGATGAGGACGAGGGAACAGTAGCATCTTTTGTTTGCCTGCTGCATGTCCTCTCTGTAAACTTTAATGGTGGACAGACATCAGATCTATGTATGTATGGCCGCCTCAGCTATGAGTGTGTGAATGTGTTAATGTGACATGTAGTGTTAAAGTGCTCTGAGTGGTCAGAAGACTAGAAGGTGTCTCTATAAGTACAGATCATTTACAGAGTATCTCCATCATGAGGCTGAAAGACTGTCGCTGCCTTCCCTCATGTTTTATCAGCACTAAACGACCCCACGTGTCCTGCTGCACCTGTCTGAGAGTCGCTAACAGTGTTACTGTAAGTACAGTACTTTAGAGGCATTAATGTGATGTGTATGAAACATACAGATGTCATGTATCTGTAGTAACATATGATGCCAATATTTCCTCCTGCTGACTTGGTCCACTGTGTGCCGTGTTTTGAGGTATTTTGGGGGTTTTAGTGAACCTGACCTGTGTTTCCTGATTAAAACTGAGACTCAGACTTTACAGAGCATGTGTAACTGTAACTGATGATGACAAAATAAAACTGTTTCTCCTTCAAGCCAACTTTGAAAGAAAGTTTGTATATCTAGTTTTAAATGCTGTGTCTTATGAGATCTGTTTGACTGTAGCTGTGACAGTTTTGACTCTGCTGGAGTCACAGTGAGTCTACATGGAGATGAAGTCTGACAGAGAAGAGTCGTGTTAATATGAAGCTATTGAAGGAGAATATCAGATGGCAGTGTGAGAGCATTTACCCTGAGCTGTATCTGTGGAGCACACAGTAACATGATCTGTTCAGAGGAGCTGCTGCATCACCTGCTGCACTGTCAACATGTCATTGTCATGTCCTCATGCGTCAGCTGGGACTTTGTGAAACTGCTCTGTATGAACAGATCAGTGAGAGGAGGTCGTGTCGTCAGTGCATCATGAAAGAAGAAGATATTACAGAGACATGAAGGATGACAGGATGCAGGACACAGAGTCTGACTCATAATGACAAAATGTTTTTATTAACAGGAGAAGTTACCACAGATTTACTATAAAATAAAGTCACTTTAATCCCAGTCACATGTTGGTCATGTTGGAGGAGCAGTCAGCACACACCTCCCAGTGAGCAGATCGGCCGTGTGGTGACGAGTGTAACAAGTCATCCAAAATAAATTAACATTGAAAATGTGAGTCACTGGTCAGACATTTGTCTCTGAACTGACTCTCTGTGACGTGACTTAAAAGAGACAAAACATATTTACATGTACTTTGTTTAATACTGTTAATGTAAATTATTTATTTTGTGCTGTAAGAAGAAGAAATTAAACTTCATTAGATGCCTTTCTCTCTGAAAGATTCGGTGTTTGATTAAACAGTGTGTGTGTTCTGTGCTGAAGAGAAAAAAAGATATTTTATTTTAATATTGCAGCTTCTGTTGTCTGCAGTGATGTCTGATGTATCAGGAGGTGAGCGCTGAGCGCAGGAAGTGTGTCCTCATTGTGTGTGTCACCCAGTGAGGGCTTAGCCTCTTTGATTGTAGCACATGAAAGTGAATCAGTCATTAAAATTCATGAAGTCATTTAAGCATGATGTCATGGTGCGTGTCACGGCCGTTGCACTTCACCGTGCGCAGCATTACATCATGAAACATGTTTCCATATCATAGAGCTTTGCACATGTTACATAACAGCGGGACGCAGATTGTTTCATGCAGTCGCTGGTGTTCAGGCCCAGAAATGAAGCTTTGATGTGGACGAGAACAACGAGGTGGAACTGTGCTGCTTTCAGAGACGATCGCACGTGTGTGAATATTAACCTTCTGTTCACCTCCATCAGAGCTGGTTAAGGGACGAACAGAGCAGTCACCTCTGTGACGTCTTCAAACTGTGTGAGTTCAGCTGTGGTGAACTTTGATGAAGTTACAGCCTCGACCGATAGCAAAGGAATCTGTGTGGAGGGGATCGTCACTGATATTTTGATATTACACGATATAAAGAATACAAAATGCTTCACACGACGTACGCCGCCTGGCTGTCAGTGAGTCGACATGGAACCAAAGAAAATGGAAAATGTATCAGAGTCTGTTGATTTATCAGCGAGCTAGCTGCCATGTGTGTCTTAACCAGCCCCGCCCACGTTCAGCACAAACATCTCCTCTGCAGGTGACAGTCACCTGCCTGCCTTCACTCATGTGTGACTGCAGCGCCATTTTCTACGGTGGCTGACAAGGACAAACATGCCACAGTGGCTCAGAACATTTCCACTCAGAGAAACATGCTTCAGTTCAAAATTACACAGGCTGCAGTTTAAAAAAAAAAACACTGCTGCAGAAAGTAAAATCAGATCCATGAACAGCTGACAGGCTGCAAATACAGAAGAAATACGAGGTCAAAGACACATGAAAACAAATGCAACAGAGAAACGCTGCAGATCAAGACAACACAACAGAAGTCCTACAGACCTCCAGGGGGAGCTCTGTCAGTCTGCTGCTCTTTGATATTACTGTGAAAGACCAAATGTTAAAAAGAATACATGCCTTCTAATGTTGTCTCTTCACGTCACTTCAAATCAGACACACTCCTCTGTCTGCTCTCTCTCAGGGCGAAAATCAAGTTCTTATACTTGAGCGTTTTTCTGTTGCGTTTGTTTATGACTTCACATCATTTCTGCATCTGCAGCGTGTCTGATGTTCATCTATTTGATTTTTGCCAGAAGAAAATGTTGGCATCGTCCAGTTCTGCAGACTCACAGATACACTCGTACAGCTGTACATTTCCTGTGTATACAAACCTTTTGTTGTTTGTTGAGTCATCACTGAAGAATAGTGCCATGAAGAGTGTTTGTTTGACTGCTGTGTTTCCAGCCAGCACTGTGACATCAGAACTGCTTGATCAGAGCCAAACTATGATCTTTCCTTATCCATAATGTTTTTGGTGCCCAAACCTGAACACACGTTAACTACAGCGCTGTGGAAACACACCTGCTACGTAACAATGTACACACATGACATTTACAGACATGTACAGTGCCAACATTTACTCTGGTGACTGAGTCGCAGCAGCATGTTTTGTTTTGTGTCTGTATTTGTGTTTGTTGTGTGTTTGACTGTGTTTTTGAATCAGCATGAGTCTTTAATGGTCTTTACTGGGTTTGTAAGGACAGACAGTGACAATAAGTCAGATGATGTGCACATTGCAAAGGCAGCAGTCTGTATCCAACACAGAGGCAGCAGGGACAAATATAGAGGACAAGACAGCAGCAAACAAGAAAAAGTACACATTGAAAAAACACAAGATATAAATGAACCTGCATCATTAAAGCTACAGCAGGTTTCTCCTGATGGAAACGTTTGGACCATCATAGTTTGTTTGCCCATCCTGCTCTCTGTGTAAAGAGCTGACACACACTGAGACATGTTGGGACTGAATGACAGATAAAAGCAACGACAGTTATGACAGGTGACAGGTGACAAGTGGGTCACACACACACACGCACACACACACACACACACACACACACACACACACACACACACACACACTCTGTGGGTGATATTGATGTCAGTAACTGTAGCAGCAGCAGCCATGCTCACTCTCATCTTTCAGTCCTTTAACACCGCTGACAGGAGGATCAGGCCGCTGACCTCCGGAGAGGCGGCCGTGTACGGGCGCCTGCAGGCTGCCGTACACACAGCGTCTCCTGTACCTGTAGCACAGAGCGGTGATGAGCAGTAATTAGCGGGCGGACCCCAGTGAACCTGTTGTTGGTGCCTGTGGGGCAGCCGTCCAGTGTTTATGCTAATGTGCTGATGACTCAGCTGGAGCGAAGCAGCGAGTACAGATCTGGTGTTACATGGCTGCAACATCTCACTCCATCACAACAGCTCACTGGACCAGAAAGAAACACGCTGCTGTGATGTGAAGAGTTATTATATAAGGACACAGCAGGAGTGATGCTAATGATGCTTTTAGTCCCTCTTCATTCACATGTTGGCCTTCGTCGCGGCTCAGACACTCACATCTACAGAGACGTTTGGTCTCAGTTTGAACCAGATCATCTGCAGATTAATGTCGTCCTCAGTAAGGTCTCATCAGACACAAACTGATTTTGTTTTCAGCAGAAAGAATGAAAATCTGCAGAATTCTGCAGAGTGGTTTGTTTGCAGTTCATGAGCAGTGATGATGATGATGATTGACAGCTGTGATTCTAGCACATGACATTAGAGGCACCAGGACGAGGAGCATGACTTCATCTTTTACACATGATCTGTCTCCTGTTCGCCTCACTATGTGACTGCACTGACAGTTACAGATATTTTATAAAGTTACAACCACAGATTTAATTGTGTTTATTGATGCAGACAGACTTCAAATAGTCCAGTTATCAACAGTTATCAACAGTTATCATCATGGATCAAAGATCTGTGTCTGTGTTTGAGTTATAGAAATACCTTCATCCTAATAATGGTATTGTCTCTATACACACAGAGCTCACACTGCACAGACTGCAGCCTCACACTCAGTTGAATACGTGCACATACCTTGTGGCAGCAGCAACAGTCGTCTCTACATATTCTTCCATTATCTCCACACATATTGATTTTGGGGTTCAAACATGTTGTAAAGTCACATGTAGCCATCGTGGTGCAGACACAGCAGCAGCTGAGGTGAATGTGTCTGAAGCCTGATGTCACCTGCTCCTGAGCGTGAAATGAGGAGCGTGACACACCTGAGCTGAGCTCTGTGAGTGGATCCCTGCCTAATGGACCTGTGTTATAAACCCATCAGTCACAGAGCTGGTGGTCACACACTCACCACCCTTTTAAACTGTGTTGACTTTAGTTTGTGCCCGCTGTCTCCACACAGAGATGATGTGTGTATGAACGAGGCCACGTTGGCTCTGAGGAGTTCACCTCTGACTGACTGCTGCTGATTGTGCTCCTGAGTGGAGGATCAGGCTGCAGCTGCTCTGTGCGTCTGTATATATATATATACACAGGGAAAAGGCTGATGTAGAATAATATAATGCAGAGCTAGAGAAACGTTGGTGCAGCTCTGTGTCCTCTGAGCTCAAACAGACACATGGACGTCCTGGAGTCCTGGACAGTGACACCTAGAGACAGAGAGTGAGCATGTGTGTGAGGAGTGAACGTCAGGGTGAGAAGTCACAGCCTGAGCAGGAAAAGTTTTGTCTTCCTGACTGAATGTGTTGTTGCACGTAAACAAAGCTGCAGACACACACGTGACCGCACACATGATCTGCTCACATGATCTGCTCCAGGGTCACACCTGCTGAGGATAAATATATGATGAGGTAAAGATAGACGGTAGAATATAAACATCTGTACTGAGATCATTTTAAGTACGGTGTCCTCAGACTGCTGCGTGCTGAGGCTGTGATGTCATCATCACTGCTGATGTCTTTGACTCCGCCCCTCGCTGCAGACTGGCTGCATGTGATGCTGGATCTTGACGAGCGTGTTGGAGCTGTAATAACTGTGAGCTGAGGAGAAACTCTCTGCTGCTCCTGTTGATGTTGGCTCGGTGTCTGTAGTTGTCTGTCTCTGCCCTGGATGAGTGGGGGGGCGTTTAACTGCTCCTCTAATGCAGCAGCCGCTGACTCGCAGCTAATAAGGCCGAGGGGTGAGGCAGTGGGTGAGGACGGAGATGACTCCTCTGATAGTGATGGTATGAGACTCAGTTACAGCCCACAGGTCCCACAGGAAGACATACAGTACACATACTGTCCAACCAGAGCTCAGCTGAACGTCTACAGCAGATATTGAAGTGACTTCTGCCACCAAAGCAGCAGGTGGAAGAGCAGAGTTGGTGCCTCCAGCAGAGTCCCACAGACTGTAGAGTTGATGTAGAGTTTACACCAGGCAGCACTGACGCTGCTCTGATGGCTCATGGTGTAACTCCCCCTCACTGAGACACTGTGCGCAGCTCCTTCTTGTCTGTTGTCCGTCCATGCTGATGTCAGCTCCTCCTGTATTTAGTCTGGAGAAAAATAAACATTTTTTCACTCTCCCCGGCTCTGTTCAGGAAAATGTCAAAGCTAAACAGAAACTGTCAGTCATCCATCCATCCTGTTTTATCCTCTTACCCGGGGTCAGCAGGCTGAGCAGAGTCCTCCAGACGTCCCTCTCCCCAGTAACACTGTCCAGCTCTGAACAAAAGAAGGATGAACAGACAGGACGAGGATGGTGACATCATCACTGACTGTACATTATTCAAAACAGTTGAAGGCTCTCCTGTTGAGGTGACAGGTGTGTGTTTCAGCCCGCAGAGGTCAGTGTGTGTCCTTCATCCAGGGTCGGGGGGGGGGGGGTTACAATGACAGATGAAGGGGGGGGGGCACCCCTCTGTTCATTCACATTCATATGCAGTCAAATCACCATGGAGACAAACAAATGAGGCGAGGTCTCCTAATTTTATCTGCACAAATACAAACACCATCTTTGTGTTCCTGTTTCTTCTTCTTCATCATCATCATCAGCTGCTTCATCATCTTTAATCTGTCAGCCTTTGATCCTGTACGGACACACACACACACACACACACACACACACACACACACACACACACACACACACACCTGGCTCTCTGTAACCTCCCCCTCATTGGTTGGTTTGTTTCCTTCTGTTTGCACTGTTTTACACTCAGATGTGTTTAAACAGGACGTGCTGAGTTATTGTTGGGTTTTTTCTCCTCAGACGTCAGATTGAATCTGCGTCACGCACAGGAAGTTGTCACCCTGTGGTTGTGTCTCCAGTGCTGGTCCTCTCCATCCCTCCTGGTTACATGTTATTTACGTCTCGTGTGTCTGTCTCTGCAGGGCTCAGCTGATTCCTACACAAGCCGACCGTCTGACTCGGATGTTTCCCTGGAGGAGGAGAAGGAGGGCGGCCGGCAGGAGAGGGAGCAGCAGGCCACCGTCCAGCTCGAGAGGGCAAAGGTCAGGCTTTATTTCATGTTTTATTCATGACATATATTTATTTTTTTACAACGTGAAAAAACAGAAACACACAGACGTGACAGAGTTTAACAGAATACAACAAGTTCACACGTCAGTCTGTGTGATCACTGACATGTCCACAGGTGAGCTGGGTGTGAAACTGGGACACGCTAACAAACAGATAAACGATACGATGTGCTTAAACGATCGAGCTGTCTTTTATGTTATTTAATGAAGTGATAAAACAGAATAACAGGAGTTATTTCAGCTGACAGGTCAGAGCTCTGACACCTGGAGTGTCCTCTGTGCGTCTGACAGACAATCACAGATACGTCTCATCATGTAATTAAAACAACTGATAAACTCAGAGGAGCAAAGAGAAGAGCTGTGTGTCATATTTCTCACACACAAATGAGTCTCTTCAAGGACACAGTTCACTTCAGGTACAGTTGAGCCTCACACACAGGAAAGAAGCAGAATATCACGTGTCTGTATCTGATGGGGACAAACTGTGTTCCTCCAAATACAAATTCATTTAACAGCTTCAGTGATTTAATGGTTTTTAAAATGTAAACATTAATGTGGTGAGCTCACACAAAACACAGACCTCACCTCACTGACAGTGAGCAGCCCGGGACACAACACAAGTCAAAGCATTATAATTCAATCAGTGCCAACATCCAGCTGTGATACAGCTGTGCACGTTCCCTCAGTGTCTCTTAGAGATCAGTAGAAATACTCACTGTGTGAACAAACAGCTGCAGTGATGGTAAAAACTTTACAGTGATACAAAGACACCAGTTTAACCAGTGATATATAAACATGTGACTCAGATGTGTCAGTCAATCAGTTTGTGATAAACACTGGTTAAAGGTTTAGTGCAGGGGTCGACGACCTTTAATATCAAGGAGCATTTTTGGACAAAAAAACTGAAGAAACTCTGTCTGGAGCCACAAAACATATTTGAGCTTTATAATGGAGGTGAACCTGTCTGCATTAATAAAGGCTCCAAATCAGCACCTTTGATATCTGTAACCAGAGGGTGGCTCCTCTGCAGTCGGCTGCTCAGGATTAGTTGCTGCTTTAACTGTTGGCGGCGAAAGCAAACAAATCTGTGTGCACACTATTTAATCCTCTGTTTTCTTTCTTGGATTTGGAATCCATAGTTAGCCTCACGAGGGAGACTCAAGACGAGTCGACGAGTCACTGACTCTGAGGTTTGGCAAAATGTAGAGGAAAAGGTCGCAGGTGTGTGACGCACAGTTTAGTTGATGAAGTGTTAAAACATTATTTAATCAGTGTACAGAGTACGTTTACAGTCGAAGAAGGTAAAATCACATTAGACCTACAACCATGATGTACGAAAATGAAAATGTAAAAAATAGGAGTTATTTATTTCCTGTTTTGTTTAGTTGTATTTTGGTCAAACCCACAGAGAGCTGCTGTAGAGAGGATAAACAGCCACATGTGGCTCCACAGCTGCAGGTTAACCTGTGTGCAGAGGGTTAGTGGCATCTAGCAGTCAGAACGCAGTCAGCTGAAACTTGTCCTGTGTGTCGAGCGTGTAGGAGGACTGTGGTGACTGATGCAAAAAAAGAAATGCTAAAAAGCACATGGCCCCACCTGGAGCCAGTGTTTGGTTTGTCTGTTCAGGGCTACTGTAGAAACAACATGGTGGACTCCGAGGAAAAGGACTCGCTCCGTAGGTGGATATAAACAGCTCAGTCTGAGGTCACGACAGTACGACTGTTCTCATTTTAAACTAATGAAAACATAGTTATGAATGTTATATTCAGTTCCTGCTAATAGATGATCCTGAACCCTCCAGACTGGAGCTTTGAAGTAAAACCAGTAACATAAACATCATCAGCTCACTTTGATCACAGTCCTGTAGTCCACAGAGCATCAGAGGTGTTTGTGTGAGTGAGATCTGCTGCTGTCTCAGAGACACCTTCATCAGGAGCTGTTAAACAGCATCTCTTCATCACCCCCCCCCCTTGATGAGCTCGTTGGTGCTGTAATGAGTGTCTGTCTCCAGTCGTGTCTCTGTGCTCTGCTTCTGTTTATCTTATAAAACCTTCACACAGACACTTCATCATCATCATCATCATCATCATGATACAGATTTTATCTTCTGTGATGAAACATTTCAATATCCGCATGATGACGGTGATGACTCTCTCCTGTCTCTGCTGTCTGACAGACTAAAGCCGTGGCCTTCGCCGTGAGGACCAACGTCAGTTACTGCGGCGCCCTGGATGAGGACGTTCCTGTGGCCGGCACCGCCGTCTCCTTTGATGCCAAGGACTTCCTGCACATCAAAGAGGTACGCTGAGGAGGTGCTGATGAACCTGTGACGAACCTTTCACCGCCATGACCAGAGGAAATACTCTGCTCCGATTGGCTGGCAGCTGTCTGTTAATATGGTAAACCAGGGAAACTCTAACAGGAGGGAAGGTGATGATGTCAGTGACGGCGTTGGAGGACTCTGCTGTCAGATCTGAATCAAACTGTGACCTGTCAGATCTCTGTTGTTTTAACTTTGACTGAAAAATCCTTCAACCAGATTAAAAACATGTCACATGATGCTGACTGACGTCTGTACGACTCCATGCTGTGATGGCTGCGGCCTCTTTAAAGATGTGTAATATGACAGCTACAGTGCATGCTCTCAACTGGTTATACACAGTGTGTGTGTGTGTGTGTGTGTGTGTGTAAAAGACAAAGTTCCTGTTTACCTTGAAGCTGTGTTAGACAGATAACATGTCAGACCCTGGTTCATGTGTCACGTCTAATTCAGAGTTATTGCTGGGTGTCAGTGTCCTGCTGTCCCCCACGAAGGACAGGTGGTTAAATGTCCTGCTGTCCCCCACGAAGGACAGGTGGTTAAATGTTTATTTAGAAAGGCTTAAAATTAACATTGAAATCTTAATATAAAATAATTAAGACTCTGAAGAACAGAAACAATACATCTACAGATCTGATCATCATCTCCTTCCTCTAAAGACGTGTTTCCTGCAGTTCCCTCTGTTTTGAAAAGGCAGAAGAGATGTTGTGTTGCTCACACCGCCTCGTGTGTTACATCCTTAGACAGCCCACGATTTCCTCTTTACAGTATGTCAGGAGTCACAGAGACTGCGTGCATGGTGTTTAAGATAAAGGCCTCAGTGTCCCCACAGAGGACAAATATGAATTGTCTCAGGAGGACATATTTGTGGTAGACATGATGGATTCTCAACATGATGGCGGGGGAAACTTCTCTTATTAACTCATTCAGGTCATTTCTATTTTTGGTTTTAGATATTTTTGTACAAATTTACTGTGCAAAATAAGAAATCATGTAAGGCTTGTTCACTCTGCACTGATACCTGACAGGAAGTAACGTGAAACACTTCCTGTCCCACCTCCAGAAGTACAACAACGACTGGTGGATCGGCCGTCTGGTAAAAGAAGGCTGTGACATCGGCTTCATCCCCAGTCCTCTGAAACTGGAGAACATCCGCCTGCAGCAGGAGCAGAAGAGAGGACGCTTCCATGGGTGAGTGCAGGAGGTGGAGGAGGAGTCAGGAGGGGGGAGGTCAGGAGGTGAAGACTTCAGGAGGTGGAGGAGTCAGCAGCATCACAAACTGTATGAAAGAATAAGGGGAGGTGGAGGGTTGGGGGAGGTGATGGAGGAGGTGCAGGATGAGTAAAAGGCTGGCAGCTGAGCTGACAGATAGGGAGGAAGTGAGGTGGAGGAGAGCCAAGCTGTGATGTTGGCTCCAACCTCTCAGAGGTGTGTCTGGATCCAGGCCACCACAGATTGTTCCATCAGATGGGGGGAAGTGTTTCAGCCACCAAGAAGACGATCAGAGACGCTGAGCGCCGCCATCTTTCCTCAGATACACCAGAGAGCTGAGATACAGGACAACAAAGTCAGCTGACGTGTGCAAACAATCCAAGCTCTCCTGATTATATTATGTCTCCACGCTGACAACAGTCATGACCTGAGACAGAATGTTTGCAGGTTGTCTGTCCATCAGTCTCATTCTCCACAGCTCAAGAACACCTTGAGGGAATTTCCTTGAATTTGGCACAAACGTCCACCGTATGTTAAAAATAAACTGATCAGAATTTGATGGACAAAAGTCACGTCACTGTTACACCAGGTTCACACGAGCAAAACATCTGAGCACCTGTGACAGTGACATTTGTAGCTCTGTGTGTGTGTGTGTGTGTGTGTGTGTGTGTGTGTGTGTGTGTGTGTGTGTGTGTGTGTGTGTGGGGGGGGGGGGGGGTCACAGAGAGGAAATGCTTTAGGAGTTGTGTACTTCCCACAAACACAACAGTTACACCTTCTTAAGAAATAACAAACTTCTGAACGTCATGTTCTGTCTTTATTTTCTAAGACAACATGTATCCTGAAGACAGTTGTCACCTGTTTCCTGCGGGGGGGGGTCACAGGTGTGTTCCTGGTGATGTCTTAATAAACTAACACTTGTTTCTGTGTGTTTGCTGTCGTCACTGCAGCAGTAAGTCCAGCGGGAACTCCTCCTCCAGTCTGGGAGAAATGGTGTCAGGAACATTCAAGCCAAACCCAAACTCTGCAGGTTGGTCCCACAGATGAACCTGAGAGGACACGCTGTCCTCACTGTCTCAGTGATCTGCTCTGTGTTTGTGTCTGGATTTATTCAGACACTGTGATGATGGGATGGATTATAACGTCTGATAAAATATCTTTTCTTTTTCAGGGAAGCAGAAACAGAAGGTGGTGAGTATATAATAAATAAATAAAAGTATGTAAAGCACAGGTAAAATAAGGAGCTAAAAAGAAAACGTGTAAAGGACTGTCAACACAGTTGGAATTATTTCTTGAAATAAGCACTCACATTGTTGATAGTAAACTCTTTAGAGGTCTCTTAATGACAGTTTTAAGTTGGAGGGCGGTCCTTTCTTAACAGTTACATCACAGCTTGTGCCTTTAATCACCACATAATTATACTTCATCAAACCTGAGTTCACTACAAACTGAAACAGACTGCTGCTCCTCAGGAAACTAATTTAACAACCATCCTCGTTATAATAAATCTGAGTGTTGTTTGAAAGTCACCTGTTTTATATTAGTTAATGAAAGAACACATTTCCTTAAATTCATGAGTCTCATTTGTTTCAACATTAATGTGAACTGAATCTGAAAAGCTCGCACAGAAATCACAAACATTAAACTGGATTCTCACTGGACGTCATTAAAGCTGGGGTCGAGAGAAAAGCCCCTCCCACCAGATGACCACGGGGATATACATACGCTTCATACATTAAACGAGTGTCATTATGTAGCACACAGAGCATTCACTTAGCTCCTCCTTGCCCCGCTCTCTCTCTGAATATCAGACCACAAAGAGACAAGAATTAGTTGCTACCCCCCCCCATGGTCCCTCCATCTCACTCCCCGTCACTGTGGACTGCTTCCCTGGGAGGAGAGCAGGCAGCAGCTTGAATTTGGCTGGTGCAAACCCCCTAGTATTGGGTGTCACGGCAGGCTGGTGTCCAGCCACAGTGCCAAGTCTAACCTGTGTAACAGCAGCAACAGAAAGTTTGCTGACTGGGGGAGTCGGGGCTGGCTGGATTCAGGTTGCTGCAGCTGCTGACTGGGGGTCAGTCTCTGGAGCTGCTGCCTGCTCTCCTCTCAGCAAAATGGTTTCTAACTGTGAGGAGTGAGGCGGAGGACACACTGTGATTCGAGGTCCTAACGTTAGCTACATAAAGTGAACTTGAAGCTGCAGCTGTGAGTCTTTGTCTCCTGTTAGCATGAGGCTAAACTGTTAGCATCATGTTCTCTCCATCTCTGAAACTCTTCACTGATACTGACACGTGTTTTATTGAGTTTATTGTCAGACTCTCTTTCAGACTCTGTTTGATCAGTGCGTCTCTTTTTTGGGTTGCTCTGCAGTGTAGACAGTTGTTGTCAATCTTAAATCATTACAGTCTGACATTAATTCAGGATCAGTAAATCATTTTATTGAGAGGAAAGTGGAACATTACTTTAAATCATCGCTCTGTTTGGTGTTTGGTTTCTACAGAGAGACACTTGCTAATATTAATCTGTGTGTGTGTGTGTGTGTGTGTGTGTGTGTGTGTGTCCTGTCCTCCAGGCTGAGCACATCCCTCCGTATGACGTGGTTCCCTCCATGAGGCCGGTTGTCCTGGTGGGACCGTCCCTGAAAGGTTATGAGGTAGGACACGCTGCTGCTCCTCGAGCCATCTGACTCAGCCTCTGTCTCACAGCCACACATGAAATCTCCTCATCCTCACATGACTTCTGCCGACTGAGCACTCAGAGACTTTGAGAAGACCTCCGTAAGACTAAAGTCTCTGATGTCTACAGACAATGTGAGGTTTTAGTCTCACACACTGTAAGGTGTTGCAGAGACTGGGGATCCCACAGGGTCGATATTTACAGACTACAACTAGATTCCTTCTGAGATTATTTCCCATCATGCTCCTTTGAGAAATATGACATATTAACAACTTCTCACGTGTCCAGAAAAACATATAGCTCAAACCCAAGATAAAGGGTGTCATATTTTGACATTTGGAATCAATATAGTCAATAAATTAAACTGCATGTGTGTACAAACGTTTCAAAAGATGTCTCACTAATAAACGTGCTGGCTGGTGGATCAGATATTAATTAATCACTCCTGTTCAATCAACATGTCCACCAGCCTCTCCATCATCATCCTCACTGTGACCTCGTCACATGTCCATGTTTGGTCATGGACTGTCCACGTCCACATATGACGTCCAAGGTACCCTGGGTGTGTTGGTTGTTGACGTTCTGGGACGCCGTGTCAACTTCAGCCTGTTACATGCATTGTCTGTTTTCAACATACACTTCTGTTTTCACAGGAAATGTACAGTTTGTATACAGTCTCTTTCAAAACAAAAGCACCACAAATTGACATTATTTTTCTTCAACAACAACAAAAGCACGTGGTTGGGTTTAGGAAAAAAGAACAGGGTTTGACTTTACAATCTTACAGGAAGTGAACACCGGCCTCCTGGGTGAGGGTCGTGGTTGTTGGACCCATGCACCCCCCCTTCTGTCGCCGTACTTTGACTTCTGCTGCCTTAAGTTTCGTTTTGTCCCGCTGTGTTTCCCTTTGACATCACCAGATGCGTATCATGCCAACATAACAAGGACAGCTTGTTACGTCAGGAAGTTCAAGTGCCGGTTTTCGACGACTTAGGAGTGAGACTAGATTGGTTTCTCCTCCTTTTCCACAGAACAAGAGAACTGAGACTTGTTAATGTTCTTACACCTCCCCAGAGTCCCCTCCATGTTTACTGTGTACACAGTTTACTGCTTCCTGTTTGGTGCTGCAGAGAGCAGCTATTGGCTGTTGATGTTCACATCATTGAACGTCAGTATTTGCAAAAGGCAAGACACAAAAAGTTAGGATAAAATAAAATTAAACAACCAAACGATAGATCTCACAGGAGTGCACCAACTGACGTAAAACTCTGATTTTATTCCAACATTGGAAATCTGCCAGTGACAGTGAAATTGCTTGAAAAGTCGATTGGTGTAAGGCTGGTAGTGCACGCACATGTATATCACATAGAGGCCATTTCTGCACGACTGTTTGAGAGGAGGTGAAGTTTCATAGAGAAGTTTCAACACAAAGATCATCACAGCTCTGATTTAGATGAAATAACTAACATGTTAATGCAGCCATTATCGGCCAAGCTGACGAACGTTGCATCGTGTCGTAGGCGCTTTGATCTCCAGCGCGGCTGGAGTTAAAATCCCAGAGCTGAAACATAAAACCTGCTCATTGATTATCAGTTACCACTGGATCCACAGGGCAAACAATAAAGGAGGCCGAGGAGGAGGTGGGAGGTGGGAGCTGGAGCCAGTTGTCATGGAATCACAGTCTTCGCCTCCCATCCTGGTGTTGCCGTGGTAACAACCTTCTGGGTAAACTGCATCAGTCTAAAAAAGTGGAGCATGGTTTGAAATTAGAAACAGAGAATAATGTGCACTGACTGCACCAAGACGAGGTGTTTCCACGACAAACAGAGACGGTAGATGTTATTGATCACATCAGACTCTGATCGATCAGTATCACACAGCAGATAATAAAACTCAAAAGATTTGGTTTTAGCAGTGCTGTTCTTTCTGCTGACAGCACAGAGTGAGGATGAAGGTACTTTTACCCTTTATTAAGAGCGTACATGGTGTCAGGGTCGTGTGTCGGCTCGTACAGCTGCAGGGTGGTGGAGGAAGTGTTCAGGGCCTCTGCTGAAGTCAAAGTTGCCACAGATACTCAGAACACAGGTGCTGGTTCTGCAGCAGACGGATCCTCAGCAGTATTATTGTCTAAGATATTATTGACTCATCAGTACTGACACATTAATTATACCACATGTATGTAAACAGCATTTTAATGTTGCAGCGAGTCAAATTGTACAAGAACTACGTTCACTCTGTTGGTGGTTTCATTCATAACCATGAATCATGAACAGGATCATATGATTGGGTCAAAAATATAACGACACTCCTAAAAATAAAGGTGCTAACTAGAACCATAAAAGGTTCTTTGGCTTGTCTCCACGGGAAAACACTTTTGGTTCCTGATAGAACATTTTATAACCGTTGGGTTCTACCTAGAACCCAACGTAAAGGGTTTCTCCTACAATCATCCACCCAGAACCCCTGTGAGATGTTCTACAGAGGACCCTTCTATGGTGTAATAGTTTCACCCACAACCTTCTCTGGGGGTTCTCCCAAAATCTTTCCACCTTCCAACTCTGTAAGAACCTTCCAAGTGGGTTCTAGCAAGAACCTTTTTATATCCCAAGGGTTTCACCTAGAACCCACTCAGGTGGCCTCTGAAAATAGTAATAGACTACATTACCCATAGATCTCTCTCCCACGAATCATTGTTTTAGTTCTAGAGTTTGGATCCACAGAATCTTTGAGTATGTTAGCAGCACTAATTTCTGTCTGACAGCTGCTCAGTGTTTCAGCTCAGACGACATGCCGCCCCGTCAACCCTCTGTCACTGAACACAAAGCTGTCCTGTTTAGATTCATGTTTTCATTCATGTCTTCATCGCCTCGGGTCAAATACCTCAGACAAACACAAAGACTGACGACTTTCTCAGAAGACGCAGCTCCTCCATCCTGACTTCCTGTTTCAGTTCCTTCGGCCTCTGGCGTTGAGACTCATCAGGAGACGGCTGCACTTTGTGATCGCTCCGATCCATCAGCTGTGTGTCGGTCTCTGTGACACCTTTCATCACAGCTCCTAATCATTTTATTTAATGTGGCCCACGTTCGTCCTGCACAGAGCCACAAAGACAGAAACTGTGCACGCTGTAAACCAACGGCTCGGTCAGGTGTGTAATTCACAGAGCTCGACAGCGGCCTGTACGGACGCCATCAGAATGAATAATAAGAGTCTGTCTGAGCTGCAGATGTGTGAGGATTGTTTGACTGTAACATGTCTGACGCTGTGACGCTCTCTTTGACCTCTGTCTGTCTTGAATTACCTGATATTCTTCTTCTTCTTCTCTCTCGTGTTCCCCGCCTGCTCCCTGATTCATCGCCGCAGGTGACAGATATGATGCAGAAGGCGCTGTTTGACTTCCTGAAGCACAGGTTTGACGGGAGGTGAGCAGTCAGAGCGCAGCGGCATGTGTCACACACAGAATCATCCTGCTGCCAGTTTCCCCTGCATGACGTGTGTCTGGTGTTGTTTCAGGATATCCATCACTCGGGTAACAGCTGACATATCGTTGGCCAAGAGGTCAGTACTAAACAACCCCAGTAAGAGGGCCATCATTGAGAGATCCAACACCCGCTCCAGCCTGGGTAAAGCTACAGGAACTGTTCACTCAATGATGTGCATGTCCTGTAGATGTAGATGTTTCTGACTGTCTTCATGTTCCCTCTCCTTCATCATGGCTGCTCTGCTGTGTGTTGGTGTCTTCCTGTGTAGCGGAGGTCCAGAGTGAGATAGAGAGGATCTTTGAGCTGGCCAGGTCTCTGCAGCTGGTCGTGTTGGACGCAGACACCATTAACCATCCAGCACAGCTCATCAAGACCTCGTTAGCACCCATTATTGTCCACGTTAAAGTGTCCTCACCCAAGGTAGGACCGAAGGCTCAGATAGTGGACAGCACTGATGACGGTCAGGACTCTTTATCTTTTTTGTGCACAGTCTGAAATAGCCCAGTTACACTGGTGTACGGGCGTCTCCTCTGCCGTCCTGTCTTAGATGGCAGACAGCCGTCCAACAAAACTGAGTTGATTTTCACATTTGATGCCCGTCTCTATGACGATACTGTTTGTAGTCTTAGAGGGACAGTTCACCCCAAAATCAAAAACACATCTTCCTCCTCTTCCCTGTAGAGCTGTGTGTCAGTGTAGATAGTTTTGGTGTGAGTCACAGAGTGTTGGAGATATGGGCCGTAGAGCTGTGTGACTTCTCTCCAGTATAACAGAACTAGATGACACTCAGCTTGTGGAGCTCAAAACTCAACATCAGTGTCTCCTTACAGAAATCATGACCTGTCATAAGTGCTATATCGAAGGCAACTGGACTTGCTTGCATTTCTTGAAGACGTTTTTCCTCTCATTCAAGAAGCTTCTTCAGTCCTAACTGACTGGTACGGAGGCTTTAAGCTGTGTGTGGGTGTGAACGCTGGCAGAGTTGTTAGGGTCACATGTGAGCTCTTAGTTTCAGTGTGACCCCAACGACTCTGAAACTAAGAGCTCACACTCACACACTTCCTGTCAACGTTACAGAAGTACAGAGAGTTGTTGACGAGAGATGATACGCCGTCTCATGGTGAGGTCACTTCCTGTCAACGTTACAGAAGTACAGAGAGTTGTTGACGAGAGATGATACGCCGTTTCATGGTGAGGTCACTTCCTTCCAACGTCGCAGAATGGAGCACTGACAGTAGGTGTTTGTTTCAACTCGTCTCGTCGTGAGTCTTTGGTCTGAACTGGACTTAAAGGAGCTGGTAGCCTGGGACGAAGACTGCTGGCCCTGCTGTGGAGCAGCGTTAGCCTCGAGTTTTCAGGGTGATCCCCTGAAAACGGACTTCAAAGTTACCGTAAGAGGGGCTTTAATGTTAGAGTGTTAGCATTAGTTCCACGTTCCAGCTGACATTTAACCCTGGGCTAGTAAAAGTGCAGTTTGAATCATAGAGCCCTGGGCTCAGGTTAATCCTGGGTTAACAGTCTGTGTGTGAACAGGGGCAAAGTCAGCTCAGGCTCGACTCTTGTGAGTGAATGTAGTGAAAGGCCTGATATCTCCAACCCTCTGCAACTCACAGCAAAACAATCCAGACTGATAGACAGCTCCTCAGGGGGAAGAGAGGAGAAAGACTTTAAGGTGAAGTGTGCCTCTAACAGCTGCAGGTGGGATCTGTTGAACCGTGCTGCAGGCAGTGAGCAGAGCTCTGAGGCACCTGGTAACCTGAACCCTCTGTAGCTGGTGTTTAAACCATCATCTGAGACGTGTCTTTGTATTGTTGTGCCGTCTGTGCGCTTCCCACAGGTCCTCCAGCGGCTGATCAAATCCAGAGGGAAGTCTCAAAGCAAACACTTGAACGTGCAGCTTGTTGCAGCAGAGAAACTGTCTCAGTGTCCCTCTGTGAGTAAACTTCACACACACACTTTTAAATCTGAAGCAGAGCAGCAGGTATTTACCAGCAGCGACACTCTCCTCTCTTCTCTCCCACCTCAGGAGATGTTTGATATTATCCTGGATGAGAACCAGCTGGAGGATGCCTGTGAACACCTGGCAGAGTACCTGGAGGCATACTGGCGTGCTACACACACATCACTTAGCACGCCACTCAACCCCCTGCTGGGACGCAATCTGGGCTCCACGGCTCTGTCCCCGTACCCCGCCGCCATCCAGGTGAACCCTGCTCGGAGGGAAACTAATGTGGCCTTGTGTAATTAAAGTCTGCGTTATGTATCAGTGTGTTTATATGTTAATGGTGTGTAAAATTCAGTCATGCTAAAATACAACTTTATCAGAGTAAAGGAGAACATACAGTTACACTGAGTGAACGCTGAGCCTCTGATAAGTGTGTCACACCTTAAGGTCAGAGCTGAGATGAGTTACTGCTGCAGTCAGAATTTTTATCAGAAAGTCTGAGAATGATAACTCAGATCTATTAAGGAACAAACACTCTCCTGCTGTCTTAAAAGACAAGAAAAGTTTTAAAATACTTGCAGTTTCTTGAATTCAGTCAGTTGCGAGGGTTTCTGATAGTTGTCCCAAAAAGTTTTGATAATGTCCACAGGAAATCCTCAAACACCAAAACCTGCCTGCAACTGTCTGCTAAAGTCCAGCATGTTCCAGAGGCCTGACGAGTAACTTCAGTATTTTTCAGCCCTGTTTTCTCATGTTTTGGTGTCAAAGTGACAAATGGGAGCAACAGTATTTGAAACTGGGTCAGTATTGAGTGAGAGCGGTGAAACAGGCTGCAGTGTAAACACTCGGGGCATGTTCACATGTACATCCACCAGGAGAGCTTGTTTTTGACTGACTGCATCATAGAGAGGATCCTCACACAGACAGTGAGTGAGTCTGGTGATGTCAGGGCTGTTTCTGCTTACAAGAAAAGGATCTTACTCTTTAGCATAAAGCTCTGTCTCTGTAGGGATCCTTTATATGATGGAGTCAGACACTGTGATACCAATCTGAACCTGTCAGTGACAAAAAGAGGAACTTTTAGTGGACGTACATTGACAGTGTAGAATGACCTCAAGTGATTTTACAGCTCCGACTGAAGCCCTCTGACTCAATACTGAATCCTTGTTTTTGTCACTGACAGGATCAGATTGATATTATAGTGTCTGACAACATGATAGACAGGATGCCGTCCGTCCTGGAAGACAGATCCCTCCTCAGTGTCTCTTCCTGAGGTTTCTACCATTGTTTCCCCATTGAAGGGTTTTTTGGGGAGTTTTTCCTGATCAGCTATGAGGGTCCAGAGGACAGAGGACAGAGGGTCCAAAGGACAGAGGGACAGAGGACAGAGGGTCCAGAGGACAGAGGACAGAGGACAGAGGGTCCAAAGGACAGAGGGTCCAAAGGACAGAGGGACAAAGGACAGAGGGACAGAGGACAGAGGGTCCAAAGGACAGAGGGACAAAGGACAGAGGGACAGAGGACAGAGGACAAAGGACAGAGGGACAGAGGACAGAGGGACAGAGGACAGAGGGACAGAGGACAGAGGGTCCAAAGGACAGAGGGACAAAGGACAGAGGGACAGAGGACAGAGGGACAGAAGACAGAGGGACAAAGGACACAGGGACAGAGGACAGAGGGACAAAGGACACAGGGACAAAGGACAGAGGGACGTCATCTGCTGTAAAGCCTCTGAGGCAAACTGTGATCTGTGATGTTGGGCTTTATAAATAAAACTGAATCAAATAGACGGACCTTTTTGTTTCAGAGTGAAATCCTTCTTGTTTAAACAGAAACAACCCTGAATTTATCTGAATTTTTATTTTAATAAACAGTAATTTCATGTTTGTAAAAGTCATCAGAAGCAAACTTAAACTCACAAACACCATGTGGGTTGGTCCTTCCACTGTGCCTGTATATGAACTAGAGTTTCATTTCAACCAAACCAGAGCTGCTGACTGTTGGCTAAAATGATTTAAATACAGTATGATGGGTTTGATGATGGGGATTTTGAGGCTGCTTCTGATTTAAAAAAGGATCTTACTCTGAACCCTTTGAGATCTGAGCGTATTGGCTTTGTTTCTTTTAAAAATGTGTGAAGAAGGCAGTGAGCAGCGACAGAGGAAATGACCCCAATGAATTTGCAATGAATTAGTAAAAAGTAAAAATTAACAACAAACAAGGAAATGACTTTGAAAAAGTTCCTAAAAAATATAAAAATTAATTATAATAACTCTGTACCATAATCTTAAATATGTTACAGTACTAATTAGAATTATAGTTTTTCCCTAGCTTTTTTCTTTTTCCCAATTTTTTAAAAATAAAATTCTAAATCTATTTTTTAATATATTTAAAATCTATCTTTTTTTTTCTAAATTACTCACTGCCTTTTTCCCGTGTTTCTGACAGACATTGCACCAATCAGCTCAGAGTTCAGAGGTTTAAATACTTTAAACACTTGAAAGGCATCTGACAGCAGCACGAGAAAAGTGATGTCGTTTCAGGTTTCAAAGGGTTAAACAAAAAGGTCAGCCTCTCCAGGGATCCTTTCCATAATGTAGTCAGACACTCAGAGTTACAGTCTGAGCCTGTCAGTGACAAAAACAATCACTGTTACTGGACGTAAATTTATCCGTTGGGTTTCACAGCTGTCAGCTGCAGCGCCGTCGCTCAGTACTGGACACATTTTAAAATCTGGTGCTCAGATTCATCATTTAGACACAAAAATACAGGGGGTTAGGGTCCAGGCAGAAGTCTGACCACAATATGGTGTAATTACACAGAACACCTGCGTCATGCAGCTGCTCTGCTCCACACTCTGCAGCTCAGCTAAAGCAGCGTATTCAGAGATGTGTCAGCCAAACTGTGAGTGTTTGGTTCATACTGAGGGTACAGGTCGGCAGGACACTAGTAGGGTATATCAAAGGTGTCTTTGTAAGGTTGATACTGACTGAAGTCAAAGTGACAGAAGAAGCTGATTCACTGCATGACTGGTAGTTTCCTTACTGACAGCAGCAATGAGGAAACTACAGCTGTTACACCAACTGTCTGAGCCCAGAGACGTGACTCTGGACAATGTCTAACTGACTGTATCAGTAAACTCTATCTAAAAAATATAACGTAATGTCATGTGGGATTGAACTGACCAACCCTTCATGGGGAACCTGTTAGTCGCCGTTCAGGTGTGGGAATCATTAGTATGTGACACATCAAACGCCCTGAAGAAGACCTGCTGTCAAAAGAAAAGAGGAAAAAAACGGTCAGTAGAAACATCATGAAAGCTACCTGTTTTCTTTTTTAAATTTTTATTGTGTTATGTGGTGATCAGTGATGACATGTCACAGGAGGCACTGTGCACACATATAGAGACAGGTGTGCCTTGAGATCGTGGCCAGCCCTTTGGTGAGGCGTGGGCACAGAACGTTTCAGAAACACTGGTCTAGAGCAGTGGCTCCCAACTGGTGGGTCGCGGTCCCCAAATGGGTCGTGGGTCTATTCCTCAGGGACCAGAAGTGCCTTGTGAACACGTCGAGTTTTATTTTAAAAAAAAAATACACACTGTTTTGTACTGTTTCAGTACAGTGATTTTCCAGCACAGAGCTTTTATTTTGAAGTGCCATTTCCTGCTGTAGAGTGAGTGACAAACACACAGCTGCCTGACAGAGACAACAAACCAGCTCAGTGACAAGGCCAAACACAAGTATGACGCTGAGTGTATTAAACTTCATGGACCTTGAACTAATGACTAAGGAGGAATCTGGATCTCATTGCTGGACCAGTTGGGAAGCACTGGTCTGCAGGACACCAGCTCACAGCAGCACATATGATCACATGTACCTGTTCAGTGTTGTCAGGGTTGGGTGTGGACAAAATCAAAATACAGACAGAAACTCTCCTGATCCATATCAACATCTGGAGTCATACTGAGTCTTTTTTCCCATTGATCTTTACATTTGAAATGATTAAAAAACAATAACTGGAATAAGTTCATGCAAACATTTTCCAAAGCCTGGTGTCTTCCAGTTTGTGAGGAGAGGTTTATTTGGTCATACTGTGCCCATCATCAGAGCTGTTGTGTGTTCATGAATGTGTTCATGTTGATGCTGCTGATCAGCTGTGTCACACTGAGTGTTGCGTCTCTCCAACAGGCCCAAAGAAACCGAAACAGCAACCACACAACAACAGACCTGTCACCTGTTGAACGCCGCAGCCTGATGCCCGCCGATGAGAACTACCACAACGAAAGGGCGCGGAAAAATCGCAACCGCCTGTCCTCGGGCTCCCAGCACAGCAGGGACCACTCGCCTCTGGTGGAGGAGGACTTCCAGGACCCCTACCAGGATTCTTACAAGCCTCATCGTAACAGAGGATCTCCAGGAGGCTACAGCCAGGACTCCAGGCACCGGCACTGAGCCGCGGCCTGCTGGGAACACAGTGTAGGCTCGTCTGTCTCTAACCAACCACCACAGACATGAAAAGAGTTGGAGCTACTACACTCATCTGGACTGTAACAACCTCGTGTCGATGTGTAGTACCTCATTCCCCCTTCGGCCTCGGCTCCTGCCAAACGAGCATCTGAACCTAAAATATGAAGAACCCTGCTCTTGCTTTGCTGTGAAGGCGTGGTGGAGGTGACAGTAGCACAAGAGCAGAGACGTTTGATTTTAGAGGGACGGCTGAAGCTGGACCTGATCTGTGGCCCAGCAGGTGATAGTGTGTGTGACGTAGGCTCCTCTGGACCCTCCCCGCCATCTCAGCTGTTACTGTAGCATGCAGGCAGGAATCACACTGATCCTGCCTCCAGCCAGTGCCACGCAGCACCAGCCGTGATGAAGAGCACAGAACCTGTTTGCACGCGTCCAGGAGCGGGTAGAAGAAGAAGAAGAGTTTAATGCATCTTTAATGCTCCTGGACTTTGTTCGCCACCGTCCGCTGTGTGAGTGTAACAAACCCTGTGGAAGCCTGTTCCCAAACCCAGAGTTTTAACATTTGTTTTTGAAGTGACATGGATGGTGTCGTGGTGTTCTCTTCAGGGTCCAGACAGTAGCTCCCTGTGCCCTCTCTTTGTTCGCTCTTTTGTCATGAATCTAAAAACCAGGCAGACACTGAGACGTTTCAAAGCTCCACACCTCAGGAAGGAGAGAGATGTAGCGTTTATCACCCATCTGATGGGATGTGATTCTGAGCATCATGTAGAAATGTGAAGAGATTTAATGATGTAGTTGAAGGAGGACTTCCAGGACTAGGAGTCAGTAGATTGGTCATGCCAGCATGTTTTTCATATTCCATACATTTATCAGCTGCTGTCGTCCGTCATGTGTTTGGCCGGACGTCGTTTGGAGTAGATAGAGTGGAATGTAGTGAGTGACTTATACTGAGAGCTTCCATGTGTAAATACAGACACAATAATTAAAGGACATGAACATTAATTTATTATTTATAGTTTCATTTTCAGTATGTTAAATTATGTTAAATGAGTGTTTGCATTGAAAGCCTGCACACACCTGAAGACCATCTGACTTTAATGCTTTTATGAAATAAACACTGAAACATTGTCGTGACTCAAACAGCCCCTCTTCTCCATATTTGAACTCCTCAGTTTGAGTTGAGAAACTGTGTGAAGTACTCGGCTGCATTTGTCACGATGACTTTACCGTGTTACTTTATGGAGATGTAAAGCACCACCCTGCAGTTTGTAATCAGATGAATCCACTCGTGCGCTGCCAGCTAATACAGGATGAATCTGTCATTACCTTTTTAATCACATATACTTTTATCTTGTTATTTATTATTTGTTCAAACTCTCAGATTCAGTTTTCCTCTCCGGTTCATAGATCAGAGATCTGGGTGTGCTTCAGTGATTCTGGAGATGGACGATGGACGAGGAGACGTCTGTTCTTACCTGCCATATACAGTAGCTGTTACTGTTGCTGTTTGAAACTCTGAAGCCACAATTTAAAAGATTTGAATACTGCCTGTGAGAGAATGATGCATTGATTAGATAATGTGTGTGCACTGTCATTTTACAATTGTAATGAAATAAACTGCCCTTATGCTGTTGTACGGATAGTGCTGGTTTTATTGTTCAAACACACACATCTGTTGTCTGTCTCTGTTTAGTCATATGTCGTGACACTTATAATACAAAGTGAGCACATCAAAACTAGAATATGATATGATATGATATAATATAATATAATATAATATAATATAATATAATATAATATAATATGATGTAATGTAATGTAATATAATATAATGTAATATAATATAATATAATATAATATAATATAATATAATATAATATGATGTAATGTAATGTAATATAATATAATGTAATATAATATAATATAAGATAAGATAAGATAAGATAAGATAAGATAAGATAAGATAAGATAATATAATATGATGTAATATTATAATATAATATAACCAATAGACATGATGACATCACTCCAGTTTCAGCCTCTTCACACTGGCTCCCAGACAGATTTAAAGATTAAACTGATCACTTTTAAGGCTCTTCACAGTCTCTGTCCCGGCTATATCTCTGACCTCTTAGTGTCGTACACACCAGGACATACTTTGAGGTCGTCCGCCTTCTCCAGAGGCTGAAAACTAAAGAGGACAGAACGTCTGCTGTTAGGGCCCGAGGCTCCGGAACAATCAGGTTGGCCGAGTCAGTGATCTCTTTTAAATCCCTTCTTAAAACAGACTTGTATCAGAGAGTTTTAAGGTCAATTAAACTGTTTTTATTTCCTCTGTTTTTATACAGTAATGTGTTTTTAATCAGTTCTTTTAAAAGATGGTTTCATGTTGTCTGTTTTGATTATTGACATGTAAAGCACTGTTTTGAAAAGTGCTTTATAAATAAAGATTAATATAACATAACGTAACATAACATAACATAACATAACATAACATAACATAATATAATATAACATAACATAATATAACATAACATAACATAACATAATATAACATAATATAACATAACATAACATAACATAACATAATATAACATAACATAACATAACATAATATAACATAACATAACATAACATAATATAACATAACATAACATAATATAACATAACATAACATAACATAATATAACATAATATAACATAACATAACATAATATAACATAACATAACATAATATAACATAACATAATATAACACAATATAACATAATATAACATAACATAACATAACATAACATAACATAACATAACATAACATAATATAACATAACATAACATAACATAACATAATATAACATAACATAACATAATATAACATAATATAACATAACATAACATAACATAACATAATATAACATAACATAATATAACATAACATAATATAACATAACATAACATAACATAACATAATATAACATCATATAACATAACATAACATCATATAACATAACATAATATAACATAATATAACATAACATCATATAACATAACATAACATAACATAACATCATATAACATAACATAACATAATATAACATCATATAACATAACATAACATAACATCATATAACATCATATAACATAACATAACATAACATAACATAACATAACATAACATCATATAACATAACATAACATAACATAACATAACATAATATAACATAACATAACATAACATAACATAACATCATATAACATAACATAACATAACATAACATAACATAACATAACATAACATAACATAACATCATATAACATAACATAACATAACATAATATAACATAACATAACATAACATAACATAACATAATATTTTCTCTATAATTCTATCAATTTTTTGGTTCATGAAAATAAATATCTCATTTTTCTAGAGCCTCATGGTGTCTTCTAATTGCTTGTTTTTTTCTGACTCAAAAATTCCAAAATTCCCCAAAATTGAAGGGTGCTCCATTAATTATCATAGTAGAAGGACATTTTATATTTTTGCTAAAATAAATACATACAAAATAAAAAATAAAAATTGTAGGTCAACCAGTCAAGTAATTCAGTTTATCCTATTTTTTCAATGTAATTTGATAAAATATATAAAAGAATGATACAATATTTTGTGTCAGTTGTACTCAAAACAGTTGATTATCTATCTATCTATCTATATTACTTCTTTTTGAATTATGATAGATTCAGTAAACTTCTTTTTTGTTTGTAATAACCACACATTTCTTAACTGATTTTTATAGATTTTTTTAATTTAATCATATTATTATTATTGACTGTACTTTTGTAATTTTTTCTCATTTTTGTGTCTAATTTTGTACCATCAGGAGTGTGGTGGGAGTGCGCATGCGCACGGTTGACAGCTAGCTAGCGCAGCGCCTCCACAGCAGCAGCAGCAGCAGCTGATGGTAACCAGTTAGCCGCAGCGGTTACTGCTCGGTTTTTGATTTCGGTCAGACACTAACCGTCACACTGAGCTCTACTGCCTGCGGGACAGCCGTAGATCACAGTAATCCACACACAGTATGGCGGTTGTTCCTAAAAGCCGTGACAGCTCCTCGTCGGTGTAGTTAGCCAGCTAGCTAGCTGGGTAAAGTTGATAGCAGGGAGTAGCATCAACGCTAGCTAGCTAAGTTACAGCGGATTCTTACAAGCTGGCATCAAACAAACCGTCTCGTCAGCCATGGGAATACTATTCACCAAGCTATGGAGGCTCTTTAATCATCAAGGTAAGAAACATCACGTTTTATTCATCGATAAAGTGTCGAAGAAATGTGAGCTGGGTGGTCAGAGGAGGCCCTCAGTGACTGACTGCTCCGTCCATGTTAGCATCAAACAGCTCTGTGCACATCAGTTTATAAGTCCTGTTATAGTGTCACAGTGTGTGTGATGTGCGTGTGTGTGTTTACACTCCAACACCCCGCTCATACACCGTCATTGTCCTCTCTGTTCACCGGTGTAAGTGTGTGTGTGTGTGTGTGTGTGTGTGTCCAACTCTACTCACCGTGTGTGTGAACTTAGATCATTTATTGTGTGAGAAGGAGCGAAGGTGAAACTGAGACGGTCCTGGACACTGATCTGGGGCCAGTAAACAAACCGTGTAACCTGAGTCCTGCACTGACACACACACACACACACTCAGCCACATCAGCACAGTGTTGGGGCCAATAAGGATCGATGAGTGACTTCACAGTGAATCACCTTTACTTTGCTCTGCCACTGTCATTACGTCACCTTAGCACTGTGACGTCAGCACTACAGGTGATCTACAATCCAGTCACACCTCACCTGGCCTCTCTGAAAACAAGCAGAGCTGTATTGTGGTTTTATTTGGTCCTGACTCCAGATCACATGGGACACACACACACACACAGTGTTGGTGTGTCAGCTGTAAACTGGGAGCATTATCTCCTCCAGATCTCCCAGTGACTCTGGTGCAGTGACCTCAGCACGATTCTCACTGTAAGATAACGTCTCTGAAAATATCTCTGTTTCACAGTATTACAGTATTTATGTTATTATCAAGGCAACTTTATTTCTACAGCAGCAGAGCAACTCAGAGTTTGACAGAAACATCCAGAGACAAGCTGCAGCAGAAACACGCTGTAAAAGGACATTTAAAACAGTTAATTTAAGAACTAGAGAATAGAAAATAAAAGGTTAAAATACACTCAGACAGGCGTAAAATACAAGAATAAAGTTACAGTACAGTGACAGTGTCATCATCAGTGTGAATGATCCTCACAGGAATAATAACTGAAGGGTTATTGTTGGTTAAACAAATGTTTTATCGCTGTCAATTAAAATTTGGAACATTTTGTCAATGAAGTTTGTGTAAAAAGTCTCCTCTTAGAAAATAACTCAGATAAAGAAGAGATTCAACGTCCAGTTCCATTTTCTTTTCAGTATGGTAGATGACAAATGTCCACAGTATGATAACTGTCAGCTTTTATATATTTTATAACCCTGGTACATCATCACAGTGACCCTGCTGCACACTGAGCTGTACAGTGTGATCAGCAGAGACAGGTCTGTACACTGTTCATGTTCCCAGTGTTAGAGACAAGTGATCAATGAGTCGATCAACAGAACATTAACCTGTTGATTATCTCTGCTTTATACCACTGTAAAGTGACACTCTGTAGGTTTCTCTTTCTCTTTCTCTGTGGTGTTGTTGGATAAAACTGATAATCTGGAGAGGCCACACGAGGCTCTGAGAAACTTTGAACGTGTTTCACAAGTTGGTCTCATCTGCAGCTACAGTCTGCTGAAGACTACTGACTGTAACACCTTTCATAATCCCTGTATAATGTCGTGTTTGATAATAATATTTATACAGCACTGTAAAGCTTTAACACAAAGAGTGTTCCAGATTAAAAGAATTACAGAATAAAAATAAAAAAAAATCAGAAACCCCTGTAAGAATAAAAATAAAGAACATGAGAGCACAGACAGCACTGAGCTCATACATGAACACATGGAGGTGTGTGTGCTAAAGAAAAACAGTTACTTAGATAAAACAGTAAAATGTGGATGACACAAATGAACCCGTGCAAAGCAGGTAAAATCTTAGTGAAAGAAATATCCACGTACATAAAAACACAAGATGTGAATAAAAGAGATGAGCTCATATAAAGCAGATATAAAGTGTAAAATATATGGTAGTGCATCTAAAAATAGTGACATGGTGATAGTAAAACAAGCACACATTAGTTTCCACCTGACACACACACACACACACACACATGTGCACACACACACACACACCTCTGTATGTCGTATCTCACCTGTTCATCCTGTGTTTATTCAGACTGGGACCAGTTGGTAGTTAGAGTCAGGGCCGTAGTTTTGCAGGTTGTTAATGTACATGAGCTTTTTCTCTTGAAATATAAACATGTGAGTGAACGTACATTTTAAACACGCCTGTTCTCAAACTTTAGAAAGCTCATCAGCAGAGTCCTGCACAGCTCCATGTTTGAAACACACACCTGTAAATCTCAGTACCAGAACACACCTGTTACCTGACATTATGTCTGAGTCAAAGCTGCACCTGCCCACACCTGTTGATAACAGTCATGTGACTGATATATATGAACTCATTTGGCCGATCACTGATACACAGATCACATATCAATATATCCATATATTATGGAAAATTCTTGACTTTATTCCCTGAATGCTCTGACTGAGCATACCCCAGTTATATGTATATATACCCCCAGTTTATCTTTATGTTAACGTGTGTTGTCATGTATGTGGGCCTCCTGATGTAACACCCTGGTTTAACAGCATGTGTTTGTGTTTGCATTGTGTCGTGCTGTTATTGTGTGATTCATGAAGAACGTGTCCTTCAAAATGTGTAAAGCCCCGACCCCGAGGAAAATAATAACTCACAGCCTTTAGTTTTCTCAGGGTGTTATATTTTAATAAATCAGTAAAGCAGATGTAAAAACTTGTTTTTAAAGTCCTGATGCAGACCTGCAGACGTCCAAACATGTCGACTCCTTTAATGATATAGTCTCTACAGTAAAGGCTGTTAATACTTCCTTCCTGGTTTTCTGTATTTTGGGAGCACCTTCCTGTGTGTCCTGTTGTTTCCTGTTCTCCACCCAACATAAGGTTTTTATCTACGTTTGATTTTACAGAGCGACCAGTCGTCTCTCTTTTTCTTCTTTTTCTAAGAAAAAAAAAAAAATCAGTTGATCATATCGTCAGAAATCAGCATGTTGGCTGACTCCAGTATTTCATTTTAAAGCCAATATCGGCCGATGCCGAATTTATTTATATATATATATATATATATATATATATATATATATATACTTATTTTACCCTTTACACAGCTTTTCGTGGGTCACCTGTCAGGTATCAGGGTGTCTCTTACCACTAAATAAATCTAACTGAACTAAAATGACAGTCTAATGGAAAATAAAAATGATCACAGGCCAACCCAATGTCCAACTTCCTTGTAATTGTCTGACAAACTTCCTGTGGCCGCTCCCTGACAAACACTGGCAGCAGATTATTTATTTATTTATTTGTGGTTGCCATGTTAGTGAGGTCAGTCATCCTCTGTCAGATGATCTGTGAGATGTGCTCCATCTATCATGTCAGTGGAGTGTGTGAGGCTTGTATTGTCACCCCTGGATGGAGCCCCAGCTGCACCCCCAGTCACAGGAAGTGGTACCACGGCCGTCCTCAGCTGATGGCTTCAACAACACCAGTTCATTCACAGTGAGGAGGCCATGTGATCACACATTACAGACTCACAGCTCCATATTTGTCACTGTTTAGTCCTGAAAAGGCTTCGAGGCAGTGGTGGCAGAGTTATCATGGTCACAGGGTCTGTTCTGATCTGTTTGATAAAACGTTTGTCCTGTTTGGGTAAAAAGACCCTGGAGACGATCGCACAGGGCAACAGGTAGATTCAGACTCATACACACACTCACAGTAAAGACAGATTAGAGTTTAGTTTGTCCAGCCTTCATGTCTTTTAATTAAAATACTCAGTTCAGATAATTAGGCTGTATATCAGTGAGTTTATTGACATGAAATTAATCAGCATCAGTTTTGATTAGAGGTGTTCCTAACGACTAATTTCCCTGACGTTCAGTAGATCGGTCTTAAAGTAAGAAAACACTCAGAAAACACTGAAATATGAGCACCACACAGCACAACAGAATCTGAAGGGTTCGACATCATTACAGAAAATACTGCATATGTTATAACAACCATTTGAAAGTGTTAATTACATTTGAAATGTGTGTGTCACTTCACACCATGCAGTATTGTTTCATTACACATGACGACAACTCAAAAATTAGAAATGAACTAATATAATTTATTTAAAAAAAAACAACATATTTTATGAAAATAAATCTTGCTCCTGGTTATTACGACAGTGTTTTCTTCAGGTGAACGCAGGCGCGTAGCAAACAGCCTCTCCTGTGGGGGTGTGAGTCACCAGAGATGACATGATACGATATTATCACGATGCTTAAGTCACAATACAATATTATTGTGATTTTAAACATGTTGTGATAAAATATATTGTGATTTATTTACTGCTTTTTCAGCTGTAAATTCTGTCGCCAAACGAAACTTTGTCAACTTCTGTTTGATCTAATGAAATAAAGTTTTCCGTCTGTTCTGACATTTCTTTTTGCCGCAGTAAAATGTTTGTATTGAACTGAATAATCAAGTAATCATATTACTGTTGTAGGCTGCCCAAAGTTAGATTTGTATTTGAAATAGTAATCAGTTATTTAATAAAAAAACTGGTACTTGGCACTCTGTGACGACACGATATGACTCTCAAAAATATCAATACTATGCTGTATTGATTTTTCGCCCACCCCCATTATCCTGCAATAAACAAACAAACAAACATAAAACAGTCATCAGAATATGTATTATTATGGGATTCAAATGTGTTCATGAATAAAATGGTTTCAATAATATGTTTAGCTCACTGGTATTTGGATAGTTTTTTTTTTTCCAGACATTTATTAAACCAAACAGTTACCAAAGACAGTAAATGTCAGAATAGCTGCAGATCTACTTTAATTTTTGGAGGAAACCCCTGCAGCCTCTGTAACACCTGTGTTTAATGAATGTCTGCTGATAGTGTCCTGGCCAATCTCCTGGCTGACATTTATACTGCAGCCTTTTTCTGTGGTCTCAGTGAACCGGCTTCATTTTGACACCTGCAGTCTTGAAGTCAGCTCCATGTTTACAGAACACTGTTGCAATCCCATCATTTTATTTGGTGGTTTCAAAAAGACAAGTCCTGGTATAGCCTCAGTTTCTGTGTGAGCAGCTTCCCTGACACCTGCGTGACCCCTTTACTCCAAACAGGAGTTTTGTTCTCAGCAGCACAGGAGTGGAGGACGAGCAGGAAGCTGTGTGTTGTGTCTGTGCATGCAGTCTGTCTATATTTTCTGCTGATATGTGTTGTGTTGTTTAGGTTCCGCATGGTACAGTTACACAGATAAGACCCACATTTAATCTGCTGCACCTCTCTGTGCAGCTGCTCTCACTTCCTCAGCTTCACTGAGGTTTTACTTTCTCTCCTGTAACAGCTGTATGTGGTCATGTGTGTGTGCACTGAGTGTTTATGGAGCAAACACACAGTGTAGGAGGGTTCACACTGCTGCAGACTTTCTGTAATTCAGCTAACTTTAAGGTGTATTTCAGACAGTAAAGGTGACGGGTGGCAGTTTGTAAAGCGTGTTGACCAACAGCTGCATTTCTTCACCCTGGTACATCTGGAATACACCTGAACACTCAGTGATGTTACTGATGTCCACGCCCTCTAACACAAGTCACTCTTTAATTTGCAGTCCTCAGAAGAAGAGACACGATGAGGCGAATCCTCTGAATCATTTCACTGTGTTGAATTATCTCCACTGTCTGTGAAAGTCTGCAGTGTGTTGCTGCCCATTTCTTCATTCTTGCATCTGTGAGAGTGTTTCATCATCAGTCAGGGAAACACAGCACATAGATGGTTTATGTGTTGACTTTAAGGCACAGCAGCATGCAGAGCTTAAGAAGCAGTCAGTGTCTATCAGCAGGTGGCTGCTGTGATCCCATCATTCAGATTTAAGGTGACATCTGTGGTTGTGTGTCTGGCCCAACCTCCATCAGACTCCTTCATTGTTAGGAGGTGGATGAACCAAGCTATTATTAGTTGAGGCTGTCTTGACACCAGCTCTGTGTGTTCCTGAGGCTGCATCCACATTTACATGTTCTCATGTTAAAATACAGAACTGTTAGCATTCACGCCACTCTGGGGTTAGGGTTAATCTTACAGTTCCTCCAGAGTTCATTGATTAGGAGGTTTTAATCAGGAGCTGAATTACCTGTAGAGGTCTGCTCATCTCTGGCATGTCTGATATGGGCTGCTAGCCTAGCATCTGCTAATCTGTGCTCCCCTTTTTTCGTGATAATTTAAAATCCAGACGTTCAGGAGGTTTTTATCAGGAGCTGAATTTTCCACAGAGGTCTCTTCCTCACCAGAACAATCAGAACAGCTGATTTAAACCAGTAAAAACACACTTTTTGCCTCCCATGTAGCTGAATGAGTTTGTTGGAAGAATCATTTGCAGTAAGTTAGAGTCAGAGTTACACCCGGCTGTGCAAACAGTAGAATAATTAACAGACCTACAACTCCTTAGTTAAAAGTTAAATGGTTTACATGGCTGTACCAAACCCAAAAAACTGTCATGTCAGACTTTATCTGTAGAGCACATTTAAAACCATCTGCAGGACTGAACAGCCATCAAATTCAAAACCAGATACAGGAGCAAACAACAACAGAGGCCTGAGAGTAAATAGACTTAACAGAGTAAACTGGAACAAACAGAGGATGAAACTGGTGAAGTGTCAGACTCAGATCAGTCGTACGCCAACAAAACAGAGGCGGGTCTTAAGTCGTGACTCAAAGGTTTCTAATGTTGGAGCAGTTTTTATCTGTATAGGTAAAAGCTGTTCCACAGCTCAGGTGCAGCCGCTGCAAAGGCTCAGGTGTTACTCTTCATGTGTCTTCTTCTGGATCATCTGGTGTGTTGACCTCAGCGCTCTAACTGAAGTATGAAGTACAGTAGTTTGTCAGATAAGGTGGGGTCACACTGTTTAAAACCTTAAAAACCAACAAACTTTTAGGACAATACCTGAAAATAATTTGAGCTGTGAGCTCTTATCTTCAGGAGAACAAAGGCAAACCTCGTGTGCATTCCTTAATGTTTGCTGAGTGATGTGAGGCTTTCTGCAGACCTGAAGATAATCCTGATAAGGCTTCCTTTAACACTTGTATAAGAACAGAGAAGTGGAGGTAGAACGTGGGCGTGATCTCTTTCTGTCATGCTCTAGTTTCTCTTGATTACTCATTTGCTGTAACCAAAAACACCAAACAGTTTTTGTTCCTCATCTGTTTTCTCTGTTGTCACCGGATCTGAAACATGGAGATGTAACGAACAACCTCAGGTTTAAATAGAGCCTTCAGTGCTGCTGAAGCTTGAAGCTGGTTGTGATGTCTTTAAATCACGTTGTCTCCTTGTGCAGTTCACTCTCATGTCCTTTACCTTCATCCTGTCCTTACTACAGGACATCTTCCCATCGTCTCGTCACGTCAGTGTATCGACAGCGAGGCAGCGATTCATCTGAGATGTCACATCTTGTTAGTCTTTGTCACAGGAAAGCCTTTTTGTGTGAGAGAGCAGGACGATGTACGCCATGTCCACAGCTGCTGTCGGGCTCAGCCTGATTGTACCAGCTTGCTTAAGGCCACCCACAAACTCATCTGTAGCTGTGAAAGTACACTGTTCACACACCGCAGTGTCTCCGCTATGCTCGATGTGTGAAGGCTACACACTGTGGAGGATAATGCTGAACACAGAGAGGCCTGTTGTTTGAATCAAAGCAGTTCACATCAGACGACGTCTGTAAAACAGATTACTGAGCTCAGGTTATATCAAGTCATGTTTCAGCCCTCGTATTCATGTCACTGTTTGCTCTGTGAATTCCCTCTAAGTGTTTTTATTTCCTTTCAGAACACAAAGTCATTATTGTGGGCCTGGACAATGCTGGCAAGACCACCATCCTTTACCAGTTGTAAGTATCAGTCCGCTCCTTTACCTGTCCTCACATCCATACAGTCTGTCATAAATAAATATGGTCATTATGTGAATTCATCACACTAATTTAAGTTTTATTTTTCCTGTTTTGTGTGTCATAGTTCAATGAATGAGGTGGTGCACACCTCTCCTACGATTGGGAGCAACGTGGAGGAGATCGTTGTCAACAACACTCATTTCCTGATGTGGGATATCGGGGGTCAGGAGTCACTGAGGTCATCGTGGAATACATACTACACTAACACAGAGGTGATAGCACGTCATGTTGGTTTGAGCTAATGTACAAACACATAACACGGCCAAATTAATTAGTATGTGTTTTTGTCACCTAAAAGCAAACCTCTAAGAGACCCACGTCAAGATTGTTTAATTACATCAAGTGAACAAATGTATTGTCCAGGTTACAGTTTGAGCTGTCTCCATGAAGAAACAGCTCCTGTAGGTGACATTATTTATTGAACATTCTTTATGTCTCTCTGTCCTCTGTGAGCAGTTTGTCATCGTGGTGGTGGACAGCACAGACAGAGAAAGGATCTCTGTGACCAAAGAGGAACTCTACAGAATGCTAGCACATGAAGTGAGTATCAGGGAAAATGATTCTTGTCAGACTTTGTTTTTACCTGTTCTTATAAATGTTCGTGGTTAATTTCAATACAACAGTTTCAACAGTATGGCTGCCGTACATCTGTTAACTTGTCAGAGATTTACATATAGATGTTTATAGATGTCATAACGTGATGACTTAAGACAATGACTTTTAACCCTTATTGAGACAGTAAGGGTTAAAACAAATACCACTCAACAGCACTTAGCAGAATATACAGTATTTTTATAAGTGGTTTCAAAGTAATATGAGAACAGAGTCTGTATTAAAGTTTTAGGTGCACAAGTAAAAAGATGCAGATGATAGAATATTATGTCGTATGTTAGGGAGTGAGTCTTTGGTCTGAACTGGGCTTTAACATTATGCACTAGTTCTTTTTTCATCTAATGTGAATATACAGCGGCCATTTGTAGTCATGTTAATCTGATGTTGTGTCCCCTCATACACGATGTGTCTTTGAGAGACTCTACATTTCTTCACCCTCTCCTCTCCTCTCTCGTCGTCTGTCGTCTGTCCTGCAGGATTTAAGAAAGGCCGGGTTGTTGATCTTCGCCAACAAGCAGGATGTGAAAGGTTGCATGTCTGTGGCTGAGATCTCTCAGAGCCTCCAGCTTACCTCTGTCAAAGACCACCAGTGGCACATCCAGGCCTGCTGCGCCCTCACTGGGGAGGGGTGAGAACTGCACTCGCTCTGTCACTTCAGGCTGTGAAACAGTCTCACACCACTGTTATAATGTCAGTGTAATACAGAGCTGTCATCTTAATGCCTGTCTGTCTGTCTGTCTGCACCCCCCCCCCCCCGTCTTGTTCACCTCCAGGCTGTGCCAGGGTCTGGAGTGGATGATGTCACGGCTGCGTGTGAGATGATGACCTTTGACTTTGATCAAGAGTGCGCCCTCGCTCTGTGTTTCCTCTGCCTCCAGACATAAGCTTGAAACGAGGACGGGGGTGAGGTCGGTTGATGGACGGCCCTCTCCTCTTTCCTGTGATGCTGACGCGGGCAGGCCGCTGCCAGGACGTTAAATTCCCCCGTGATAATTTATTTTACAAAAGACGTCTGAACTCAGAACAAAAAAAAAAACACATGACCTTTTCTGAAGGACACTGAACAACAAAAGACTCAAATTATTTAAATTTGTGCACGGTTTTCCTTTTCAGCAGAACACAGGAGTCAGCAGAGCGTCTGACTCGGACTGTACGTGGACTTCTTCTTCAGCTGTGTGTGACTCCAGCCCACGGTGGCCTTGCAGTATTGCCAGACTGGCTGTGGCAGTTTTTATTGCCCCCCCTGTGTGTACAGTCCAGTATTCTCTTTTAACGTGGTGCCTGCAGCAGAATGTTCAAGTGATGATGGTTGATGGAGACTGAAACATGCAGACAGGAGGGTCAAATCACAAGATACCCTCCTCTCTTCAGTCCCTATGAATAATCAGTGAAATAAAGTGTTTTTATCTGTTTCAGGTGAACCGCAGCGTCTCATCAGCGAGTGTTTCTTTCAGGTGATGAGTTACGTTTCTCTCAGGATCATTGTGAGCTGTATCGGGTTTCTTGTTTGTAACGTCAGGTGTTCTGTTTTTAGTCCTTTAGGGGGCAGAATGTGTCACATGATCTGATGCTTTTCAGGGAGCATGATGAGGAGTAGAGAGCAGAGAGCCAGAGTTAGACAGCAGAGGGATTCAGGGAGAGAAGAAGAGTCCAGAGTGTGAGCAGCTCACAGTGAGAGGTAAAGAGAAGAAGAAGAAGGTGCAGCTGTACAGTAAAACCACGATCACATAGAACAAGTTTTACAGGTTATAAAACTCAAGGTGCAGCTTACTGCCTTTTTTTTAACCAATGCCACTCGACAAAAAACGCCCCCTGTGTCTTTTTATTGTTTCAAGGTAACCACCCCATCACCTCCTCACCCCAACCTTCCTGTGTGATCAATCTACAGTTTATTTATTGTGTGTATCCTCCAGTAATGAGTGTGTAGTTCCTGACATGTTTCAGCAGAGGTACTGTCTGTAGCTCTGGTTGAGGGTGAGAGGCTGTCAGCAGGTAAACAGAGATCTGTGTGGGTACATGAGACCCTAAAAAAGAGGCTGGATCATGGGGAGTACCACCAGTTGGTCCAGGAGCTTCTCCTCCATGATGGGGAGTACCACCAGTTGGTCCAGGAGCTTCTCCTCCATGATGGGGAGTACCACCAGTTGGTCCAGGAGCTTCTCCTCCATGATGGGGAGTACCACCAGTTGGTCCAGGAGCTTCTCCTCCATGATGTACTGCACTTATCTGCTTCCACGTCTGCTGTTTTCTATTGAGATGGTGCTAACTGTGGTTTGTAAAGTCGTATAGCTCTGGGTATCCAGCAACCACTACCACCAGTTTCTCCTCCATTGTTTACCAACTGTAAACTTGTTGTCGTGACCACCACAGAAGCCCCGCCTCTCAAATCATCCCATTGAGTTCAAAGCACTTAGGCAAAAACGCCAGGCGCCTAGCGCGCAGAAACACGAGGCACATAGCAACGCAAAAACAGCGATTAAAAGCTTCATTCTCATTAAAACTATTACAAAAAGTTTCATTCTCATTAAAACTATTACAAAAAGTTTCATTCTCATTAAAACTATTACAAAAAGTTTCATTCTCATTAAAAACTATTACAAAAAGTTTAATTCTCATTTAAAACAGTTATAAAAAGTTTCATTCTGATTAAAAATTGTTACAAAAAGTTTTATTTTGATTAAAAATTGTTACAAAAGGTTTCATTCAGATTAAAAACTATTACTAAAAGTTTCATTCTCATTAAAAACTTACTAAAAGCTTCATTCTCATTTAAAACGGTTACAAAAAGTTTCATTCTCATGAAGAACTGTTGGCTGCTGAAACTCTCTCTAAGACTGTCAGAAAGAACAAAAACACGATGACACAAACTAAAGCAGAACAGTTCGTTGCCTCAGTCTTTGATAGTTGCCCTGTTTGACTCAGATCTGTTGTTGTGGTGATGTTGCTATGAGGAAGTTGCATTTGACAGACTCAGCAAACAGTCCTGCTGTTGTCCTTACAATGTGTCACTGATGTTTTAGAAACAACAACACCATGACACAGGTTTGCTCACATGCTTTGGTCTGGTGATGATCCTTGAGTCATGGTTTGTCCTTCTCTGCTGTAGCAGCTGATCCATGAACAGATTTAAACGCAGTCCTACATATGGTCCATGTAAACATTATTATACTGAGTAGTAACCACACTGAGCACTCGCTCTCTGTTTACGAAGTAACAAGTCCACAGAGAAGAAGAAGATAAAGTTTTTTAATACCTGAGGGGGAATTCAGTGTTTTCACTCTCGTCATATACACACAGGCCTGAATTATGAAACAAACTGGTCCATACAGGGACTTGAACCAGCAACCCTCTTGTTCCCTACCTGAGACCCTATGGACTGAGCTACTGCTGCCCCAATGATCACTCACCTTTGCAGCTCAGTTTGGGTTTTCACAGCACACTTCATTTTTAATTTACAAATTTGTAATACTTCAGCCCCAAAATGATCATTTGCATATCAGTTACTCACCCCGTGAATTTGTGAATAAAATATTTCTCTGGCAGGCCTCTGGAGAACGTAGAATCCAAAAGTGGAGAAAATTCAACTCAGAATAAATTTGAGTCATTGCAAGAAATTAAACAAAAGCAGCTATTTGTTCCTGAAGGTTAAATTAAAATTAAAAAGCAGCACTGAAAAGTCAAGATGGAGACACAGTTTAATGTTCATGCAGAGTTTGAACTGATGTCTGGGAAACTTTTAGAGCTTTAAAGGACAGATTTACCTGTAAAATGACCCTCTGTAGATAAAGAACTGTAACTGTGTGTTACCCTGAAATGTGAAGAAAACTTTTTTTATTTATTCTCATGCCTCGACGGTGAACAGAGAATCAACAAAAGACAAACATTGTTTGTGAATTGAGGTTCATGGGGACTTTTTCTAACAACAGGAAAACTATATGAAAACATCTGTTTACAAACTCTCTCACTGCTCCTGCAGGATAATCCAGGTCTGATTTCTCCTGTCGGTTGTATGCTGGATATTTGATATAGTGTTTCTGTTTTTAGACGTGATCCCCAATGACTTTAAATTATTGTTCTATTATTATTACAGAGTTTTGCTGTTTTCGAATTCTTGGTTAAAGAGAAACAAGAGTGGGTAACTGACACACAGATGGTCATTTCAGGTACAGGATTCTTTTAAGGGCTAAAGCACGACTGACAGCTGCGGTACAGACTGCGTGGCTCTGATTCGTTCACTTTCTTCAGCCATGGTGGATTTTTGCAAATGCCAGTGGAAGCACTGTGAGGAGGAGGAGGAGGAGGAGGAGGTGGAGGAAGAGGGACATGTTATATTTTCACAGACTGTCTCATGTTACAGTGTGGATATAGAGACAGTTTCAGCAAATTCACCACCATTTTTTTTTTTATGAAAGCGACCAACTGTAGGTTTAAAGCACCAGAAACTATTCTGTGATTGGACCTTTTAGTCAAATTTATTTGTCATACTTTGTCCATTTTCCCAACTTATTTAACATTGGCTCTGCATTCATTGATGCACATGTTTGAACAGATGTGTCAGTCGTATCATCGTCCCTAAAGCTCCCACATCATGAAGTTGGTCTGTTGATGGTTGACATTGATCTGAGACGTTGTCAAAAAGGTTCATCTGCACGTGTTTATACTTTTCAGTCTGAGCAAACATTTCAGGTTCTGTAGGTGAGTCAGAGTTCAGGTGAGTTGAACCCAAATTATACCCAGACAAGAGAATTATAATAACTGTGATACAGTTTGTTCATCTTTATAATAATTTATTAAACAGTGAACATTTTGTCTATCAGCAGTCCACAGAGCAGACAGGAGCTCTGTATGTCCTCAGTTTATTTTCAGTGATGTGTCAGCGATGTGTCAGACACTGTGAAGATCTGATTGGTGAGTTGAGCTGCTCGATCGACACACAGTTTGCACCACAGGTGTACTTCATGTTGACAACAGTGTAACACAGTACAGACTAAATCTGTTTGAATCCCAAAGTGAAATGTCAGTCATGTCCTTACTCAGACAGGCAGTTGGTTCTTGTTTACCAGCTGTGTGAACTAACTGGAGACATCAGTGTCTTCTTATAGAGTCAGAAAGGTCAGTACAGGTGTGTGTGTTTGTCTGATGGTAAACACCAACCGATCGTGTTCGTGCAGAGTCACTGTCCGACTGACTAACTGTTCATTTCAGGCCTCTGACCTCACTGCAGTATTGTTTTCTCAGGCTCAGTGTTGATGTTGTGTCCTGCAGCTGTTGTGTTCGGCTCTCTCTGCTCATCACTCACTTTTTCCAGTGACTAAGCATCATGCCCCCCGGGTGTCCTTGGCATCGGGTGGTCTTTAGTTTGACTGCTACAATCATCAGAAGTCTGATGCCCAGTCTGGATATGAAGGTAATGCACCAAATGTTTCCACACATTAAAAACCATTCTACCTTTAACATGTACAAAACTCCAGTTCACTCAGTTGTATCTACAGGCGTCTGCAGGTCCTTAAATTCAGCCTTAAAATGTCTTAAATTCAGTTTTATAAAAACATTAAATAGTCAACATTTTTAATTTGTGAGGTCTAGACTACCACAAACATTTTATTTCTCCGTCTTTTAATCTCTTTGTGTCAAAATGAGTCGAGCTCTTCTCAGTGACAGTCCTCATTTCAGATGTCACAAATCTTCAAACCTCCCATTAAACCTCAGAGATTTGATTGATCTAAATATTGAGGGAGACGTGTCCCCCCAAAATCTACACCTGTGCTAAACATAACAAACTTCTTACTTAATATTTGCACTTACCTGTTGGCATCATGCAGATGAGCCTAACTCAGTCTAATAATCATATTATGTCACGATATATCATGAAGCCTTCCTCTGCATGTGACACACGCTCACCTTCATACTGACCTGCACTGCTGGAACAAGAGAAAGATGATTTGATCAAAATCAGTCTTAACTTTGGTTCAAATCATTTTGAAAAAGTTCCTTAAAGCATGAAATTTATGATCAAAGAATATAACAACATATCACTCATTAACAGAGGAAGATTAACAGATTATTAAACTTTGAGGAAAACATACTGTGGAAAAGCAGGATTTTTATATGTGTTTACAGCTATGGCACTGTTTCAGTCAACATGTTGAACATCACCCATCAGAGCTGACAGTACTTTTAGGATCCTACATGTAAGAATCAAACACAGGTGTTGTATCCAGACTGTGTAAAGGTTTCTTGTCAAAGAAATCTCATTTCACAGAGCGCCTAAAAAATAATGGTAATTTTAAGATTTCAGTGGAGGAATAGTTTAGTTACTGCAGCTTTAGAATGAAGTGCACTTATTCTATACACAGAGAGAAACTGGATGGAAATGTCCAACTAGACTTCACACACACACACACACACACACACACACACACACACACACACACACACACACACACACACACACACACACACACACACAATAGCAGAATGGATAGATATAGTTGATGAAATATACATAATGGAAAATATTACCGTGTCACTTCACCTATGAATGGTCAGATTTACAAAGCTCTGGTCAAACTGGATCCCACATGTTCCACAGTCACAGTCACATTTGTTGGTGTTGACAAATGAACAGATCCTCTGATGGATGCCTGGTCTCGTGACCAACTTCAAAATAATGTACTGGAATTTCTCCCAGTTTGTTAACGTGTACCTTTGTTACACATCCCTCTGTACGGTGTCAGATAGTTCAAGAAAACTCTAAACTGTTTGAAAAAGGATCATGAAGACAGAAGGTCTGAAATTCAGCTGTTGTTCGACTGCTGTAAACTCTCAAACTCTTTGTGTCTGTATGTATGTGTATATATACAAAGTTAAGTGTCTGACACCTGTAGACACTCTGCTAGCTACAGAAATGGGTCCGGAGATCTTCTCAATATTTGACCCTTTAAAACACGAGTACTGTTCCAGTTTTACAGGTTAGAGATGTTGATACTGAGGACCAGGCAGCAGCAGTTGTCCAGTGCATCACACATTGGAGGGTCGTTACCCGTCTGTCCAGAGGGAGGTAGAGACACTCAGCTGCTGCTGTCTGTCTCTGTCCCTGGGTAGGACCCTGCTCCTGGCACAGAGACACTGACAGACAGAGAGACAGAGGCTCATCATCTGAACACAGGAAATGTAAATACATTCATGTAAGTACATCTTTCATTCCATCATGTGTCAGTGTGCCCACATGTTAATACGTCTTCATTTTATTCATCAAGTGCTGTTGGATTAAACCATAGCTGCTGCCTGACCTCAGATGTATGGCGTATATTATCTAGAAATAGTTCTGGATGTATTTTTATATCTCACTTCATATGCAGAGGGACGGTGTGTGTTGAGCAGTGTGAGTCTGCTGCACTGCTCTGAAAATTAAAAGACTACTTAGTTCTGACTTGAGAGTCAGCTCCTCGTCCTGTCAGAGGTTAAGAGGAATTTCTCCAGTCTATTTTATAACATGAATATATAAATAAAGGACTGCATTTAGATCTGACCCGTCGGCCATATTGTTTCAAGGTCTTGTTGATACACAAGGGAACGAGGTCTAATTAAATTATCAAGACTACTGTGAAGATAAAACCTGAAGCTTATACACAGATGAAGAAGCTTTCATTCCACTCCTCATCAACAACAATCCCACTCTGGAAAGTGTCCCACCATCTGCTGGTTCCACTGGTCCTGATCCAACACTGTTGGTTATAGTGGACTTTAAACCACAGACGCTGAGGTGGAGCAGAAACACTGAGGTGGAGCAGACGTCTCTGTTTATGGTGAGTTTAAGTATAAAGTCGTCATCAGACCAACAGCGCTAATAAAACGTCAGCAAACAGGTAGTCTGCCATTGTTGTTGTTGTTTCAGGCGTTTGCTGGTCACACAAATCAACAATAGGTCAGTGCAATCTGAGTAGATGACATCACTGTTTTCCAAACTCCACGCGTTTATAAAACTATCTGTTTGTTTGCATGGCCCAGAGGCCCAAACACAGAGAAAAATATCTGTTTACAAAAATATCTGGATGTGTACAGACATAGATGAAAATGGGTTTTATGGGTACCCTTGAGTTTCCCCTGCACAGACACACCCACTGTGTGCTAGTCTCATGCAGTTGTCTAAAAACATGTCGTGTTCTGATGCAGTATAAATGAGTTATTTTCTAAAGACTGCAGACTGGGGTCGTTAACAGTCTTTGAGATGAACTGTATTCACGTGTAATGACGTTAGGTCCCACAGCAGTCATTTCATTGAAGAGAGAGCCGTTTTTAAATTTCACCTCACTGTTAAAGACAAATTGGAGTTTTGTTGGGTCTGTCGGGGTCAAAGTTGAGAGGGTTTGTTCCTTACAATCAAAGTTCTCCTTCACCTTGAAGCTGTCTGTCTGTCTTTTAAGGAAAAAGACAGTGAGACATCAGATAGTTAGCTCGTCCCTCCAGGGTCATGACAGTCATCACAAATTCAGATGATCCCTAAGGATTCTACGTGACCTCATAACTTTGTCCATTCACCTCAGCCTCGCTGCAAATTTGAAACACATCAGATGTGATTTTTGCTGCTGTAGGACTGGAGCTCTGTGCCTGGGACAGTCACACACACAGTGACAGGGCTAACTGTTAGCATCACAAAGCTAACATCACCCAGTGGTTGCTAACTGGTTTAACTTCAGAGGGTCTGCAGAAAGAACGTGTACAAACAACACAACATTCAGTGCATTTTTTTGGAGAAGTTGCAGTGAAATCAGACACTTCAGGCTGCAACAGTCCCAAAAACAGCCCCTGAAATCCTGGAGTGACCGGTGAGCAAGGTTAACTGTAACAGAAGACAGCAAAGGTTTCAACCAGCCTCTATTCTACAACAGCATCATAAGAGCTTTAAAAGTTCAGTTACAGCTGCTGGTTTTTGGGTCCCATTCCAAGATTTTTAGGGGCCCTGTCCAACCACCCCAATGAAAGATTTTTGGAGGTGTTCATCAGTCCCTCTGCCCTCGGTGGTCTAAATGTCAGTGTCATGTCAGACGTCCATCTTCATTCCAAAGCAAATGTCAAGACTCATTCACAGTGAGTCATTATTCTCTCACAGCCTGTCTCTAGTCCAGAGGACCAGCTGTGCTTTATCAGACTTTATTTTTTACATTCAGTCACATTTAGCACATTAATGTGTGCTTCATATGTACAGCAGCATGTTTTTTATTTCCTGTCTCAGAGTTCCTCAGTTTGATGTTGACCTGGTTCTTACCCAGCCGGCTCAGGGTCAGCTAACAGATGACCTCAACAGATCTGGCTCTGCGCCCCGCTGGGCCTTCAGCTGGCTCCTCCTCACAGGCTCAGATCCTCAGCCACACTCAGACCTGCCTCCTAATCTGATATAAGAAAAATACCATGTTGCTTTCTATCAACATGGCCGATGGACCGGCTCACACAGAGTAGAACCTTTGTATTTGGGGTTTACCCTTGTTTTCTGGAGCCCCCCCACCTCCCGTGCCCCACTGCCTTCCTCATAACTGTACCGCTGATGCATTCGCCTCAACAGGTGCTCTTTTCTGAAAGGATCACTTAGGTATATTTAGATTCTGAAACCTGAGAGCGCCGGGCTGTGATTGGCTGTGCCGGCCACATGATAACCTGGGTAGAGATCGCAGCTGTGTGCTGTCGCCCAGCGTTTCTCTGGAGGGAAGCTGGGGAGGCTTTGGCGGCTTGGGAGACCTTAAAACTTTGAAATAACTGGTAAGCAAAGAAAGAGGAGAGAAAGCACAGACGTCCATATTTTCTCCTCTCTGCATGGCTTTCCATCTGCTCGGACCTCCATCGTCTCCACCGTCTGGATCCAGGAGGACGAATGACTGAGGGATGAGGAGTGTGAAGGCTCCTCTGCACAGTGAAGGAGTAACCAAACAGTTCAGATCTGCAGGAGTCCAGACCAGATCAGACCAGGCCTCCCTCTGGATGTATCTGAAGTCTCAGCAGCAGTCTGGCCTTTGTGTCTTCGCTCTGTAATCTCAGCTCCTGTCGCGGCTGTTTGTCCTTCGTCCTGTTTCATCTGTTTCTCTTTGTTATTTTACTGAGAAAATGATGTTTTAATTTAAAGAGAGGGCAATCAAGTGCTAAAAAAGGTTCTTCGTATGCCATCCTATATTTAACCTGCAGCCTCAGAAGGCATTGCCCCTCCGTTTGCTAAACAGAGTCAACCAATCAGGCTGTGGCATTAGCTTACATGTCACATAGTTGAAGCACTGCTGGGCAGCTGTCGCCAGCCTTCAGCCAGGAGGTCTCTGAGCTGTGTTGTGGCCTCTGAGGGAGGAGGGGCGGCCTGTTGTACTGCGCTCAGTGTCTCACCTTCCTGATCTGCAGCTCTCCCTGTGCACACACTGATTTACTGATGGTTCCCGCTTTGTGAGCTGTTTCTCACACTTTCTGTCACTCTGTTTAGGATTTGGGCAAATCCCAAAGTTGGGCTGTAAGTTTGAGACCCTAGTGGATGGCCAGAGAGGCTCCCTTACTGTCAGGATATACTGCGGGAATCTTTTGCTGGTATGGCATGCTCTTTGGTTCAACATTAATACGCTGTGTATTTATCCAGCATGTGTTTGCTGTGTGTTATTCCTATTTTTGAATCAGGTGATTGGGTTCAGAGGGATGACTGGCAGCATCCTAAAATATCACTGGTGCAGTTGTCCTCTGATCTCTTGTCTAAGCCCCAGTATTCACTGTCTGACGCTGTGATTTGGTGCTGCTGGTAGAACAAGTAAAAATTAGTGATAAGTTACATTTAAACGAACTGTGCTGCGTCATTTCTGCTGCTTTATATGCTCCATCTTTAGATGTGCCTCCAGAACCTTGTTCATTCAGAGTCTGAATAATGAATGTCTGATGTGCTGTGTGTTTTGTGTAGAGCCTCTAACACCGTCCCAAGATGACGGAGATTGTGGAGGAATATGAGGAATATGAGGAGTATGAGGAGGAGGAGATCGTGGAGGAGGTAAGTGGAAGTCTTCTCACTGTGTGACGAACATTAGATTCCTTTTCTTGACCTCATCACTGCACTTTATTAGTCATTAATGATATGATTTAAACCTCAGGTATAGTTTGACTTGATGCAGTAGATGTAGGTGTGATCTGCAGGATCTACAGGCCCTATGAATAGTTAGTTAGCGGCCCGTGACAGTCAGCAGGTCTGCTGCTGGATCCTGTTTCACACAGACTCACTGTGATCTGTTTAAAGTCCTGGACTTTCTCTAACAGCAGACTATAAATCAGAACTATTTCAGGCTAAAGACAGAGACATTGTTTGTTGTCCTGTAAAGGTAAAGACACCTTATAGCAGCAGATACAGGTAGTCAGTACGCCACATGTAATCCAGTGATGTAATCATTACACAACAACCAGATGCACAGTCTATAATCTATACATGTCAGATACTGGTGTTTATTTCCTCACATTCTTGTAGACGACTCAAACACAGTTTTGCAGCAGGTCATCACGTATCTCCAACAAATCTAACCAGGGCTGTGGTGCTGCCGGAGCGAGTCACAACGACACTTCGACACTGTTCATTCTCTCCAAGTGATGAAATAGAGAATCAGAAGTTTGCATAATCTGGTTAAAATTTATTTAAAGATCCAATTGTCACTAGGGATGCAACGGTATGAGATTTTCACAGTATGTTAACCTTCTCAAAAACTGTTGCAACACACGGCATCATGGTATTATCAAATGATTATATTGTTAGTCAGAATGATCCTCACTGGAGTAAAAACTCAACATTTTATTACTGTAACTCAAACCTGAAACATTTTGTTAATGAAGTTTGTGTAAAAAGTCTCCTCTCAGAAAATAACTCAGATCAAGGAGAGATCAGCACCCATCTTAATCTCAATATCGTAGATAAGCTAATGTACACGTTATGATAGCGGTCAGCTTTTGTATCATGGTACACCCTGACACTGGTAAACTGCTGCGACCCCAATCGTCACTAAAGTGTGTGTCGTACAAGAGACACAAGAAAACAAGTGTGCGTTGATTGATTCCTGATGGCAACATACGGCTGATTTATACTCTCTTTTTATGAACAGAAATAGATTTGTCTGTTTGACATGTAAACGTCACTGCCCTCAGACTTCCATGTGTCCTTTATGTCGGCACAAATACAGCCAACAGATGGCACCAGAGCACAGAGGCAAAAGTTTCTGACAACAACAAACGAGTCAAAGGTGAAGGTCATCATGCGCGGCCACTGAACACATCCTGAGAGTTAGTTTCACTCTATATCAGATTTGTCCTGTTCTGACATCCTTCAAGTGTCTTTGTCGTATCTCACCTAAACTATGCTACACTGCCTCCACCGTCTCCGCTGGTACTGCTCCGTCTTATCCACAAGCTCTGGGAAGATGTGCTCTAATACTGACGAACAGAGCACAGAGAACAGACAGAGGGCTTTGTCCACGTCTGTGTACATATCTAACGTTGAGCGTTAATGAGCACTTACACACTGAGTAACAGGCAAGAAAACCTTCCTCCCTAAAAGCTTCCAGCAGCAGCCTTTCATCAGCGAATTAAATGATCTTCCTCAGTCTGTAACTTCCAACCTTTAACTGCTTAAAGATGAAAACGCAGTAAAACATCCTTCCTTATTATAGTCATAGTTGACTAATGTAAACTTAGAACACTGGTTATATAACCCTCCAAACGAGCTACAACTTCACTGTGCACGTACACACATGTGCCCGTGTCATAGGTGCGCTCCGGCACTTGAGCAGCACTGCAGCCCTGTGTCTAACCCTGGTGATGAACACATCTATTAGAGCTGTAATGGTATAAAATCAGAGACAGGATCCTTCCTGAGCAGCACAGCTAGTTAAAATACTGGATTACACACAGTTTGGGAGTGTGCCAGTTTCTGAAGTTACCATTTTGTAGGGCTAGTTGGTTCATTTACTTTTATTTTTAATTATGATTTTGGCTTCCAACGATTATAGCAACATGATAATCAAGATAAACGATGAATGAGCAGCATTTTGTTCTGCAGAGATGATCTGGTTTTAAATCCAACACACCTCTGTCTGTCACAGCGCTGTGCAGCTCATTGTCGCCCACCGAGAGACTTTTTGTGATATTTTCTGTCCTATCAGACCCTATCAGGGAAAAGGGAGGAATACATTCAGTTATATTGTAATGCTCAGAGTAATCACAGTCCACGGCTCTTCTGCTCCTCCTCCACTGTGTGTATATATAATATATTATTTATTTTATCGATTTATTGAACACTTAGTATTTTATGTTTTTCAGGCAGTTTTTATTTAAAGTTCGAGAAAATGTTAAAAAGAAAAGTTCAGTAAATGTATGATGTTTTTAAAGTCAGCGAGTAACTGTTAATTCATCGTGAACTCAATATTGAACAAAGAAATCCTGATTATGATTTTTGCCATAATCCAGCAGCCCTGTCTATCTGTCTTTTGTTTAAAGTGACCTTCATCTTATTTCATATAATCATATAATTTGGTGTTGAGCAGTCAGATTATGGCCCAGGATGTTATTCTGTGTATGAAGTGTTTCTGAGACTCTCCCTGTCAGTGTCCAATGGAAGAGTGAAAACAGAAGGCTAACAGATTAATCCCATATTTCCTGGTGAAATAGGATTAACGTCTGCCTCGTATTTGTTCTTACTTAATACTGCTGATATCTTATAGGGGAGTCTGAATGGCTGTTTATAACCTAACTTGTAACCTAATCACCAGTCGTCATTTAGCTCCCGTATAACGTATCAACTGATTTACCATCTTCACTGGGAAGATGTAAATCGTTTGGGAGGTGGAACAAATGGAAACTACAAAATCAATACACTCTGGTTTCACTAGCACTTTCATCTACACTGTGGAGAAAAGATGTTTCACAGTAAGACGGCTTCGTCTGTCGTCTACAGAACGGAGAGAAACATAGAGCTGCTCAGTCACTGATGATCCACTGTAAGACGTCAGTCTAGTATTTTCTAGATAAAACATGACTTCCTTTCTGAGGTCACGAGGGGGCGGAGTGTAGAGTTCTCCGTCTGGCATTCAGACAGATTTAGAAGTGGACATCTACGGCACATTGGCAGAGGGATGGAGCGCAGGGAGAGGGGCACTGTGCTGTAAATCACACTCTGGTAGTCAGGAATGTGTTAACGTCACACAGCGACTAATTTACTCAGGAGAGAGCCGATGGAAAACCGTCCTGCAGAGCTTTGTAGGGCTTCAGTCACACCTGTGGTTCTCTCCGGTCTGATAGAGTCAGATATCGAAGCCTCTTACACATGTTGGTAGAAGTGACTGAGATGTTCTTTCCCGCAGCTCTGGTTATGTCTAAAAGATTATTGATGAGCAGTCTCCAAATGTTCAGCCTGACGTGACTGGTTCCTTCTGAGCAGAGGGAAGAGTAACTCAGGCAGGCTGTAAGTTAGAGCAGGTTATTCAGGGAACAGTATGCTGTGTGCAGGAATGCTTTCAGCACTGTGGTCCGACTGGATAGGAACATTTCCTCCTTAAATCAGGGGTCAGATCAGGGACCTTTGCTATCGAAGGAGAAAACATTAAAACATATGTTAACCATATAATGACAGTAACGGCCTCTAATGAAAGGCATGGACTAGAGTCACATGACTTGGACTTGAGTCAGACTCAGGGTTGGAAAATGCCGGTTAAAATATGGCTGCTAGATTTGATTCACTCACCAGCCCAAAAAAACACGACGGTTATCTAGAGTGAAGCGGTGTAAATCACCAGCTTCATGATGATATGATGTCGATTCTCTGGACAACAATACGATATTTGTTTTCTGTCTGTTGACTCGTATTTTCTCCAAAATCCAAAATATGGTTAACTCTAGAGTAAATAACGTCCTCATCATCTGCTGTGTGACGGTGACACAGATTCAAAATAAAGACGTGACCTAAAGATGATGATATGGATCCATGTTTTCACTTGGCACTGATGACACTGGATCGTTGATCATTGAATCGATTTATCGAGCTCTCTGTTGGTTTTCAGAATCCAGCAGTTACAGAGGCAGCTGGACAGAAAAGTTCATCTCCAACCCTGCTCAGACTCCAGTCATAAATTTAACTCTAGACTCGACTAAATCAAAGACGACTTGAAACTTGACTTGAACACCAATGACTAAAATACTTGATACCTTCGCTCGAGAATTAAAAATGATGTTCTTTAAAAAGTGAACCATGACTTAATTAAATTATACTTTGTTTTACATATTTTTCTTTTCTTATTTCATGTAGACATAAATCATAGAACACAACAACATGCATCACTGTAAAGAAATAATAGTCTCACAGAAGATGTCTGACATGTTTGGAAAGACAGAATTATTTTTCTAATACAAGATGAGTTAAACACAACGAGGACAGAGACGTTGTTTGATAGTGCTGTTTGTGTTTATCTGCTAAACACACATTTTAAAAAGCATTCATGACGTACAGTTAATATATTATTACTCAGGTGTTAAACTGCATTACATCTGGTGAAGAGTGCATTATGAAAACTGAAAGCTTAGGACTTGGGAGTGACCTGTCTTGACTTGAGACTGTCGTGTGACTTGCAGGCCGGGGGAGGGGCCTAACATTACGTCTAAAATATTTAAGCGATTAAAGTCGTAAATTTACGAGATAAAAACTTAAAATATTCACAGATCTTTTTTTTTTTGACTTTGCAGAGACGCCACGCGGCTGAACTAGAGAGAGCTTGTGTGACTTGTTACAGACAGATCTGTTATTTCATTACTGTTTTCATGAGTGTTTTCTCAATAATTTATGACTTTCTGAGCCAAGTTTTTATTTCATAAATTTAAGCCCCTGATAGTGTTTTATGGGAATTCTTCCCTCCTCACCAGGCTCTGCGTTCGTTCTGTGTTGTAACAGGCTGTGGTAGAGACAGGAAACACAGAGACAGATACCTCTGAAAGTCTGAAACCAAAACTCTCTGCACGGTCAGACTGAACTAAAGAGAGGTGATAAAATCAGATTTTTGTAAACCCGCTGAGCACCGTGTGTGATCAGACATGGAGATTATAAATCTGTCCAAACAGTGTGTGTGCTGCTGCGTGCTGTGGTAACTGATAACAGGAACAATTGTTCACCAGTAAAATAAGAACAGAATAACTGTCCGTGAACACCTGCTGTGTACAGAGTGACCACATGACGGAGTGTGATCCAGTCGTTGTTACACCTCTGCAGATGTTACCTCTCTGTCAGTGACACAGTCTGAGTCAGTTCAGCACAGGTCAGGACAAAGACTCCCGATGACGACGCTGTGGTGTGACAGAGCAGTCATTAATGCAGAGTGACTTCCTGCCTGTTACAGTGGACGTGTGAACAGCAGTTATTGATGAGCACCAGAGCTGTGGGAAAATCAGCCTCAGTCCAGCAGAGATACTGTTGTGTTTCTCCCATCACTTGTTGAAACCACAGAGTGTGTGTCCTATATTTAATATGTTGAGCAGATTACAACGAGGACTGTCACTGAGCACAAGAGCTCTCAGGTCTTACAGGTAAAGCACCTCCTCCCAAGGGACAACAGCTCAAACTGTACAGGAGACCCCTCCTCTGTCTAGACCCTGTGCACCCCCCCCCCTCTGTCTGCATGTCTGTATGGACCATTAATGTCTGCTTATTTCACTGAAGGTGTTTCCATGGCAGGTTTTTATGTTAGAGGGAACTTCACCTGTAAAGTGACCACTAACAGTTTATAATCAGACGTACCTGTGCCTGGAGAAAACACACAGCTGCAGCACTGAGGTGGACACACACACAGAGACATCAGTAATCAGTGTTTACAGAGAGTCTATACATACACACCAGTGTGGGGCGGCCAGTAGCTCAGTGGGTAGAGCTGGTTCCAGCCCGTGGCCCTTTGCATGTCTCCCCCTCTCTCCTCCCCCCTCAAGCTTAATCCGTCCCGTCCAATAAAGGCATAAAAAAGCCCCAAAAACAAACACAAAACACGGCGGTGTGGAAAAACACGTGGACGAGCCATCAAATAGCCACGAGGTCGGATGAGCCCCTAAATATGTGACGGCCTCTCTGAACAGAGGAAGACTCACCTGGAGGCCGAAACATATGACGGACAGTGTGTGTGGGGGGGCAAACAGAGGACTTTGAAATAATACTTACAACTTAAAGGAGCTTTGAGATCTCAGCTGAAAGAAACAAAGATGGGGAAGTCGGGTCATTTTGCAGGTGAAGCATTTCTTTAAAGCTCTAAAAGTTTCCAGAAATCAGTTCAAACTCTGCATGAAGATTAAACCGTGTCTCAGCAGCTAACAGCTCCATCTTGGTTTTCCTCAGTCAGTGCTGCTTTTAATTTCACCTTCAGAACAAACGGCTGCTTTTTGCTTCTTGTTGCTTTAACTGCTTCGTATAATGAAGTTTCCTTCAGCGTCACTCGTCAGCAGATCAGATACACAGTGACACTCAGGTATATGTGTTGCTCAGTCTGGCAGTGCATGCAGTGCACGATGCTCACAGATATCACAGCTGTTACTGTAGCGTCAGCATCTTTACTTTACCGTGTGGGTTTGTTTGTCCTTCAGTCGCTCTTCAGTACATCATCACACCATAATCCTAACTGATTTATTCACATCACTTAAAATCTGAACTTGAGTTCAGCTGTCACAGGTGAGTTATAGGTGGCTGAATGTTTCCTCTTTACCTCGACATTAGATCATTGTGTCACATCACAGATGAAGCACACCTGATATAACTGGTTAGTTAAACTGTCTGAGTCCTTCTCTCTCTCTCTCTGTGTGTGTGTCTGTGATGATCGTCCTGCTGTGGGTGGATGTAGTTTAACTTCCTGGCCGACATGTTTCCTGTGATCAGGGGACATCGGCCCTGGTGTTAGCTGGGTCGCTGACTGTGTTTCCTTCTGTCCTCCAGTCCGGACTGCCCGCCAGGAAAGTCAGGAAGAAGGTCAAGGTGGATACCTCCAAGTTCATGACTCCATACCTGGCTCACAGCCAGAAGATGATGGAGCAGTACAGCCATGTGAGTGACACGCTGAAGGTTTTAGATCAGACTCAGTGATTGAGTCTCGTCCAGGGGTGGAGCCAGGCGTGTTTAACATTCGGGGGGGGGGGGGGCTCCGTCAGGAAGATTTTCTCACATGTTTTAAGTCATTTGAGATAAGCTGAGAAAAACATGTCAGTAGCCAGGGAAATAAAACTCATCCTGAGGAGCCTACATTTTATTTAGTGTCTAATTTCTCTCCAACTGTCGTCGACACTCTGAAACTAGAACACAACAAATGTTGAGGATGACTCAGCTTCTCTCCTTCCTCCTACAAACAGACAAAAAGCCTGTTTATATCTGATATTAATGTTCTGGGTGATCCAATAACAAGTGCAAACCACCATCAACATGCACTGTGATGTCATCACTAAACTCACCTGCCCAGGTGGTCTCAGACGCACATTAGAGATGCACAATAATATCAGTGCGCCATCGTTATCAGGAGTTCTCAGCTTTAAAATGAACCATCAGAATCAGCCAACATGTTTTTTCTTCTTCAGCACAGTGAATGAACGTCACAGACACTGATCAGTGTTTCATGTCTCCACCTGCTGGTGGGCCGTCACCGTCACAGTCTGTGTGTATAATATGATGTTGATTCATCTACAGGAGAGACTTGATGATGATGATCACTGAAACTAGGTGGAGAAGAGTGGGTATACTGATATCAGTTATCAGCCAAATGAGTTGTTGTATATCAGCAGTATATCTTTTGTAGCTGAGGCATCGTGATGCGTCCCAAACGAGGACTACACCATCAGTGTAGCGACAGCGTGCTGTCGCTCCATAACTCGCCAGTTTTACGAAGAGATGGACGAAGTGTTGCGTGATGTCCCTCGTTTTGCCCGATAAAAGGAGATGTGTTGAATAGTTGAACAGTTTTTATTGAGTTTTCATTTGACAGCATGTTTATATGCAGCGCACACTGACAGTGAATGTGTTGCTGAACATGTGACAGATGAAGATACAGATGAGTATAAGATGAAGATAACCTCACCTTTACCCCTCCCAACCCCCAGCCCGACCCCCTGACCATCCCACTGGTACCATTGAATCTTTAGGGGGTTAATTTAGCAGGGTTAAAAAAGAGTTTCATACAATATTGTGTAATGACCACGGATGGACGGGTTAAAAAGCAGTAAGAATGAATTAAATAATAATTTAATTATAACAAGATGAATTGAGATGAAAGAACAAAAACAAGGGGGTCGCTCATCAACTCATCAGCCTCAGTCAGTGTTCTCCTGTTAACGCTCATCATATTTTAAAAAGAAGGTCCAGATAGTCCGAAATGTTTGCAAGGCATTTTTAAGAGTATCTGATTTTCTGAAGTTTGATGAAACACACAGAGTCTGTAATTCGTCTGCTGAAGTTTGGAGGTGCTTGTTCTTTCCAAGAGAGGAGAATGAGACGACCTCACGGGGGAACGTTTCAGGTCTGAGTCCGAATTACGCAGAGAAGACGTTGTGTGCAATGTTTATCTGAGACGTGGTGATGTCCCCAGCTGAACGAGCACAACCACTAACATGACCAGCAGGCAGCCAGTGAGAGTGAGGCCGTAATAACTGCAGGCGGTGACCTTTGACCTTCTGGTGTAAATGATGTATTCAGTGTGGAAATGTGAGGTCACAGGTGTGAATGGTGCTGGCAGTGATTGTAAATGAAGCAAAGCAAAGTAAATGTGTTCTTGAGCTAGATTAGAGTTCTGTATGGACTAACACTCAGGGCTGGAGTCTCAGCCACGCCCCCCTCGCCCCTGGTCCTGGTCCTGGTCCTGGTCCTGCTGTTTTGTCTGCTCTGCAGTAGTAAATAAAGTAGTTAAATAAACAATCTGATAATAATATATTGTGGTTTCCTCCTGACTTGTCTTGACCTTGCTGATGTCTCTCGTTACAGAACAAGTACCGTCAGGCGTACGACCTGTCCAGAGGGACGCCTCCTGCCTACATCGCTGATACTCCTGAACTGCTTCGCATCAGGAAGGCTCAGGAGCAGCTCAGCGAGGTACAACGACGAGTCACGTTGTCTAAAGATGAGGGTTGGAGGGCTGCTGGGACGTCCCGGGGGGGCGACCCTTTCTTTAACTAAAGCTTCAAAATAAATAAATACAGTAAAGAGGTCAATATTTGCCTCTGAAATGTAGTGAAATACAGATATGGAGTAGCTCCAAATGAAATGATTAGTAAAGTAAAAATTACACAGGTACAGTAGTTGAGTAGATGTACTTAGTTACTTTCCACCGCTGCTTTATTGAGACTACAGATTGTGACACTATGAAGAGAGATGGTCAATGACTTCATCGTGGTTTTCTCTGTACTGAAGCGTAACTCCTCAGACTTTGCTGTAATCATGACTGCTCATTAGTGACACGTGTCGTCATTGTCAGGTTAAATACCGCATGGAGGGAAACAAGGCTCGGACGACAAGCTTGTACGACGGAGAGGCCAAAGAGATCGCCCACGTCAAGCGTGTGTCTGAGCTGATCAGTAAGGTGAGTGTCCTCAGGCTGTGACAGTAACCCAGGACGTGAACAAAATCATGTCAGTGTCGAGTGCTGAGTGTCGAGTGTCTTTGGTCGTGTCCTCCAGGTTCTGTACAGACAGAAGTGGGATGAGACGAAGGACAGGTACCTGCTGCCTCCTGATGCTCCTGAACTCGTCCTGGCCGTGAAGAACGCTGCCAACGTCAGCAAGGTGAGCTCAGACGCTGCGTCTCATGTCCTGACGTCATGGAAACATCTGCAGCATGATTTAATGTACGTTTAAATAATCTGTGACTCTCACCTCGTTCAGAAACTGTACACGGAGGACTGGAATGAAGAGAAGACCATGTTCTTCCCGTACAGCGACAGCCCCGAGCTGCGCAGGGTGGCCCAGGCTCAGGAGTGCCTCAGTGATGTGAGTTCACCCTAATGACCACGCCCAGTTTTTACCTGCACCAACGACACAAATAAACACAGCCAACGCTCAGATTTGACTGTGCGAAGTTTAAATACGTGCAAGGTGAAAAAAATACACAGGATTGTGACATGATGTTTTTCTGGGGGTTTGTTAACATGATCATATTTACTGTGAGAATTATTTTAATCTGTCACAAAGTTTGTTTTATCCTTTATACTGTTAGACATATATAGACATATATATATATATATATATATATATATATATATGTCTATATAGTGAAACGGTATAAAGGATAAAACAAACTTATATATGTATGTATATGTCTATATATATAGATAAACATAGAACATAGTACATATTATACATACTAATTCTACATCATTACATGTAATATATAATTATAATTAACAATTGTAATTTAATATTAATAACCTAATTAAATTAATTTAGTTTTAGTAATTATGATTTTCCAACATAAATACAATAAATGAAAATGTAATAAAATAGAATTAAAAGCTATAATAATGGTAAAACAGGATGAGATAAAACTAGATAGATTAAAAAGACAAAACACCAATAAAAATTATGACAATAAAATAGATTGAAAAGCTGCAATAATCATAAACTACTACTGATAATAATAGTGATTATTATGATAATAACAGCTATGCTAAAAACTAGGAAAACAGATTTAAAAAACAAAACAAGGAAAAAATAAAATGAATAAAGGGAAAAAATATTTATATATGTATATATAAAATAATGAATTAATAATATTATAAAAGTTATAATAATAATATAATTATATTTTTAATAATAACATAACAAAATAAAAAAGAATAAGGTTCAGCAACATGAATACAATAAAGTAAATAAATAAAATATGTAGCTGCGGTCAGATCATTAACACCACATGTTTCAGTCCTGTGGGACAAACACAGACGTACAACACGTCACATATAAACTGGGACACTAAATTCAGCTGATTCCTCTGACGACCCCCCGCCTATATGACATGTAGTGTTTTCTGCTGACGTAGGAACACCATCAGCTGATGTAGAAACAGTGTGTGTGAGGAGGACCGCTCTGAGGTCACATGTTGATGTGACAGAACTGACCACGTCCTGCCCCCCCCCCACAGGTTCGCTACAAGAAGGGTCACGATGAGCGCAAGGCGAAGTACACCTCCCTGGCTGATCCTCCTGAGGTGGAGCTGGCCAAGAGAGTGGAGCAGCAGCGCAGTGACGTAAGCACAATGAAGTTCATCCGTCTCCTCACACATTATAATCAAACAGAGGGAACACTGGAGGAGAAACTAAGATATGCAGACAGTGTTTCAGACGTGAGGCCCACAGGACAGGACAGGACGCTCAAAGGCTGTTGAAGCAGACGTTTTTCGTGTGAGAGGTTTTATCACAGGTTGTTTCATTGATTGAAATGTGCCCATTCAAACACAGTGTCATGGGCTCAGTGACTTTAGAACACCTCAGTTATTTATTTATAGTGTAGATTTATTTCCTTTTATTCCTTCTCTGCACAAAGGAGGAAAAAATACTGCCAAAAAACAAACAAACCACAATGTCAGTTAAACACCTGACAGTTATGTCCCTGTGCAGCAAAAGTACGTTGTTGGTTTAGAAACTAACGGGGATGAGCAAGTACACCATTATCTGTATCTGTATCTGTTCAGCCAAGTTAATTATCTGTATCTGTATCTGTACTCGCCGTGGGTGGGGTTTATACTGAAAGTGCGTGTGGTTTAAATCAACCCGTAGGTTGTGGTTATACACAACAACTTTTATATAATATTATTATTATTTATCAGAAAATTATTTACAGAACAATCTCTGGATACATTTTGATCACGATTAAAAACAGCTACTGAAATGAAGATTTTCCTTCATCAGGAGTACTGATACTGACACTTTTACTCGTGTGATACTCAGACTCGTAAAAAGTACGTAACCTGTACCAGATACTGGTTTCAATGGTTTCAGTGGTTTGGCGCCACATTCACACAGGAAGCAAACAGTTTGTTCCAGCTCCTGAAGTCGTGTTGTTACTGCCAGCATTTCAAACTGAAATCAAACTGCCCAGTGGTTATCAGACCTGTGTCTGACACCGACATCACTGACAAGGCAGCGGTGTTTGATGAGCAGAGAATGAGCTCCTATCAACCAATCAGCAGACTGCAGTGTTTCTTGCTCCGCCCTTTAGTATCAGATCAGTGTGCAAGGTACCGCAGCATAGAACAGAATGGAAGGTTTCTGTTGGTACCATCTCAGTTCAGTTCAGTTCAGTTTATTTGTCTCCCTTGGGAGAAATTTGGTTTAGAGGCAGGGTGCAGCTGCATACAACCAACAGAGACATACAGTACATGACAAAAATAACAGACATAAAAAACCATGTATAACAGACATACACAAGAGCATCTACGACGTTTGACGATGTAAATGCAAAACTAACCGTTGTGAAGTGAAGCAGACTGCCTGGTGTGAACGAAGCGCCCGACCACCTGCTCTCTGACATCAGTGGCCACACTAAGCTGAGAGGGGAGAGGCCGACAGTAGTTTGACGTGACAGAGATTCCAGTCGTTCCCAATGTGTTTCATCAAACATCACGATGTCTAACAAGTTGCTGTGTCTTCATGCAACATGTGAAAGACGTGTGCTAATGTTGACTGTCGTTTGTCTCCACAGCTGAAATACAGAGAGGACTACCATAAAAATGTGAAGGGTCAATGGTGCGAGACGCCATACTTCGACGTGGCCACTGCCAGGGTGGCGATGGAGAACTTCAGCAATGTAAGAGCTCACTGACGCAGGTGCAGCCTTTTTCAGATTTCTATCCAACTCTCTGTGTCTGACTGATCGTTTGTCTTGTCAGAGACGTTACACGCAGAAATATGAGGACGAGAAAGATCAACTTTATTTCATGCAGACAGACACACCCGTTTATGACACCAACAAGAAGGCTCGTATTGCTGCCAGTGAGGTACGTCTCACACACACACACACACACACACACACACACACACACACACACACAAAGGAATCAGAGTATTTTTATAGGTCCTATCTCATGTGGAAGACACGACAGAGAGCTGACCCGTGTCTCAGAGCAGAGTGTGAGTCAACACACTGACGCAGGGACACACTGTATTGTGCCCACACATGACTGAGAGATCCACATTTGGCTCGTTCTCACTGCACCAACTCAGTGTGTAGTTTCAGGAGTCCTCAGACGGTATCTGCTACTGTATACCTCCGCCCACACACTGACACACCGTGCAAACACACTTCACTTCAAGATATAAACACACATGCTTTTTTCTACCAGCGTCATGTGATGAGTCAGTGTGATCAACCTTCATCGACTGTTCTCCATGTTTCTGTCTCAGGTCCAATACAAGAAGGAATACGAGAAGAACAAAGCGCAGTCTGACTACAACACGCTTCCCGCCACGGAGAATCCTCTCCTCCGACAGCTCAGATACGCTGGCACCATCCTCAGTGATGTAGGTGTCTGAAAGAAGTTTACGTCACAGCTGGTTTGATGAAGAGTGATGAAAACAGATGATGAGGTCTTAGAGGTCGTACAGTAGGACTACAACGATTAAACATTACTGGTCAAAACCCAGTCGCCAGAATAAACGCTGGCATTGTACGTTTCTGCAAACCACAGATAAGTTACATTCATACATGGAAATACAGCCATGTTTCTGTAAAACACAATCACTTCCTGTGGCTCTGTCCCCGGTGGAACCACACCCACATTATGGTGCTTTAAAGATGCTGGAAAAACAGACATGGGTTGCTGATTTGGTGCCTAAAAAGCTGCTGAGGAACAGCAACCGGTCGCATGAAGCACCCATGTTTGGTGACTTAAAGGTCACTGGAAATACAGGTGGCTAAAAACAACCAGTTTTGTTGTTGGTGTTGAACAGAGCTCTGCAGCTTGGCAGCCATCTCACCGAGGTGACACGCCTTCCACCATCTCCTCCACCATCCCCTCCACCTGCTGATGACACAGTCAGCTCAGATACTACGTCACTTCAGAAACATATGATACGAATGAAATGTATGTGTGTTTTGCAGAAACGTACAATGCTGACATCATCCTCCACCAACAGGGCTGACCTGTCTCCGTGTCTGTGTCCTGTGTAGACGGAGACGTTGTAGACGTTGCCTGTATGAATTTGTTCGTTAATCCTGATAAACTGTTAACTAAGAAATGAGGTGACTGCTGAGATGATGGAGGTGGTAGTGTGTGTTATTTAGAGTGTGTGACATGTTGCTGCTCTGAGTGGATTACTGTATCAGTGGTATTAATGAAAGCGTCTGGATCTGTCACCGCCAGTCTCCCTTTCATACTCTCACTCAGCTCAAGTTACAGTCTGAGTGATGTGTGGTCTTCAGTTAGACACAGAGCTGTGTGGACAGGTGAAAAGCTGCTTTCTTGAGTTGTGATTTTTCTGCTCATCATGTTTCGTGTCGTCTGTGCAGAAAGTTTATAAGGCCCAATATGAGAAGTCGAGAGGTTTCAGCATCAACTACTGCGACACGCCCAAGTTCCAGATGGACTCCGTACTCAAACAGTTCACTGACGTAAGAATCATCATCAGTTCACTTTCTCTGTAATAAACTGAGGATACTGTTGTTTTTCTCTTTTTAAATGACGTCTACATCCTGTTTGTTTTTTTCAGACACATTACAAAGACAAGTATGACAATGAGGTGAAGGGTCACTACATCGGCAGCTACGAGGACGTCTTCACGGTTCACTGTCAGAGAGTGGAGGAGATGAAGAAAGAGGTAACTCACTCTGCACTTTCAGCAATCACATCACCAGTGTCACAGTGTATCATAAACATCAACATCTGTTTCATGTTGTGACTGTATTATAAACATGACTGTATTATAAACATCATAACATCTGTTTCACGTTGTGACTGTATTATAAACATCATAACATCTGTTTCATGTTGTGACTGTATTATAAACATCATAACATCTGTTTCACGTTGTGACTGTATTATAAACATCATAACATCTGTTTCACGTTGTGACTGTATTATAAACATCATAACATCTGTTTCATGTTGTGACTGTATTATAAACATCATAACATCTGTTTCATGTTGTGACTATCATAAACATCATAACATCTGTTTCACGTTGTGACTGTATTATAAACATGACTGTATTATAAACATCATAACATCTGTTTCATGTTGTGACTGTATTATAAACATCATAACATCTGTTTCATGTTGTGACTGTATTATAAACATGACTGTATTATAAACATCAACATCTGTTTCATGTTGTGACTGTATTATAAACATGACTGTATTATAAACATCATAACATCTGTTTCATGTTGTGACTGTATTATAAACATGACTGTATTATAAACATCATAACATCTGTTTCACGTTGTGACTGTACTATAAACATCATAACATCTGTTTTACGTTGCAGCAACTGTACAAAGCAGATTATGAAGACATAAAGACCAGATGCTTCTTCCCTCAAACCGTCACGCCTGAATATGAAGCCATAAAGAATCTTCAGCAGTGTAAAGACGTGAGTATGAGGAGCTGATTAAATACTTAAATCAGATTTATTTTTTCTGTTGTTTCTCTGGTTTTATTAAAGATTCCTGTCTCATGGTTTGCAGAAAGTTTACCGGCAGCATCCAGACAAAGTGAAATTTACACAAGTGGTGGATTCTCCCGTTCTGGTTCAAGCCGCCATCAACGCCCAGCAGCTAAGTGACGTACGTATGACCGCACAGCAAAGTATAGAGTCAGTTTCTCTGTTAGAGTGCAAACATGTTCCACAGTTAGTGCCACTAAACTCTTCCTCTGTGCATTACATCATGTATAAGTTTATATCAACAATGATCAGATATTCATTTTAATGCCCTGACTGAGCATCTCACCTGTATGTAGGTGACTGTGTTTGCTCAGTGTGAAGTTACAGAAGCATCACTGACCAACAGTCTGTCCCAGTTACCTCTGCAGCTTTGAGCTGAGGTCATGTGTTGTCAGATTTGTTCTTGATCATATTTTATGGCTCACCTGATCTGTTTCCTTCTCTCTTTGTTATCAACATGTTGTTTACATGGAGCTCTGAGAAAAAGCTCTGGGGTCAGTTGCACAAAGCACCTTAGGTTTTCTCTTTAAGTTTGACACTTAAAGTTTACATGAAACACCTCAGCGATCACTGACAGCAAAGATCCTGGCACATGAAGCCGCAGAGCGATCACTGACTGTGAAGAGGCAGGAAGAACGCAGCTTTCGAAAGTTGAGTGATCCAACTCCAGACGGTCACAACCCTACATTGACCTCTGTTAAATTTAAAGTGCAAAATCAGTTGCTGATCGTTAGGCGTGTCCATCAGGTTCTCCTGGTCGTGGAAGACTCTTCTCAGGACGCCTTCATTTTTCTCCTTTATCTCCATAAACTCAGACATGTTGTGTTTAAGATGGAGTCAGAGGGACTTTATGTTTTTGTCCTCACTTTGGTTACTGTAAGACTAAGATTAGAAGAAAAACAAAATCCTTAAATCCTGAAGTGTACATTTCAAGAAAACCTTAAAGATTGAGACTTAAGATGTTTTGTGCAACCTGGAGCCATTTTTACACAGTGGCAAACATGGAACACAACTTCCTGTCCGTCACGTGATGTGATGGCGTCCAAAAGGACTTTTTCCCATTGATTTACACTGTGACATGACATCTGTCAGTCAGTGGACACATTTTTCTGGACGTCACAGCCCTCAGTGAGATGACTCGTCTCACTGTCAGGAGGTGATTGTTCGGTCCAATAACATTTTGAGGGTAGTGTGATATGATCAGTATCATCTGAATTCTCGCTGACTGTGTGTTGATGTAAGTGCACAGGTTGCTGTGAACATTCATTTTTAATATCGTCCACTTATTGAGAGAAACTGGTGAAATCGTCAGCCGATGGAGGAGATCAGATTCTCCTGGATATGCAGATCACCTTAAAATGTGCCCGCTCATCCCGTCGCCCAGCTGTCTTTCTGTGGGCACCATGGAAACTGGAGAGCCGTCTCTCTGTGGTATAAATAGCAACAAGCATTCAGTTGGCCCAGAATAAACCCTGTGATCAGAGAGGAGCCCAGAATGCTGGGAGACGGAGCGGCTCATACTCTGCTGCCCTCCACTGACTACAGATCAAATTACACTGTAGTCTGAAACTGTACTGTACCATCAGCAAATGTTCTGCAAGGAGAGAATGAAACTAAGATGTTTTTTTATTGGTGGAAAATGAAAACAATACAGCTAAAATAAATAAATAAATAATATATATATGTATAATTATAATAATTGTTAATTAATTATTTTGCTGATTGCCTTTTTTTGCTTCGGTGTCAAAGGTTTAAATAGTTGTGAAAGGTGTCTGACAGCAGCTCCAGCAATCAGAGGGTTAAATATGAACTTTTTTGGATCAGTTTTTAGAAGAAACACTAAAAGAAACACTGAATGTGTATTTTTATTCCATCAGTCTGACAGAAGACATATTAAATCCTGTACACTGAGCAGTGCATGAGAACACTGTCACTCTCTCTGCTCCAAATAAACATGATTTTATCTCTGTGTGTTGTTTCCAGTTGAACTACAAGGCGCAGTACGAAGACATGAAGGTGAAGAACAGTCTGCCCCCAGATTATCCCTTCTTCATCCAGTCCAGAGTCAACGCTTACAACCTCAGTGATGTGAGTCACGACTCCACTCCTCACAGATATTTGATAATGGCATGAAAGATTTCTAATGTCCTGAACGGCTCAATTCTCTCCTTCCAGAACTGTTATAAATACGACTGGGAGAAACTCAAAGCCAAGAAGTTTGAGGTCAAAGGTGACGCCATCCCGATCCTCGCTGCCCGCGCTCACACTAACATCATCAGTGATGTGAGTATGCCTCAGTGTCTGCCTCTGTGATCTCAGTATTTATTTGATAACTGTTTTAATAATGTGGTAACGTGTTGCCGTCTGCTCCTCTCTGCAGGTGAAATATAAGAAGGAGTACGAGAAGAACAAGGGACAGATGGTCGGAGCCCTCAGCATCAACGATGATCCCAAAATCTTACACTCTGTTCACGTGGCCAAAATCCAGAGTGACGTAAGTCAGCAGCTTGTTGTATCACCGCAGTTCTTACAGCTCAGCTCACATTCTTTTATTAAAGCAGAGAGAAGAGGGACCAATCTGAACGGTTTTATGTATATTCATTTATTTTTGTGATTTATATTTTTACTATTTATGTTATGAGTTGCTGCATTTATATTATTATTAAATAGATATTATTATTATTATGTCAGATCTGTCTCATCGGCCACATGAACACCATTCTCCCCACAGTGTTTTTTACAGTATTATTATCTTTACTCTTACAAAATCCAAAGGCCTGTTGCCAAAGCACAAATTTTGCAGCAAGATGATCGGATCATCACAGCGTCCCAGCAGAGCTATGAGCAAACAGGAGGTCCCATCCTGATGAAACAGGTCTGCACTCCTCTGCTGGATATAAGAAGGTTCCTGTCTCTGACATCTCCATCACAGATTATCAGTCAGCAGGTCCTGATCCTGAGGAGCTCAGAGGGAGTGTATTAAATTATACCATGTTAATATCTCCTGAGCCCCCTCTATATATTTCCCAGCATTTCGTTGTATTTTATTTGTGTTTTTTAACCGCTCCTCTCAGATCACACCCCAGGTCCTCCTGCCAAACGCTCCTCAGACTGTTACAGATATCTTCATGTGACCTGTTTAAAGTTTTTATCAAACAAAGTAGGAATTTCAAAAAAATCCATCAGTGGACTGTTTCCCTGAATGATCTGGTCCTTAGACACTTCCAAAAGTTACCTGTGTTTACACAAGTTCAGAAAAACATACAAACACTCTAAAGTTCAGGTAATTTATTCTGTGTGTTCCTTTTGTAAACCATTGTTTCCAGTTAACTGATTTTTATCCAGTACGTATGCCCGAGCTGTTCCACAGAGAGTCTTATGATTGTGTGCGACACACCACACATCCTGTGTACTTCTGTCCAGCCTGCCTCACAATGAGCCAACACTGAGACTGAAGAATAGATGAACTCTTTGAAGGAGAGGACTCAAAGCTCAGCTCTGGATCTGTTCCTTTCCAGTGATTAATCAATCAAGACATTTCAGACAGAAGGTTGTATGGTCTTGAGGCTTCTGCACAGCAAGTCCCAAACTTTCATCTGTCATTAAAATGTTTGTAACAGGTTCGATTTTATGCATTTTTAGAGACATTTAAAGAAAATGTGGCAGCAGTAAACAGCTGAGACAAGACAGAGGAACACAGAATGATTTCATAGCTCAGACAGCTAAGTTCAGCAGGTTAGACAGTGATATTCAGGTGATGATGATGAGGAGGAGGAGGATGAGGAGACAGAGAGCTGAGGGACGGCGTGGTGACAGATAGGTAACTCCAGTCCTTACAGCTCGTCACGTATTGTAGATTTTCACAATATAAAGAACAATAAAACACGTCAGAATCAGTGTGCAGGGTTTCTGTTTGTAACGATGTCTTTCTTTCTAAAAAACACATCTGAGAAAACAGACTCAGTGTGTGAAGCCTTGAGTCTGAGGAGAGTGAAAGAGGACACCCTTAAATGATGTCTGACCGATGTCTCCACAGCGTGAATACAAAAAGGACTATGAGAAGATTAAGACCAAGTACCACACACCGCTGGACATGATGTCCGTCACCTTGGCCAAGAAGTCCCAGGGCATCGCCAGCATGGCGGGGTACAGGAGCATCAGCACCAACTTTTTCCTTCCCCCTGACAGCGTGCTGCTGGACCTGGCCAAGAAAGCCAACATCATCCAGAGTGATGTGAGTACACACAGACTTTTCTTAGTAATATAAAGCTTGTAGTTGGTTATTGAGAAGTTAATGCTGACACTGTTTGTATTTTGTGTGTGTGCGCCACAGAACGAGTACAAGGCTGACTACAACAGCTACACCAAGGGAACTCCCTGGGTCCCCTTCGGCTCCTTGGACGTGGAGAAGAATAAGAGAGCTGCTGAGATCCTCAGTGAGGTACGTCAGCAGCAGCATCACTTCCTGTCTGCACTGACCCCTCGATATCAAAAAACATACGTACGTGGAGTGAGGTGTTTGAAGGCCAGTTGGACCGTAACCCGGTCTGTGAACTCTTTGGTTTAACTTTGAAGGAATCCTGTGATATCTGACCAAATAACGCCTGCGTTACATGATCAGAGCTTTCACTGCTGTCTGTCTGATCCTCCTCCGTCCTTTTCTCATTGGGTCAAAGATATCATGTATTTCTTAAAGCTAGAATCAAATACACACTTAATAGGTCCTCTCAAGCTCTAATTGAGGTATGGATTCATTACAGGAACCCCTCAATAAAGAGTAGACCATATATAAATATAAATGTATAAATATAAATGTTGCATCCCACATTTTTGTGGGATAAAGAAAATCAATAAAACATATTTACAAAAAAAATCATATTTGGTAGTTGTTGAGATTCGTCACATGTAATGTAATTATTTGTGTACTTGACTTGTTTTGTACAGAAAAAATACAGACAGCACCCGGACACGATCCGCTTCACCTCCATCGATGACCACCCCATCATGATGCAGGCCAGAGTCAACCAGCTCCAGAGGAGCGATGTGAGTCAGCAGTCACTCTCACAGATCATTGGATGAAAACTCTGCAGTATTGATCTTTGAGGATCGTTTTGATTAAAGAGCAGCACATGTGACGTCTGTCCTTCTTGTGTCAAAGCTCTTCTATAAGAGAGGTCTGGAGGAAGTCCATCAGAAGTACTCTCTGCCTCCTGACGTCCCCGAATTACTCCAGGCCAGGTGTAACGCCTACAACCTCAGCCAGGTAAGACATACTGAGATACTAAGACATCACTTTTATTATAAACAGATGTTTTCTTATGGCACACATTTGAAGGTTAGTTTAAATGAATGTGATTCTAAATGAGATGTTATATACAGATATCATGTAGCTGTGTGTGCACCAACATATACTGCAGGTACAAAAGTGTGTGTGTGTGTGTGTTTACTTTAGTTAAGTTTAGTTTGATCATTTTCCAGCTTCTACAACTCAAATACACACAAGAAGAAAATATTAATAAATAATAATAAGTCATTTCTTATGAAGCAGTGACAAACAGTTCCCTTCAGATTTTACAGAGAAAATCTACACGAATGTTTTAACAGTCCTCTAAATTCATTAAAACAATACTTTATTTGGTGTTTTATTATTTTAGGAGTCTACATTAGTTCAGCGGAGATTTCAAAGTAGATTTTCAAAATATGGAGATATGTATGTTATCTTATTTATGCATATTTATTTATTTGTCTGTAATTGTTGTGTTAGATCTCTGTGTGAGGGGATGAATAAAGTATCTTCTCTTCTATTGAGTATCACGATAAAGGCTGAAAAAGTCTCAGTAGCAGTTGCAGGGAGTGTCACCCAGCCCTATTGTATGTACTATATAAACACCTGTGGACCCAGCACTGAGCCTTGTGGAACGCCACATGTGACGCTCAGCAGTCAGATTGATGTGTGTTCAGCTGTGGAGTGGATTAATTAAGTGCTCGTCTCTTATCTCATTGTTTCTGTGTGTATCCTGTCATTTCAGAAATACTACAAGCTCGCCTGGCAGAAACATCTTCTTAAGGGTTACGACCTGAAGCCCGATGCAATCCCTGTGGTTGCTGCCAAAGCTGCCAGACATGTCGCCAGTAATGTAAGTTTCCTGAACAACTTTCAGCCGACTTCTCAGAGTGATGGTCAAACACCATCCTAACATGCTCTGTGCCAAATATACGGAACATGTTGGACATCACATAATCGTTACTGAATAATCAGAGAGACCACGTTCCCTTTAACATCCAGGTCCAGTACAAGAAGGCGTACGAGAAGGCCAGAGGTCACCACGTCGGCTTCCGCAGCCTGCAGGACGACCCTCTGCTGGTTCACTACATGGAGGTGGCGAAGATGCAGAGCGACAAGAACTACAAGAAGGACTATCACAAGGCCAAGCTGAAGTACCACACCCCCGTGGACATGATGAGCGTAGCTCATGCTAAACATGCCTCAAAAGTGCAGACGTACGCTGGCTACAAGCAGGACAACCACAAGTACTGTCTTCTGCCCGACGCTATGAACCTGGAACTTGCTCGCAACATGAACTTTAACGCCAGTGATGTAAGTTTAACTTTGTGTCATAATTGAGGTGAATACTTCCTGTCTCGGCTAAAAGACACAACTCTGATAATTACCATTTCTCTCACGTGTCTCTTTGACTCTCCAGAACAACTACAAGCAGGAGTATGAGACGTGTATCAAGGGCATCGGCTGGGTTCCCATTGGTTCCCTGGAGGTGGAGAAAGCCAAGACGGCAGCAGCAGCTCTGGACGAGAAGAAGTACCGCCAGCACCCTGAAACCCTCAAATTCACCAGCACCATGGACTCCATGAGCATGGAGCTGGCCAAGACCAATGCCAAGATCATGAATGTGGTGAGGAGGAGGAGACAGAACCACTTCTTCATTTGCTTTTTATCTAAACTCCTTTTTCAGAACAGACATTAAACAGTCTCTCCATTGTAATCATACAGAAAGAGTACAAGGCCAGCGGAGAGAAGTTCATGCACACCTACCATCTCCCTGCTGACGCTCCTGAACTGTTGCAAGCCAGATACAATGCCGTCAACATCAGCCAGGTCAGTGGCAGAGCCTTGTTCCATATTTCTGTGTTCATTTTATATGTATCTAAATTAAATTATGACTCTGATCTTTTCCTGTAGAATTACTACACCTACGCTCATCGTAAAGATCTGCTCAAGGGACACCATGTGAAGGAAGATGCCATCCCTGTCGTTGCAGCCAAATCTTCCAGAGACATTGCCAGTAATGTAAGTTGGGAATATGCCACTAACTAAACCAATTCAAATGTTAATGAATTCAATAAAGTTATTGGTACCTAATGTTTGACTTTTACACAGTACAAGTACAAGCTGGCGTACGAGAAGGCCAGAGGTCACCACGTCGGCTTCCGCAGCCTACAGGACGACCCTCTGCTGGTTCACTACATGGAGGTGGCTAAGATGCAGAGCGACAAGAACTACAAGAAGGACTACCACAAGGCCAAGCTGAAGTACCATACCCCCGTGGACATGATGAGCGTGATCCACGCCAAGCAGGCGTCTGCTGTTCAGACCATGGCTGGATACAGACGGATCCCTCACACCTACCTCCTTCTGCCCGACAACTTGCACCTGCAGCGCTGCCGCGGCATGATGGAGATTCAGAGTGATGTATGTTTGTTACCGTGGTGTAATGCTGGAATTATTGACCCTTTGCTAAATCCTGCCCCTCAAACACAGTGTGGCCAATCATAGCGTAACATCAGCTTGCTCTGACAAGGGTTGGACAGACTCTCATGCAGTTGTTTCAGATTTTTCTTCTGGTATTGTGGATTTCGAGTTAGTCATTGGGACGCGTGTAATATTGATACTCGTTACTCAGAGAGTTTGAGAGAAGATATAAGTTTCTTCTTTGTTCCAAAACCAAAATGAAACCCTGACAAGTGCTGGGTTAGCTTGCTAGCTACTACAGGTAACATATACTGAATGTATTCATCCTGCTTTTGATTTTAGATGATTGTAGTAGTGAATAAGACCCACCCTGCTTCACAGGAACAGGGCAAGGAAACAGGCAGAGCTGCCCCCCAACAGTCAACTGAAGGTTAGTCAACCAGGAAGGTCATTAGTCTGCAAGATTTCATCGGTCACTGAATCATAGAAAAAAAAGGGAATCTGAAACTCTGTTAGGAGCTGCACCTTGTCAGAATAAACCCAAACCTATATGACTGGAGCATGTGTGAGTTTACTTTGAAAGGACAGACACAGGAAGTGGAGTCAGGTTAATCTCCAGGGCTGGTACCTGCAGTTATTCCACAGGCTAGTTAATAACATGTCGGGCAGGAAATCCAAAGTGTGGGATCATTTTGAGAAGGTGAAGGACCAACCCAAGGTGATATGTAAACTCATCTTCATTGGTCCACTACAAACATGACGTATCATGTGAAACAAAGGCGCAGGGCTTAGCAAAGGGTCAGTTGCCTCATATAAGTAAATGTGTTCTGTACACAGTAGCAAAGCAATATGCAAAGTGAATAAATGTTGAACATGTTTTTCTATAAACCAACAGAACGTCTACAAGTCAGATTACAACAACTACAGTAAAGGCACCGGCTGGGTCCCCATCGGCTCTCTGGATGTTGAGAAGGCCAAAACTGCCAAAGCTGCGCTGGATGAAAGAAGCTACCGCCAACATCCCAGTAATTTCAAATTCACAAGCAAGACTGATGCCATGAACACGGCTCTGGCCATGGCCAACAGCAAGCAGATGGACATAGTAAGAATGTCTTCTGTTTATCGAAGATGCAGTGATGCCTTCCAGCTCTTAAAATGTGTCGCTGGACCAAAACAAGAACCTTATAAACATTAACTTGTTCTACTGTTCTTTCCTTCCTTCTAGACTGCATACAAAGCCTCTGGTGAGAAGTTCATGCACACCTATCACCTGCCAGCTGACTGCCCAGAGTTCCTTCAGGCTAAATTCAACGCACAGACCCTCAGCGAGGTCAGAGCTCAGTTTATTGGTTTATCAGCCACATATGCAAGTCAAAGGAATATGACTGTACATCAGCATCATCTGTGTATGAAACACTGTGGTAACACTCTGCTGTGTGTCCACAGAGTCACTACAAACACAAGTGGCTGCAAGATATCGCCAAGGGATATGACATGAAGCCCGACGCTATTTCTGTGCTGCACGCCAAGCAAGGCAGACATATTGCCAGCAATGTATGTAAATCATAAATCTACCCAACACTGAATGAATTCAGCATTTCTTTTTCCTGTAACTGAGACACAACTAACTCTTTCTCCTTTATCTGTCAGGTCCAGTACAAGCTGGCGTACGAGAAGGCCAGAGGACACCACGTCGGCTTCCGCAGCCTGCAGGACGACCCTCTGCTGGTTCACTACATGGAGGTGGCGAAGATGCAGAGCGACAAGAACTACAAGAAGGACTACCACAAGGCCAAGCTGAAGTACCACACCCCTGTGGACATGATGAGTGTGGTCCACGCCAAGCAGGCGTCTACCGTTCAGACCATGGCTGGATACAGACAGATCCCTCACAACTATCTGCTCCTGCCTGACAACCTGCACCTGCAGCGCTGTCGCAACATGAACGTCCAGTCCAGTGATGTGAGTGACAGTTTTATTCCTGAACTGTGTCTTTTAGTATCAAAACCACGTCTGGAAGGCAACAACAATGAATCTACACTGTGTGCTTCATTTTCACATTTGTGCATAAAGTTTAGCAAAATAACTGTCATTGATCCTAAACAATAACGTCTATATTCTTCAAGTACTGAGCGACAAAAAACAGCCTGCAGTGTGGAGCACCGTCAGTTAACGTCCACTCTGTGGAGTGGAGTGTTTGTTTTTGCCGCTGACAGGCTCAGGTTGGTATAATGCCTGACAACATTATAGAGAGGATCCTTACAGAGACAGCCCTGAAATCACCATCATCAGACCCACCAGACTCCATTTAACCATCCTTTAACATGACGCTCTATCTCTGTAGGGATCCTTTCCACAAATTGTCACTTAGAATTACAATCTGAGCCTGTCAGTGACAAAAACTCTTTCAGTGGATGTTAATAGACAGTGCTCAGTTGCCCAAAGGGATTACACTGCAGCTGGTTTTGCTGCTGTCTCACCTAGCTCTGGACCAATTTCATATTTGTTGTCTCCATCAGTCACTTAAACACAAAAGAATGAACAATAGAGACCAGGTTGAAAAGTTCTAAGGTACCCTTGAACTTCAGCAGTAACCTGCCTCGTAACCTCATTGTCTCATTTCTTTATTTTTCAGGCTGACTACAAGTCTGAATGGAACAACTACATCAGAGGTATTGGATGGGTTCCTATCGGCTCACTGGCAGTTGAGACTGCTAAAGTTGGCGGTCAGATTCAGAGTGACAACTTGTACCGCACTCATCCGTCCAACTACAAGTTCTCTAAGCTGATGGACTCCATGGACCTGACTCTGGCTACTGCCAACAACCAGATCATGAACAAGGTGCAGCACGCTTACCTGTACTCAGACATGTTGTTGATCATATTGTTCATACCTGTCGTCATACATCTGGTCTTCTGCTGTCTGTGTTCACAGAAAGCATACACTGCAGCCTGGGAAAAGGACAAGGTGACCGTCCACGTCATGCCAGATTCTCCTGAGATCGTCCTGGCCAAGGCCAACGCCCTCAACATGAGCAACGTAAGGCATTCAATGACATTACATATCCCAATTAGTCCCAATTAAACTCCCAGTCCCTTTTACTAGCCCGATGTGGCAACACATTTAGACAAATAAAGGCCTGTCTCAATTAGAGGCCTGCTGTTTGCCAAGCAGTTCATTTCTATTACAGAAGTTCTTTGGATGTAAAGCAGGCTGTTGTTTACCCCAGATTATGTGTCTGTTCCTGGATTACCCTGTAAATTATTCATATTCCGTCAGTCTGTAAGGATCTTTAGATCAAAAGAATTAAAATGGTTTCCATCAAAATGAATCCAAGTTGAGAGGATTGTTTTAACAGGATACAGTGGTGTTGTGTCGGTATGTCGGGTGCTGTAATCGTCGAGTGCCATAACTCTCTCTGATGCTCAGTCTGCCAGAGATAGATTTTTATACAACTAATATTCATATTGGTTTAAATAAACAGTTTGATTGTACTTCCTGATCTTTGCTGAGCAACAGTTTTGTGTGAAAGGACTTCAAGGCCTGTCCCAAATAAAGGCCTGTTGATTTCAGTGATTTAAGCAAATAATAGCCTGGCTACTAATTAAAGTTTTACAGGTATATATATCCCTATTTTATTTTGTTCTCAACAATTTATCTGTTTCCACAGAAACTTTACAAAGCCGGTCTGGTGGAGATGGCCAATAAGGGCCACCACCTCAAAGAAGACGCCATTCCAATCATTGCTGCCAAGACTGGTACCACTATCGCCAGTAATGTAAGTTGGAAACAAATTCCTGCACCACATCAAGAGGTTTATTCACCACAACACATCACACATGGTAAACAATGATTTATTTCCTGTCACAGTACAAGTACAAGCTGGCGTACGAGAAGGCCAGAGGTCACCACGTCGGCTTCCGCAGCCTGCAGGACGACCCTCTGCTGGTTCACTACATGGAGGTGGCGAAGATGCAGAGCGACAAGAACTACAAGAAGGACTACCACAAGGCCAAGCTGAAGTACCACTCCCCAGTGGACATGCTGAGTGTTGTCCAAGCCAAGCAGGCGTCTACTGTTCAGACCATGGCTGGATACAGACAGATCCAGCACAGTTACGCTCTCCTCCCTGACGCCATGAACCTGGTGCTGGCTCGCACCATGAATGTCCAGTGTAGTGATGTGAGTCTGAAATGTTGAAATACCAGCTGTGTTGTGGCCACAATAATTATATCCATGTAAAAAGGCCCATAGTGAACTTATAACTGTTGTATGTGTTCATTCATGAGGTCTTACGCTTCCTTTCAGTGGGACTACAAGTCTGAGTGGAACAACTACATCAGAGGTATTGGATGGGTTCCTATCGGCTCACTGGCAGTTGAGACTGCTAAAGTTGGCGGTCAGATTCAGAGTGACAACTTGTACCGCACTCATCCGTCCAACTACAAGTTCTCTAAGCTGATGGACTCCATGGACCTGACTCTGGCTACTGCCAACAACCAGATCATGAACAAGGTGCAGCACGCTTACCTGAGCTCTGAAGAGCAGAGCCTCAGACATGTTGTTGATCATACATCTGTTCTACTGCTGTCTGTGTCCACAGAAAGCATACACTGCAGCCTGGGACAAGGACAAACTGAACATCCATATCATGCCAGATTCTCCTGAGATCGTCCTGGCCAAGGCCAACGCCCTCAACATGAGCAACGTAAGAGGACCAATCAGCTGTCTTTAACAGTTAACACTAAGGCGAGGTATCAGGACTCAATACTAGGGCTGAGCACCAAACCAAACTTGGTGCTTTCAAGGGTACTGCCTGAATTACGTCTGATCTACCGAGTACTGATGCATGTTAAATCCATTGGTGCCAAATGTTGGTACCTGCCAGCTGATCTGGGTGAGAACAGTGGGTTTAGATAAGAGGCAGAAGTGCAACGAAGCACCCCAAAGACTAAAGGCCAGATACGGAGCTCCACAGCCGCTCTGTCGGCCTCCTAGTGAGTCAAAACTATTGCTGCAGAGCTGATCTACCAAGATAGCTTCAGCCTCTTGGCTATTGTCTTAATATCATTTTAATAACAGCCCACCATCACTGCTAAATGAGCAGACACAAACTCATACGATGAACTCTATGTGTGATTAGTGTGGTGGCGATAAAGGCCTAGAAATACTTGACCCTTAAGGTCAAGTATTTCTAGGCCTTTTTGCCATCACATCAGCAGAGGAGCAGAATTTTTTTCTAGTCTACTATGTCACCACTGCAGCTTGTTCAAAAATATTTGTTTTGTCAATACGGAGAAAGTAAAGAACCAAAAAGCACCATTGGGTACCAACACCAAATTCCAGGTAACATAATCAGTAGTGGTATTGGTTCAAATGTGAACGATACCAAACTCTACTGGATACCGTGAAGGTATTGACTTAAGTGACCCGTACAGAGTCAAACAATACCTGCATTTGATTCTTTTTTTCTGAAATGTAGGATAAAAATGACTAATTATATGGTTTTTCTCACTACCAATCACTGCAGGCGTTCTTTGATTTAATGTCATGTCTGACTGGCACACTATCACAGCAGCTACAGCCCATACAGTCATACAGTGTGGTGAAGTCTAGCGCAGTTTAGTGTGCCGAGATGCCACTAAAACATTTGAAAGTGTTGTACTGCACACCTGTGGTATCTGGCGGCATTTTACACACCTGAATGTTTCCATTCAGATGATGGGAGTCGAATCTAAAGGGATTTTGTGTTGAAACTCTTATATTGGATCGTTACTGCACATGGTTGATGGTGGTCAGTTTGTAAATCTAAGCAGTTTTATTTCACTTTCGCTTTTATGTCTTTTACAGAAACTTTACAAAGCAGGTCTGGTGGAGATGGCCAAAAAAGGCCACAACCTCAAAGGAGACGCCATCCCAATCGTTGCTGCCAAGTCTGGTACCACTATCGCCAGCAATGTAAGTTATACAATAACTCTCTGTATTAAATCAATATTCATTAAACACCTGTTAAATTTCATAATATATGACAGTACAGTCTCTATGAATGACACGATACGTGTTTGTTGTCACAGTACAAGTACAAGCTGGCGTACGAGAAGGCCAGAGGACACCATGTCGGCTTCCGCAGCCTGCAGGACGACCCTCTGCTGGTTCACTACATGGAGGTGGCTAAGATTCAGAGTGACAAGAACTACAAGAAGGACTACCACAAGTCCAAGCTGAAGTACCACTCCCCAGTGGACATGCTGAGTGTGGTCCACGCTAAGCAGGCGTCTGCTGCTCAGACCATGGCTGGATACAAGCAGCACAACCCTCACTACACCGTGCTGCCTGATGCTATGAACCTGGTGCTTGCTCGTAACATGCAGTTCATCGCCAGTGATGTACGTAGAGAATCTGACTTCATCATCTTAACACTGTCTTTGTTTGTAGAAGGTTTTCAAACAGTTCAAACACTGACATGAATGCTCCCACTGCTGTTTGTGTCTGTTGGTGCTTTCCCTCAGAACCAGTACAAGAGTGAGTACGACAGCTTCATGAAGGGAATCGGATGGGTCCCCATTGGATCGTTGGATGTTGAGAAAGCAAAAACAGCCGGCCGGATCTTCAGTGAGCCCCAGTACCGCCAACATCCCAGCAATTTCAAATTCACTAAGGACATGCACTCCATGGATCTGACTCTGGCCACTGCCAACAACCAGATTATGAACAAGGTACTGGATATGAGCACACATATCTCTCTGTAGCGTTTCTGTCTGAGATATCAAACTGACAGGTAACCTTTGTTTAAAGAAATCCTACATCACTGCCTGGGAGAAAGACAAGACTTCCATCCACATCATGCCTGATGCTATGGACATCGTTCTCGCCAGAGCAAACAAGAGGAACGTCAGTGAGGTACAGTGTGAAACTTTTATTTTTCACACACATTTTGTCATCATTTGTTATGAACTGTAACATGAAACACTGACAGCACAGATCCTGGCAAACAGGAAGTGGGTACATTAGTGTGATGGTGTATTTGTATATTAATTTGGAAAGTTTGCATGCTTTCCTTTATGTGAGGGATCACACCTCTTCCTAACATACAGTGAGTGAACTCTGCTGGATGGAGTGTGGAAAACTGTCCAGATATGTAACAAGTGACATTCAGGGAGGATATAAAGCTCTGATGGAGCCTGAGGAAAGGCTCACTGTTGCTCTCTAAATAGGTTGGAGGTGCACAAAGCTTCTTAAAATCAGAGCCAGGGCGAGCCGTTTTTCTGGCAAGCGACAGGTCGTTTAGCCTGTTTGCAGATAAACAGGGCAGGTTCACTGGGAAACACTGAAACGATCTGATGTTCACACTCACATTAAACAGTAAGTGTGATGTGAGCTGATCACTGATGTGATACGAGGTCAGGCCTGAAGGCTGGTGGACTCATTGCATCTTGTATGTTACAGTCTCCATCCTGTGGTGTTCAGAGGATTCACGAAGGTTTACCGAAGGTCTCAGTGTTGGTAATACATTGTAAACAGAGGCTTTTATTGCATCATTGTTGCTATGGTTACTTACATTAGGTACAGGCTGATACCATTACATAGCCAGTGCATTAGTTAAGAGTGGTGAACAGACAGTTTGATATGAAGTAGGTGTTCATTATCAGATTTTAATGGACAACCTGAAGCCAATCCGAATCAACGACTCACCCAGACCACGAAATAAATCTGTGTATTCTCTCTGTCTCTTCAGAAACTATACAAACTGGACAATGAGCTATCTAAGAAGAAGGGTCATAACCTGCGTGCTGATGCCATTTCAGTCCAGGCTGCCAAAGCCTCCACTGCTATTGCCAGTGATGTGAGTATCTGTGTGCTTATATCTCTACTGTACTGTCTATATCATTTCTTTTGTTCACCCCCTCAACAGAGTTCAGCTGTGACAACTCTCACACTTTTTTTTAGTATAAGTACAAGACAGGATACCGTAAGCAGGTCGGCCACCACATCGGTGCTCGCTGCCTCCAGGACGACCCTCTGCTCATGCTGGCTCTGAACTCAGCCAAGATCGCCAGTGACGCTCTATACAAGAAGGACTTCAACAAGTCCAAGACCAAGTTCAACCTGCCTGTGGACATGCTGGCCTTTGAGCTGGCCAAGAAGAACCAGATTCAGGTCAACCATGCCAACTACATCACCCGCCTGCACAACTGGACCTGCCTGCCAGACTCCAATGATGTGGTCCAGGCCAGACATGCATACGACATAATGAGCGATGTGAGTATGGACCCTTGAAGCATGTTTATGAAAGTATATTTCTGGAAGAACTGTGACCATAATAAACCCTTTCTGTTGTGTCCAGGCTGTTTACAAGGAGGACCTGAGGATGTTGCAGGGTGTTGGATGGGTGCCTATAGGTTCACTGGATGTGGAGAAGGCAAAGGCTGCTGCTGCGGCCCTGGCTGAGAAAGGGTATCGTCAACACCCGAGCACCTTCAAATTCAAACTCACCACTGAGGACATGCCCATGGCGCTGGCTAAGGCCAACGCTCAGGTTATGAACAAGGTATTTATAACACTCAGTTGTGTTTCATATTTAAGTTTTTTCTTCAGAAACTAATAATCCTGAACAGAACCTCCACTGCCAGCTTAAAGGCGACACAACTCTGTCCTCCAATTCCACAATCAAACTTTTTATTAAGAACGTCGAGCTGAAATGACAGCATGACATTCCCTCCTGGAACAGGATGTGTAAAAAGGCTACGCTAATGTTTCAACCTTAAATATTTGTGTTGTCTCTTGCACATAAAGTGAAAGGTACAGTGATCAATGCAAATAATAGTGATAAAGGACAACCCCGGTTTGTGCCTCTGCTTGAAGCAAAGAAGTGTGAGGATGACGGTTTTGTGATGACTGTCGCCCTTGAGCCTTTGTTATACAATATAACTCTGATCTGTGTACCATCATGTGGACCCAAAGTGAATGTGTTTGAATCTGAGAAATAGTTTCAGTTGATTCAGTTGAACAATTCTCTGCTTGACTTGATTCAGTTTAATCCATCACATTTAGGAGTACTCTCATGTTATCAGCTGAAATCAGTGTTGATTTCATTGTGAATGCATGCCAAAGAAATCTTCTTCTAAATCTACTTTTTCATGTCTGGAGACTCATCCGAAAAACTTACTTTAACCCACAGAAAGCTTACATCGATGCCTGGGAGAAAGACAAGACAACCATTCATGTCATGCCTGACGCCATGGATGTCCAACTGGCCAAAGCAAACAAAGCCAACTACAGTCTGGTGAGTCATCAAACATTCTCCTAAAAGTTAACATGCTGTCAGAGCTTCTAAAGCAACTTCCTCCGTAATACATGACCTGTTTTAAGGTGGTTGAAGTTTTGGTTTTCCTCTTTTATACAGAAACTGTACAAGCAGGCGAATGAAGATGCCAAGAAGAAGGGATACGACCTGCGTAATGATGCCATCTCCATCCTTGCAGCAAGGGCTTCCAGGGACATCGCCAGCGACGTAAAATAATTTAATTTCCAATCATTAAAATTAGAACATATATTTTTTATATAAAATATCATTAACTTTTAATATCATTTTATCGTTTTAGCAGTTTATTGTGCTGTAAATTAGTTTTTGGTAATGTGATGTACTATTTCATGCTGATTCACTGAAGTAAAAATGCCATTAGATACATGATAACATGCGTCATGTACACACAGACTGAGCAAAGTCTGAACACCATATTGCTGCTGGTATTACTGCTCTACCATAACCACAGTGTTTTAATCAGCTGTTTTGTTTCTCATTATCAGTACAAGTATAAGACAGGATACCGTAAGCAGGTCGGCCACCACATCGGTGCTCGCTGCCTCCAGGACGACCCTCTGCTCATGCTGGCTCTGAACTCAGCAAAGATCGCCAGTGACGCTCTGTACAAGAAGGACTTCAACAAGTCCAAAACCAAGTTCAATCTGCCTGTGGACATGATGGCCTTTGAACTGGCCAAGAAGAACCAGATTCAGGTCAACGACTTCAACTACAGGACTCATCTGCACCAGTGGACCTGCCTGCCGGACTCCAACGACGTGGTCCAGGCCAGACATGCATATGACCTCCAGAGTGATGTGAGTATCCCTGAAGTTTCACCATGGAAGGCAGCGTGTTTATGAAGAACTGTGACCATAATAAACCCTTTCCGTTGTGTCCAGGCTGTTTACAAGGAGGACCTGAAGATGTTGCAGGGTATTGGATGGGTGCCTATAGGTTCACTGGATGTGGAGAAGGCAAAGGCTGCTGCTGCGGCCCTGGCTGAGAAAGGGTACCGTCAACACCCGAGCACCTTCAAATTCAAACTCACCACTGAGGACATGCCCATGGCGCTGGCTAAGGCCAACGCTCAGGTTATGAACAAGGTACGCAATCTTAAGTCTTCAAACTGTAGAAGGTGTAAATAACACAAAATGACTCTCTGTTGAACTACTTGTTCTGATATGATAGAGAAATTCCCCTCTCATTAAAATGCAGACTTACAGAGGACATAAAATAAATCAACTCCTATTTTTCTGTGTCTGCAGAAAGCGTACCATGAAGCCTGGGACAATGAGAAGTCAAAGATCCACATCATGCCTGATGCTATGGACGTTCTCCTTGCCAAAGCAAACAACATCAACTACAGCTACGTAAGTGGAGAATCAAATAGTCATGGTGGTGCAGCTACTTGTATCTATAGATTATTTTCAGTGTTAAATTAATTTACCTAACATCTGTGGAATAATTGTGTTTGTCTACAGAAACTGTACAAACAGGCAAATGAAGAGGCCAAGAAGAAGGGCTACGATATGCGCAATGATGCCATTTCCATCAAGGCAGCCAAGGCTTCCAGGGACATTGCCAGCGATGTAAGCTGTTGGATTTTAACAATGATAAACAGTCACCATACATTTATTATTGAACACGCAATGATAGAGTTTCACTTTTCTTCCAGTACAAGTACAAGACAGGATACCGTCAGCAGGTCGGCCACCACATCGGTGCTCGCTGCGTCCAGGACGACCCTCTGCTCATGCTGGCTCTGAACTCAGCCAAGATTGCCAGTGACGCTCTGTACAAGAAGGACTTCAACAAGTCCAAGACCAAGTTCAACCTGCCTGTGGACATGCTGACACTTGAACTGGCCAAAAAATGCCAGATCCAGGTCAATGACTTCAACTACAGGACTCATCTGCACCAGTGGACCTGCCTGCCAGACTCCAACGACGTGGTCCAGGCCAGACATGCATATGACCTCCAGAGTGATGTGAGTATCCCTGAAGTTTTACCATGGAAGGCAGCATGTTTATGAAGAAATGTGACCATAATAAACCCTTTCTGTTGTGTCCAGGCTGTTTACAAGGAGGACCTGAAGATGATGCAGGGTATTGGATGGGTGCCTATAGGTTCACTGGATGTGGAGAAGGCAAAGGCTGCTGCTGCGGCCCTGGCTGAGAAAGGGTATCGTCAACACCCGAGCACCTTCAAATTCAAACTCACCACTGAGGACATGCCCATGGCGCTGGCTAAGGCCAACGCTCAGGTTATGAACAAGGTATGAGGTCATTATTTCCTATATCAAACAACTGAGTCGACTGCGCATGAATTTGATAAGGAGATTATTTAATCATTAAAATGCAGACTTGCAGAGTTCATAATATGAGAACATTCTCATGTTGTAGAAAGCGTACCATGAAGCCTGGGACAATGAGAAGTCAAAGATCCACATCATGCCTGATGCTATGGACGTTCTCCTTGCCAAAGCAAACAACATCAACTACAGCTACGTAAGTGGAGAATCAAATAGTCATGGTGGTGCAGCTACTTGTATCTATAGATTATTTTCAGTGTTAAATTAATTTACCTAACATCTGTGGAATAATTGTGTTTGTCTACAGAAACTGTACAAACAGGCAAATGAAGACGCCAAGAAGAAGGGCTACGATATGCGCAATGATGCCATTTCCATCAAGGCAGCCAAGGCTTCCAGGGACATTGCCAGCGATGTAAGTGCTTCATTTTACTTATCTAATTACAATATAAAAAGTTAGTGTCACATTAGTTATATAATGAATGTAAAATACATTTTACCCAAGGCAAGCAATTCTAGTTTCCCAAAAGAATAAAGTAAAGAAATCATTTCATTTACCCATTGTACAAAATATATGTGCAACTGTTAAGAAGCAGTTAAAGTTTTATTTATGCAGTGAGTTATCTCAGGACACGTTTCACATAGAGAGGTTCTAGACCATACTTATTTAATTTACAGACACCCAGTAATTCAAACAAATACCCACCAGGAGCAAGCACATTATCCAACAGTGGCAAGGAAGAACTTCTTTTTAAGAGGCAGAACCAGACTCTATGATGAGCAGCCGTCTACCTCTACTGGTTAGAGATGCACAACAACAACAACAATAACATAAACAACTGTAGTAATAATAGATATATAACTTATAATAATCATGGCAGTAGAAATAAAAGAATAATATTAGTAGTAACAATAATAGCAGCTCAGTCAGAACCACTTTGGTCAAAGAAAACTATATTTCCATTTGCTGTATTATATTTGGCTGTATGGCTCTGTTCTGGGGCCTCTCTGCCCTTCCTCGTGCATACAAGGAATGCCTGAGGCGGAGAGAACACATCTCTCCGCCCTCGCATGCACCTATGTGAACAGTCTAAGGTGGAGAAAGCACACCTCCCTGCCCTTCCATGTGCATACAAGGAAAGCCTAAGGCAGGGAGAGTAGCAGCAAAGACCCAGACAAAAATAGCAGAGCAGCATCAATGACAAACAGAAATGACAGTGATAAGTCAGACACAACCTAAATAGGAGGAGCTGGGGTGGAGGCACGTTGTAAAGCAGCTTACAGAGAAAGCAGAAACAGTAGGCAGGTCAGAGCAGTTTAAACAGGGCGCCCTGAATGAGAGTTGCCATTTGGTTGGTAATTATTTTAATAGCAGTAATAACAGCAGTGATGATAATAGCAATACGACAACTGGTAATAATACCAACAGTAGCAGTGACCATCAAGCAGGACCGCAGCAGCAGGTGGAACCACAACCCAAGAAACCAGCCAGGTGAGAAAGCACAAAGACTCCAGGGAAGAGGCGGAGCTAGTAACAGGCATAAATATGAAGTAACTCAGTGTATCATGGGAAGTCCCCTGGTAGTCTAGACCCAGAGCAGCCTAACTAGGGGCTGGCTCAGGCTTGCCTTGAGCCAGCCCTGACTATAACGTTCGTCAAAGAGGAAAGTCTTACACCTGCTCTTAAATGTGGAGATGGTTTCTCCAGACTAAAACTGGAAAATCTTTCCACAGGACAGAGGCTTGATAGCCGGAGGCTCTGGCTCCCATTTTAACCAGTGATTATTTCATTATTCCTCCAGTACAAGTACAAGACAGGATACCGTCAGCAGGTCGGCCACCACATCGGTGCTCGCTGCGTCCAGGACGACCCTCTGCTCATGCTGGCTCTGAACTCAGCCAAGATTGCCAGTGACGCTCTGTACAAGAAGGACTTCAACAAGTCCAAGACCAAGTTCAACCTGCCTGTGGACATGCTGACACTTGAACTGGCCAAGAAATGCCAGATTCAGGTCAACGACTTCAACTACAGGACTCATCTGCACCAGTGGACCTGCCTGCCAGACTCCAACGACGTGGTCCAGGCCAGACATGCATATGACCTCCAGAGTGATGTGAGTTTAGCCTCCCATGCTTATTTGTTTTTCGCGGTCTTTAATTTCATGTTGATGCCACCAAGTGTGTCGGGAGTTAAATTTCCGTCCCTGCACTTCATAGGCCGTCTACAAAGCTGACCTGAAGTGGCTCCAGGGCCTGGGCTGGGTCCCCATTGGCTCACTTGAGGTGGAGAAGGCCAAAAAGGCTGCAGAAGCCTTGAGTGAGAGGAAGTACCGCCAGCACCCCAGCATCTTCCCCTTCAAAAGCACCACAGAGGCCATGAACATTGTTCTGGCAAAGAATAACGCTCAGACCATGAACAAGGTTAGAATTCATCAGTTTATTTGGTAAAATACACATTTATTTTTATTAGAGTAAATAATGACTGTATGTTTAGATCTGTCTCTGGAGATGTCTCAAGTCAATACCATCAACTAACACTTAAATTATTTGTGGATTGTTCCAGCGTCTTTACACTGAGGCATGGGATAAGGAAAAAACCCAGGTGCACATCCAGCCTGACACTCCTGAGATCCTCCTGTCTCAGCAGAATGCTATCAACGTGAGCAGGGTAAGTGTTCTTCTTACTGCACATGATGAGAAGAGGGGGCCTGCATTATCTGGGATGTCGTACTGGAAACCTGAAGCTTTCCAGAATTAAGTGCCATGATTAGACCTCTATTTGTTAAAACTGCTAACAGAAGTATTTATATATGTCACTTTTCAGAAACTCTACAGACAAGGTTTTGAGGCAACCATCAACAAAGGGTATTTCCTCCCTCCGGATGCAGTCTCCGTCAAGGCTGCCAAGGCCTCCAGGGACATCATCAGTGACGTGAGTGACTCATATTGAACTGAACCCCTTTAAATGACCGGCACATTGGTTTAAGACATAACATGAGACACATTCTAGCTCTAACATTAAACTTTTTCTGCTGATATTATCAGTACAAGTACAAGACAGGATACCGCAGTCAGGTTGGCCACCACATTGGTGCTCGCTGCGTCCAGGACGACCCTTTGATCATGCTGGCTATGAACTCAGCAAAGATCGCCAGTGACGCTCTGTACAAGAAGGACTTCAACAAGTCCAAGACCAAGTTCAACCTGCCCGTGGACATGCTGAATCTGGAACTGGCCAAGAAATGTCAAATCCAAGTCAATGACTTCAACTACAGGACTCATCTGCACCAGTGGACCTGTCTACCAGACTCCAATGACGTGGTCCAGGCCAGGAAGGCGTATGACCTGCAGAGTGACGTGAGTCCTTCTGTGACAGATTCAACATACCTTAACACATCACGCCATGTGGACTCTGCTCATGTGTTTTACATGTTGTCTCAACAGGCTGTGTACAAAGCTGACATGGATGAGGTCATCGGTGTAGGATGGGTCCCCATTGGTTCACTCGATGTGTTGAAGGCCAAGCATGCTGCAAAAATTCTCAGTGACCATCTCTACAGGCTGAAACCAGACACACAGAAATACACAACTGACATGAACTCCATGTCCATGCTCTTAGCCAAGGCTAACGCTGAGGTCATGAACAAGGTAATAAAACAAATCGCATCTCCTCTGGTCGAAGGTTTAATGAAGCTAGGGATTTAACTTAAGGTATTATTTTTCCTCAGTTAAAGACAGGTCCAACAGATGTCTCAAACTGATTCCTGAAGCCATTTTACAATACACCTTAAATATGCTATGAACATTTCACAGTTGCCTCGGTAACAGAACACCTGATATTTTTTGCGGTGTTTAAAGAGAAATTGGCATCCTGTAACACTAAAAATGGCTCATAGTGTCGTTAAGTGCTACATCGTAGGCAACTGGACTTGCTTGAGTTTCTTGAAGACATTTTGCCTCTCATCAAAGAGGCTTCTTCAGTTCTTCAAGAGACTGATGCGGAGTCGCAGGCGTTTAAACTCTGTGTGGGTGATAAATGGTGTCGTATCACCCACTTACAATGCAGTCTTGGGATCCCTTCCCAAATAACGTAACACCCACTCCCACCTGGACCTGGCTAACCCTAAGGACACAAGATGGCCGGGTGGGTTAACGACTCACATGTGACCTCAACAACTTTGAAACTCAGAGCTCACATGCGACCTCAACGACCTTGTCAGGGTTCACACCCACACAGAGTTAAAAGCCCATGACTCAACACCAGTCCTTTAGAACTGAGGAAGCCTCTTGGATGAGAGGCGAAACGTCTTCTCAAGAGACTCAAGCAGACCCAGTTGCCTACGATCCAGCACCTACGACTCCCATGACCTGGATGACGGAGAATCACTGACAGGCTCAAAGTGCCAAAAAATCAAAGGAGAAGAAGTTGTTATTGGATGTAGGAATAAAAGCTGGCACTACTTGATAGATACACAAAGATGAATCATGTTTCAAAGTGTAAATCTGAGAATGGCAGATCTCTCTGTTAGCAAAAGGACCCTGATCTCCAGCAGGGGCTTGAATTGGCACGAGTACGGTCTATGACTCCAAACAGTTCAGGGAATCCAGCGATCAAGAAAATCAGTTGGAAGTGCCTGTCTTGCTCTTTGGTATGAATCTTCAAGATGCTGTTCAGACTTTAGGACTTTGTACACAACCCATCATCTCGTGGACTTATGTTCACAGAAAACATCACCAATAACAGACCAGAAGGAGCCAGTGGCAGAGTGAAGTGTAGGAAAGCAGTGAGAGCGCAGCTGAGCTGTGTCGAGTGCTCCAAATCCTGTCCCAGTTTGTTGGGCAAATAAACTACCTGCCAATTAAATCTTGGTTCGTACAAGGTGCTTGAGGAGGGACTTGAATTTGGCACTCAGAAATATAAGTACTGGAATACCTTGAAATTCTGATTTTGTATGTGGTTCTTGAAAAAGCACTTGAATAAAACTAAGAGGAGAACAGAATGATAAATTATCATACGATAACATATTAGGAAGCTCCGAAGCTGAGAATGGCCATTCTGGCAATATATTTTAATGCCTATTGAGTTCAGAGAGCCAACAGGTTAGTAAACACCAGTAAATAGTCTGGGCCAGGATGTTTCACTAACCTGCAAAACACTCACACTGAGTCAACAGTGAACCTGGGCACAAACAGTTGTCTAGTTGTCTCAAATTAGTTTCTTATGGTGTAAAAATTTGAGATTTAAAGCTTTAAAATGACGATCGGTGTGTTCATGCGTGCCTGTAAATCAACCTGTCCAAAGCTCTGCTTGAGAAATGCAAGTTTGTAACTGCGTAGGAATTATTTATATGTGTAGAAAAAATATGTCAGAATTAAATCTTGTGCATAAATTATGTCAACGTGGCGGATTCACAAACAGTGAGTGTTTGTTGGGACATGTGAGCAGTAATCGATAGGCCATAATCTGAACTCTGCATATTATCTTGCTTTTTTATCCTTTGCCCATCACATAGGACAATGAAGACAATTTCATCCTCGAAAAATAAAAATGAGCGCCTGAGAAGTGCTTAAAGGTCCTTGAGTGTGACTTGATTCTGTCTGTACGAACCCTGCAATAACCCTGCAGTAACTGCTGGTCAGTTACTGTGTCTGTAGGATGATTCCTGTCCCAGAACACTCTTTAAGGAACACCTTTGTTTCTTTTGATGAAAATAAACTCAGCCATAGCGTGCTATGTTCAGGTGAAGGAGCTGTTTGTAGTTTCATCTTTACATTGCTGCTAAGGATGACAGTGCCGTGCCAAACTGATTTCACAGAATTACTTGAGATAAAAACACAACAGAAGAATAAAAAGTCTTTAAGGAAATATCCTGGACAGGACATCAGGTGACCTTGTGCAACTTTTCTATGGGAAACCTTAAGTTAATTTTTAGGGCAAAACTTATGTTAAGATGCTTCATGCAGCCAGTGAAATGCACTTACAGTTTGTGTTTTTGTCTGTTCTTGTGTGTCCCCACAGAAAAACTACATCGCTGCCTGGGAGGTCGACAAGCTGAAGATCCACGTGCCCCCTGACATACCTGAGGTTTTGCTTTCTAGAGCCAACGCTTACAACATCAGCAGGGTACGTTTGGTCTGTTGATACTTCAACCAGAGGTCTCCATCTGTGTCAGTAAATGTCAAGTGTTCAACTCTCTGTCAATTCTCCTTCAGAAAAACTACAGGGAAGGTGTTGAGGAGATCTTCAGGAAGGGCTACGACATGAAGGCAGATGCCGTCTCTGTTGTTGCTGCCAAGCGTTCGAGAGATATCATCAGTGATGTACGTAACACATGAATGGATACTTTCATCTCTGATATTTTATTTGTACACTATTGTGGTAATCGTCACCACGCTCTTTCTCTTTGCACAGTACAAATACAAGATGGGATACCGTAAGCAGGTCGGCCACCACATCGGAGCCCTCAGCGTCAATGACGACCCTCTGATCGTGCTGGCTATGAACTCAGCCAAGATCGCCAGTGACGCTCTGTACAAGAAAGACTTCAACAAGTCCAAGACCAAGTTCCACCTGCCAGTGGACATGCTGAATCTGGAGCTGGCCAAGAAATGCCAGATCCAAGTCAACGACTTCAACTACAGGACTCATCTGCACAACTGGACCTGCCTGCCCGACTCCAATGACGTGGTCCAGGCCAGGAAGGCGTACGACCTGCAGAGTGATGTGAGTACTGACACACTCTCAGACTGTGTTTGGTGAAGACTGCAACATGCTGTCTGCAGCTTCTTAAAATGTCTGAGGGCCTTTTCACACCTAACAGTTCGAATCCAAAGTCCAAACCAAGGTTCGCATTTTCTTACATTGTACATATTTCATCTGGTCAGTTTGGTTTCACATTCCAGTCGTGCACACCAAAGAACTCAACGTGACATACCTACATCCTGTCGTCATCACCTGCTCCAGCTGTGTCTGACTATACCTGACACTGATTGGTCTGTAGACGGGCTCTCCCACCCTCTTAAATGTTCTCTCTCTCTCTCATCCGAAAACAACTTAACAGTTTCATAGCTTTTGTCAGTTTTTATTTCAGTGACTATTTATAAAGTCTTCTCTGTCTCTCTCTGCATTGTTCATAGACAAAGAGAAACCTAAACTGAACATTTACTGCCGCTCGATAACTTTACTGCTAGTTTCTCTTCTGATCACCACCATTGTGCTCTGAGTGCAGCCACTGTCACTCACACACACTCACTGCACACTGACACTACTTTTACTGCTTGACGATAGCCTCCCCAAACGTATTCTAATTGGTCTAGACGTCCGAACCATCCAAAGAAATGTTCTTACACCAGAAACAAACCAGGCCAATGTTCCGTTTGATCCGGACCGAGGTCATCTCTTCTTGTCCAGACCGTCTCTGGGGGAAATTCCACATCTGTAATTTTGGTTTGGATCAAATGAGGCAGGTGTGAAAGAGCCCTTAAATTCAAATTAGTATAAATATTAGGTCTTAAAAGTCATTATATAGTCTATAATTTTAATTTATGAGGTGTATTTGCCACAACTTTGAATTCTATTTTACCAAATGAGTCAAGCTGTTTTGCTTCAAAGTCCTCATTTCAAATATTTGAACTACCACTGAAGCTAATCCCCCAGTCCTCGGGGTGGGAATCACTAGAGCCTCTATGATACGATATTATCACAATACTTAAGTTATGAGACAGTATTACTGCCATTTTAAATGTGTTGCAATAAAATATATCGCAATTTATGACCTTTTTTTAACAGTAAATTATGTCGCCAAAGGAAAACTTTGTCAGCGTGTTTTATCTGATAAGATAAAGTTTTCAGTCACATTTTTTTGCAGCAGATAAATGTCTCTAGTGGAAAGGCAACTAATTATATTATTCTAATAGGCTACCTAAAGTTTAATTTGTATTTTTCATATTAATAATTTATATATTAAAAAAAATGATACTTGGCACTGTGTGAAGATGTGATATCGCCACAAGCAAATATTGCGATATTGAGCTGTATTGATTTTTTCTGTTTGTTTCGATTTTATCCTGTTTTCATACTTAATACTTAAACTTAGCTTTTGGTAAAATGTAGATGAACCTAACTCAGTCCAATGACCATATCCCTAGAGCCTCCCTCTGCAGGGGACTGCATAGTTACTATTTACCTTCACACTTACCTGCAGTGCTTGAAAAAGAATTTGGTTAAACCGATCCTGAAAATGTCTTAAAAAGCATTGAATCTAAGTGTCTGATATCTGCAGACACCCTGTACAAGGATATTTATTTCCCTTAATGTGACCCTGTTTGTCGTCGCCCTCTGTGACTCGCAGGCTGTTTACAAGGCTGACATGGAGTGGGTCAGGGGAATGGGCTGGGTGCCAATCGGTTCACTTGATGTGGAGAAAGCCAAGAAAGCAGCAGAGATCCTGAGCGACATTAAATACCGTCAGCACCCCAGCATCTTCAAATTCACTGCCAAGACCACGGACATTCCGTACGCCCTGGCTCAGGCCAACGCCGCCACCATGGACAAGGTACACATAGCTTCATTCAGTGTCATTTCATGTCATTTGTATATTAAAGGTATTTCCCCAAATGTTTCAGCACTTCCTGTTGTTTGACACCAGTGTGGGTGACTTGTTTTAGACAAAGCTCTGTCTGATTTATAATAACAATCTTCTCTGACTCAGATGAAGTCACGTCTCTCTGAACCGTGTCAATGTGCTGTTTACAGAAAGCATACACCGCTGCCTGGGACAAGGACAAGCTCAACATTCATGTCATGCCCGACACCCCAGAGATCATCCTGGCCCAGCAGAATAAACTCAACACCAGTCTGGTAAGGCAGAGCCTCTTCATGTAGTCCTGTAACCAGTTAATACATCACAAGTTATGACATGAGAGACTGTTAATGGTGCTAAAGTTTGAAGAATCAACAATACTCTCATGTAATTGTTGACGTTTATAGTCACACTGAGTGTGATGATGGTGTATGTCACTCAGCGTATATATCAGACACCCTGACAGCCTGATTCTTGTTTCCCCAGAAATATTATCATGAAGGTTACTGGGACACCATCCACAAAGGCTACTTCCTTCCCAAAGATGCTATTTCTGTGTTAGCAGCCAAGGCCTCCCGTGACATCATCAGCGACGTAAGTCTCATTTATGTGTTCGCTTCACAGGCTGAGTTCTTCTGCAGCATTTTTTTTTTTTTTTTTTAATTTCACTACAGTGACATGTTAATATAAAACTAATCAAATATTTCTCTCTCAGTACAAATACAAGGCTGGTTTCCGTAAGCAGTGTGGCCATCACATCGGCGCCCTCAGTGTTAATGATGACCCACTGATCATGTTGGCGGCTAACGCAGCCAGGATCTCCAGTGACAACATCTACAAGAAGGACTTCCACAAGACCAAGACCAAGTACAACCTGCCAGTGGACATGCTGGCAATCGAATTGGCCAAGAAATGCCAGCAGCAAGTGAACGACTTCAACTACAGGACTCACCTGCACCAGTGGACCTGCCTGCCCGACTCCAGTGACGTGGTCCAGGCCAGAAAGGTTTACGACCTACAGAGCGATGTAAGCAGAGCCTGTACAGTTTGTTGTTAATACTCATACTCACACTGTCACGCCAAACAGTATCGTTACCATAATGGAAATAACCTTAGAGGGATATTTCAGATCCTTGCACACACATTCTTCATGATTTTAGTTTGTTAGTTTCATAGATATTCAGATCACTCCCAACATTTTGAATCCAGATCTGCCTCCAGCAAATTTAATGAGAGATCCCTTCATCCATTTTCAGAGACAGCCTGCAGTCAGAACAGAAACCTGACGGTGTTTAGTGGGATTAAAACTGACATTTGTTTTTTCAGGCCGTGTACAAAGCTGACCTGGAGTGGCTGAGAGGATGTGGCTGGTCACCACAAGACTCTGTGGACGTCATCAAAGTTAGAAACGCCCAGACTATTATCAATGACAGGCTGTACCGCCAGCATCCCAGCACCGTCAAGTTCACCAGCGTGGTCGACCTCCCGTCTATCGTCCTGTCCAAGCAGAACGCTGACAACATCAGTGATGTGAGTACAAACACATCTTGACTTTACACTCTACACTAAAGACGTTTTACAAATATCTGTATGAACCAGAGCGTCAAAATAAAGATGTTAATGTTTTTTTGTCTGACAGAGGAAATATACGGAAGCCTGGAATAAAGACAAGCTCATCATTCACCTGCCACCTGACACCCCGACCTTTGAACTGTCCAAGGCCAACGCCATCAACATCAGCAATGTAAGTCTGGATTATTACACACGCTGCATAGATTCTGCCTCTGAAGAAACTCTTACAACTTTACACAGTTATCTTAAGGGCGTTTAAACATCTCATTTGCTGAAATGTGTTATTCAATCAGTGCATGATTTCTGTGATTTTAATCTGCTGACACTTTGTCTTCACAGTGTTTTTGATCATATGTTCTTGCTTCATGCAGAAACTGTACACAAAGGCGTGGGATGAGCAGAAGGCCCGAGGCTACAACGTTAAGGCGGATGCTATTTCAGTGGTGAAGGCTAAAGCTTCCAGAGATATCAGCAGCAACGTAAGATTATCATCTGGATAAGGTTTAAATATAACAGATTCATAAATGAGATCCTTTGTGGCTCTTCATCATTCTACCCTCCATCTCTCCTCTTTTAGTACAAGTACCTGGAGAGTTACCGCAAGCAGGTCGGCCACCACATCGGTGCTCGCTGCGTCCAGGACGACCCTTTGATCATGCTGGCTATGAACTCAGCAAAGATCGCCAGTGACGCTCTGTACAAGAAGGACTTCAACAAGTCCAAGACCAAGTTCAACCTGCCTGTGGACATGCTGAATCTGGAACTGGCCAAGAAATGTCAGATCCAAGTCAACGACTTCAACTACAGGACTCATCTGCACCAGTGGACCTGCCTGCCAGACTCTAATGACGTGGTCCAGGCCAGGAAGGCCTACGATCTGCAGAGTGATGTAGGTTCATGATAGAGCTTGTGGACAGAATTCATCGACATATACTGTCATAACAATGAACAGATATATACAGGATTTTTTCATGAAGTGTGTACTAGAGATATTCTGTTACCATTATTCCTTCCTAACACCTGAACTCGCATAACAGCCAATACCACTGCATTAAAATAAGTTAAGGCTCAGGTTAAACCTTTTGTTAAGCATGAACAAGTACAAACAAACTATATATGCCAAAGAACTTATTTATTATGTAATTTGACATTTTGCTGACAGCTAACGTTACACTGTTTACAGGAAATCAGTTCTTCACCTCGCTAAAGACAAAGACACACCAAACTGACATCAGAGAAATTGTGGCAAGAAAGCCAACTGTTGCGTCGCCTCACATCAGCTGTGTCTCAGCCAGAAAGTTGCACTTAAACACACCGTAGAGACTCCAGGCAAAGGCCAGGTAGCATGTACATTCTGAGAGGAGATAACTCTCCACACCAGCAGGTGGCGGTAGTTTGTATCTGTTATTCAAAAAGGGAAACATGCTAGTTAGCCAGTTAGCACATTAACGACACAACACAGTGTTGAAAGAACAAGTTATATTTACTGTGAGCGAATGAACAGCAGTGCAAACAATTATGAACGGTTTCTGCTCAACGGATAAAAAAAGAATCCTACCTATTATAAGTTCATTTCGATCTCAGGCCCTCTTCTATTTAGTTGTTTTTTTTTATCCTCACTTCCGTTTCTCTTCTCGTGCACTGAGCTGAACTGCATGCTGGATCAGCTGAAAACCATCTGACAGAGGCCAGCTAGTGCCAACGGTAGAGGACACACTGCAAAAACCAGGGAGACAGATGCCAAGCAACAACCAGTCGTTAGCTCGGTGTGTCGGAGCCTTAAAACAGTAGTTTCCAGTTAGTTCACAGCGCAACTTGCTGTGTAGGCTACTGTTTTAGAGCACAGAGGAAGAACTGATTTCTGGGAGAATGCCAGTGTGAAACTACATTAACAATGAATTACATGGTGTCAGATCTGTGCATAGACTCACTTACTCGCTGATTCCTGATCCAGCATTATGGGCAGTGACGGAGAAATGGGTATTGGAACAACTGTATTATAAACTGTATACTCCTGTTTGTGATCATTGTCTGTATGAACGTTTAATGTTCTGGAAACTTATGACTATATCTCCCTGTTGTGTTTCCTCAGGCTGTGTACAAAGCAGACATGGAATGGCTACGTGGATGTGGATGGATGCCACATGAGTGTGTGGACGTCATGAAGGTGAAGCACGCCCAGAAGATCCTGGCCGATGTAAGTCTGACCACAGTTTGACTTTTTGTAAAATCACAGACATTCATACACATTTGTTTTAACATCATCTTCAGGGTTTATTTAAACCAGACAAAGTGCACGTGGAGTAAATGTACGTATCTGTCATGGTGTTTTACAGAGAGGTTACCGTGTGAAGTTGGATGAACAGAAGTTTGTGGTTCCAACTGACAGAGTCGACCTGGTCTGCGCTAAGAACGCTGCTGCGGCCCTGGACGAGGTGAGGATGACTCTGCTCTTCACATGCTATCTGGATCTGTTTAGAATATAGACTGTATACAAACAGGTACCAAGCCTCTGTGATGTCACTCATTGGTTTGAAGCCCTGAGTTTGGCATTTTGGCCGTCGCCATCTTTGATTTTTGGAGCCAGAAGTGACCTTACTTAGAAGAGAGGGTGGAGCTGACCCGGCTGCTGCGATGTGTAATGCTTGTGCAAATTTTAACCATAAAAACAGGCTTAAAACTGTTAAAATAAAATGTGTTTACCTGAAATTTTGAACGTCCGACTCCTTAGAGGAGTGATACCCAACTTAAGGCTGACAGGGCAGATCGGCTGCACGGTGGCCGGCCGAGCCTTTTCTTATTCCCAATGAAAATAAATTAATTCACATGTTTTTGTAATTAAGGTGCAAGAGTGCATAAAACAGCATCCAAAAAGAGTGGCAACCAGGTGGCCCCCGGGCAGAGCAAATATAGTTTCCCTGCCTTAGAGGGTCGTTTAGTACAACTGTACACTGAATGAGACTTTTTTAGCCGACCAAGTGGTTAAAATGATCTTCCACTGATTAAAAACAAGCTGAAATAGCAACAGCTATGCATTTACTTTGTCAACCTGGGGGTACGCCATGGTTACGTTACTGAACCAGTGCTGTCAACAGAGGGCACTCACCTGTCACTCAGAGCAGCCATGCCCTTAATTATGCAAAACTTTAAGTCTTAATAAAATGTGAACAGGTGAGTTCTATATAAATTCAGCCCCGTATAGTCGTCATGACCGTGGAACTTAGTTATAGAGACCAAACAGGCTGTAAACATGTTGATTTCTACGTTTTAACATGGAGGTCTGTGGGGACTGACTCACCTCAAGGAACTACAGTTTTTGACTCTTCTGCGGTGGCTTCATTTGTCAGTGCCGCAGTTTGCCTGGTTTGCATTTGTGTTGGAGTTCCTCTCCTCTGTTTAACCACCCAAAAGTAAACTGACGATGACAGATTTTAGTGTTTGATAACCGAATCTTGATCTATCACTCTGTTTAGGCCAAGTACCGTGAGGCCTGGCACCAGGACAAGACCAAGTACTCACTGGTGGACACTCCACTTCTCGCCACAGCCAGAGAGGTGGCCAAGAACGTTCACCCGGTAAGATGAGTCCTCGTATTTCAATTCAACCCTACCTTCCCCTCTGTGTTATCCTTTCCTCTGTTATTATCAGCCTAATCAGCAGTGCGTTATTATGAACCTGCGATAATGATTTCCATCTCTCACAGCATCTGTATACACAAGCCTGGGATAAGGTCAAAGCCACAGGCTACTACATGCCCGGAGACGCCGTGCCAATCAAGCAGTGCATCTCTACAACTAAAGTGCAGAGTCAGGTGAGACAGAGTCGCATCATAATAGGAACATTTATTAAAGCTGTTGTTCATTTAACTGAGAGCCTGGGAGCATGGAGATCATGATGTGTGTCTGTCCCACAGCACAAGTACCTGGAGAGTTACCGTAAGCAGGTCGGCCACCACATTGGAGCCCTCAGCGTCAATGACGACCCTCTGATCGTGCTGGCTATGAACTCAGCCAAGATCGCCAGTGACGCTCTGTACAAGAAGGACTTCAACAAGTCCAAGACCAAGTTCAACCTGCCTGTGGACATGCTGGCCTTTGAGCTGGCCAAGAAATGCCAGAGACAAGTCAACGACGACCTCTACAGAACCGGACGCCTGCACCAGTGGACGTGTCTGCCAGACCAGAACGATGTCATCCAGGCCCGCAAAGCCTACGACCTTCAGAGCAATGTGCGTGCCAATCACACCAACCTATAGGAGGTCTTCACCTTAGTCACACAATAAACCAACGTCTGTCCTAATATGTATGTTGCTCTCTGTCCTCAGCACGTGTACAAGGCTGATCTGGAGTGGTTGCGTGGCTGCGGCTGGATGGCAGCTGACTCCGTGGACCACGTCAAGGTCAGGAAGGCCCAGGAGATTCTCAACGAGGTACGTTAAATGTGTTTCATTCGTTCTTTCATTCAGCCGTCTTTCTTTCAGCACACGTTGCCCTCCCTGTGTCAGTTTGTGGCGTCTCACCTCAGTGTTGCGATTTCACCTGCAGAGACTCTACAAGAAGCACGCCCAGGAGTGCTTTGGAAAGTTCACCCTGATCGTGGACCGCCCTGAGATCCTGTTGGCGAAGATGAATGCTGCTAACCTCAGTGACGTACGTAAAAATCTGACGTGTTCTACCTTTAAAGAATCAAAGCAATAAACAATGATCAGATCTGAGTTGTGTTGATTCTTTGTCCTACAGCTGAAGTACAAAGAGACTTTCAACGCAGAGAAAGGTCTGTACATTGGTTCAGAGGACACGCCTCAGCTGGCCCACAGCAGGGAGGTATCCAAGCTCGTCAGTGAGGTAATGTCACATATTTATTATTTCACTCATGATTTATGATGACTATAGACTGTACATCACATGTTGTCTCTAACTCTGTTTGTGTGATTTCAGAAACTCTACAAACAACACTGGGACGAGTCCAAAGCTACGAGCTACCAGCTGAACCACGAATACATCCCACTGGTCAGCGGCAAGAAGGGCAGGGAGATTGCCAGTGATGTGAGCGTCTGACACGTCTTTACAGTCAAAGATGATCAGCACATGGAGTCAGGTTTCCCCCTACAGAATGGAAATAAAAACTGAGACTCTTCTTGTTGTGGGTCCTCCCAGGTCAAATACAAGGATACCCATGAGAAGGCCAAGGGTCACTACATGGCTGGAACCCTGATTGACTTCCCTGAGGTGGTGCGCTGTGGAGAGCAGGAGAAGAACAAGGGACTGGTGAGATGTCCACAACAGTCTGTCCATTTATTCCTCACATAGGCACCCTCACTCTTCTGCAGGGCACTATGAACGTACCAGAGAACTGTGTGCACCACAAGGTACAGAGAGTTCTGATAAATAACAGAGTGAAAGATATTCTGTTTTAAAAAAGTAAAAAGAAACTGCTCAATGTCAGAGAAATGACAGTCTATAGATCATGTTTGTCTTCAGATAAACAGTCTGTGGCACACGAGGTCCAGATTAACTGGGCTTTAAATCAGAGTTTCTAAGTTGTTTTTACAAAATAGAGAATATACCAGAGACACCCTCATGTACGTCCCTTAAAGTAGTTTAACATCACACTGCTAAAGTCTCAGTTATACGAAAAACATCACAACAGAAATAAAAGAAAGATATTAGACATGTAATAAAAATATTTTTACCATAAAACAATTCAGATGACATCAGTTCACTCAGCTGGATTATTTTAAATACTGTAAATTCTCAGATAGTAGGCGGAGAGCAGAGTGGCCTGGTTTCTTTCACAAATATGGGAAAATGGTCAACGAGCAATGAAAGAAGAAATTACACAAAAATTCTGTGAAAAATTAGTAAAAAAACAAGGAAATGACCTGGAAAAAGCTAAAAAAAAATCATAATATTTCTGTAACATAATTTTGAATATATAATAATGATAATTATAAATATAGTTTTTCCCCAGCTTTTTAAAAATAAATCTTTTTAAATCTATTAATATTTTGCATTTTGTGGAACATTTCTTACCAAGTTGTTCACTGCCTTTTGTTTCTAAAAGAAATCTCACCAATCAGCTCAAAGTTCAAAGGTTTGGATACGTGTCTAAAAGCAGCACATGAAAAGTGACGTCGCTCCAGATTTCAAGGGGTTAAATCAGGCTTATATTAGAGACAGGCCATTATTTCTAATTTCACTCTGATATAGTTAAATTTATTGAATTAAAGTGATGGAAAGTGTCATGCAGGTTTTATATCAGACTCTAGATTTTCTCCCCGACCTGTTTCTGAGGAAATAAGATAACATACAGCTCCTTAGATTAAAATCTGTTTTAGATTTAAAATTCAAAATATAATTCATTTAAATATGAAGGCTTTTGTAAAAATATATCATGATATTTTTTAAACTGATTTGAAGCATCCACTTGATGATGTTTTACTAAATGACAGAGGATGTCTCACAGATCTTCTTCCTGCAGCACGTTGTAGTGTTTGAACCACTACTCTGGTCACGTGTCAGATTTACATTTTGCTGTGATCTTAATCTGAGCTATTCACACAGTGTCGGTAACTGTCCTTGGTCTCCACAGAGGGTCTACCACAGGGACTACCACATCAACAAGACCAAGACCCACCTCCCACCTGACATCATCGCCAACCAGGTCGCCAAGCGCTGCCAGGACATGCTGAGTGATGTCATCTACCGCACCTACCTGCACCAGTGGACCTGCCACCCTGACCAGGAGGACGCCATCCGTGCCCGCAAGACCAACGAGATCCTCAGTGATGTAGGTTCCTCTGCAGGTCACACTTGCTGCTGCTGCAGACGTCTTGAACACATGAACTGTTTTTAAATGTTACGTTAGATTTACAGGCAGAGCAGGGCGGATCCATTCATTTCATTTGATCCTCAGTGATGGAGGCTCCTCTGCAGAGCTCACCTGCTGCAGACACATTGAAATGTTATGTTAGATATACAGTTCCCATACATGCTGTAATTTATTCACGTACATGCTGCTCAGAGTCATCAAAGCTCACGGCCCTTCTACCTGAAGCATAGGGTTCTTCCTCTCCTCTTGAGCTGTGTTCATATTTATATAATATATATTATTTGTTTTATTTATCTCATTCTTTTCACTTTTTTCAGTTAAATTATATTTAAAGTTCAAAAACCCCACAGTTTTAAAAGACAGTGTTTTTTTTAAGTTCAATAAGTGCATGTTGTCAAAGTTAAAGAGTGTGAATCATGAATATGATTTTACCATAAATGAGCAGCCCTCAGACAGTACTGCACTCAATATAACCTTCTTTATGTATATTTTATATTGTTCATTAGTATTTAATAAAAGATCTTAAAATTTGACAGCTGTTATAATCTTCTCATGAAGTGAGAATTTTCTTTGTAACTACAGATTTATTTTACAAGCAGCTGATGTCACAGGACAAACATCAGAGGTCAACCTGATATTCAGTTTATACTCATTTATCATGAGCTCTCAGATTTTCTGCTGCAGGGTTTTAAAATACACACAGTTATACTCACAAGAAAACCAGCAGCTTTTTGGTTATTGTCATTCTTACTTTGATTATTTTTTATCATATCATATAGATTATTTTTATATTTATATTTTATCATCTGCTGTCAGATTTTTTTGTCCTTTTTGTTTAAATGTGTTGCATTTTCATGGTGAAGCACTTTAAGCTACAGCTCTTGTATAAAAAGTGCTCTATAAATACATTTATCATTCTTTTAAATGAGTGTGTGTTGCTGTTGTCATGTGACAGGTGTTCTACAAGGACGACCTGAACTGGATGAAGGGGATGGGCTGCTACGCCTGGGACACACCTGAGATCGTTCGTGCCAAGAAGTCGTACGATCTGCAGAGCGATGTGAGTAACAGCACGGAGGATGACCTGTAGAAATGTTCAGGTTTATTCTTTGGAAAACATTTGAATGCTTCAGTTAGTGATAATGTGCCTGTGTGATATCTTCCCTCACAGCTTAAATACAGACAGGACGCCAAGAAGGAATTCAACAACTACTCCATTGTGACCGACACCCCGGCTTATGTGACGGCTGTGCTGGGCCACACCTGGGCCAGCGATGTGAGTCAGCTGCACTTTAACAAACGCACATCCACAGTGTTTGAGTTTAAATTAATGTAAGTGAGTGCATTAATGAAACATCTGTCACTAACAGCTGAACTACAGGGAGGCTTATCACAAAGAGAAGCACATGTACACCACCGTCCTGGACACCTACGACTACGCCAGGTGCCACAACTTCAAGGAATTCTTCAGCAACGTGAGTTCAGGAAAACACATCCGTCTGTTAAAGATTTGTAAGCGGCACGTTCAGACGCAACATATTGATAATGTCTTGTTCCTGTCAACAGAAAAACTACACGTCCACCTGGGACAAAATCAAAGCCAACAGCTACACAATTCCACACGACTCCCACGCCCTGCAGCACGCCAAGCAGCAGAGGGTCATCCTCAGCAGCGTGAGTTTAACTTCCTGCTCATCTCACTCCATGTTATTACTGTGTTTTCTTTATGTGTGACCTTTCACCTCTGAGAGACGATATGAACCCTGTCGCCCCTACAGGTGAAGTACAAGGAGGATTATGAGAAGTTCAAGTCCCTCTATAGTCTGCCCAAGTCTCTGGAGGACGATCCCTCCACTGCTCGCTGCATCAAGGCTGGAAAACTGGTCCTGGATGTGAGTTCAGTTTGTTTAACCCTTCCATCTCCACTTTGAGAGTTTATGTGCATACAGTACATGCTGCACACACTGAGAGAACCTCCTGTCGTCCGTCTTTAACAGCGCCTCTACCACGAGAACTACGAGAAGACCAAGGCCAAGAACCACATCCCACCAGACATGCTGGAGATCGTGGCCGGACGCAACACCCAGAACACCGTCAGCATGATCAACTATCGCAAGTACCTGCACCAGTGGATCTGCCTCCCCGACATGCAGGTGTACGTCCAGGCACGCAAGGTCAACGAGCAGCTCAGTGACGTGAGTAACTGCCCTCAGATTCATGTTCTCTGCTCGTTAAGACTATACCATCTTTTTAACACGCTTTTTTATTAAAGCGTCTTATATAGTTCAAAATAATGTCATATTACAACATGTCTTTATCCAGTTACCAGCTGCCTTCATTTTTATTTTTAAAAATACATTTAGTATTTAAGGAGCCACAATAAGTTTGTGTTGAACAAATAAGATGTCAGAAGATAAAATTCAAAAACAGTAGAAAGCTTTAATTGGTATGTTTTTTCTTGTTCTAGCTCATAAAGTTAAAAAAGGGTCAGATTTTAATCAACTGGAAAACAGTGTTAATGTTGACGGCTGTTTTAGATTTAGTCTGAGTCTTGAGACCAAAGTGCTCTTTAGTTTTAGTCGATGAAAATTTAAAACATGTTAATCAATGAATATTCTAAACTGAGTGGAGTCCTGCAGGGGTCAGCTGTCACATCCCGGTGTAGACTATTTACTGGATTTTACCAGCCTGTCGCTCATGCTGCATCTGAAGATAATCACAAGCATGGCCGTTCTCGGCCTTCAGTGTCTGACAGTCATCATCAGGTCTCATCAACGAAAATGAAACAGTTTTTGACATTAAGATCTATTTTTAGCTCGTCATCGTCTCGTTTTCATCTCAGAAAAAAGGTTGTTGACAAAACATTTTCATCCTAGTTTTCGTCAGTGAAATGAACACTTCTGAAACACAAGCACATCTGCCAGAGTCACTGAACCTGTGTTGTGTTCTCTCCTCAGATCTTCTACAAAGATGACCTGAACTATCTGAAGGGTATCGGCTGCTTCGCCTGGGACACACCTGAGATCCTGCGTGTCAAACATGCTGGTGATCTGCAGAGTGAGGTCAGTGTGCCCAGAATATATTCGTTCCTCTGCTGCTCCTCTATTTCACATCCTCCACAGGCTCATGTAACCTGGTGTTTAATCTGAAGTGATGCTGATCTTTGTGTCTTGTTTTTCATTCCAGAACAAGTACAGAGCCAAAGGTATCGAGGCTTTCAAGGAGTACTCAGTGGTGACGGACACTCCGGTGTACGAGACGGCCAAGCTGAACTCTCAGAACCTGAGTGATGTAAGTCATGTTCTCAGCAGGGTTTGCTCATCGTCTATATTTTATTACGTGACAAATAATCATGATCTCATCTTTGTTTCTTCTCCTCTTCCAGCTGCACTACCGCTACGATTACAACGCCAACATCAAGGGCACCAACACTGCTCCTGCTGTTACCGTGGACACAGAGAGGGCACGTCTGGCGAACTACATCCAGAGTGATGTAAGATAATATTCCTGAATATTCACCAAACCTGTCTGAACAATATTTATACTGCAGGAAGTCTTACTTATTTCTTCTTTAAAGCTGGACAGAAGGAGCACGGTGCACAGCACACACTCTACTGTTCATGTCATACTGAGCAGTAATGTGAAAAGACACAGGTGTAGTGAGCCATGACTGTAGTTTGTGCCAGACATAATGTTTCATTTCATTGTGGAATTTTTTCCACACTGGCGTCCATCACTGAGTCACAGAGGGAGGGCACGGCCGTCTACGCTCTGGTCACATGATCTGAGCAGCCCAGCGGTGGTACAGGGATGTAAGAGTTCAGAGTATGAAGGGGTGGGACCATGTAGGACCTCGTATATGATGAGCAGTATGTTGAAGTCTGATCTGTTCCTTACAGGGGGCTGATAAAGGGATGTGAGGACTGGTGGGAGGTGAGATCTGTAGGTTGGTTTAGTTAACAGTCTGGCTGCAGTGTTACAGGCGGGGCAGAGCTGTTTGGTTGAGACAGGAGAAATTAACATAAGTCTGGGCATGAAAAGACGGGTATGGTGAGTATTTCTAGATATCTGGTCGATAGTGAAGATTTCATTTTTTGTGATGTTGCAGAGTTTAAAGAAGTTTTTTCACGAGATTTAGACAGTCAGGTTTCCTGTGGAGGGTTTGACACTGGTGGCCAGAGGCCTTTGTTGGGACCGCAGTTTTGTCTGAGTTTAGCTGAAAGAAATGAGGTGACATCAGTTCCTTAATAGCAGCCAGACAGTGATGGAGGACACTGATGTCCCCATGTTGTTTGACTGAACTGAGAAACACAGCAGAGTGTCATCAGCGTAGCAGTGGTCATAAATTATAATTCATTTTGATTTTGACCTCGTTTTGTTCAGTCAGCGTTTTTTAGGGCTCCCACGGTCATGGAAAACCTGAAAAAATTATGGAATCTCACGGTCACTTTTTCCAGGTCCGGAAAAGTCCTGGAGTTAGTAAAACTTATTGAAAGTTTTGGGAAAGTCCTGGAATTTTCTTGTATGTAATGAAACTGTTTCAGATAACCTTCTGTGGATAACCTTCCAGGTACTCTAACTTAAAGGCAAATCTTTTTTCTGTAGTTGTCGACGTAACATAGCTCAAACATGTCGTAGTGTGACATCGTGTTGTTTACCATCACATACGTTTGTCCATTTCCTCCGTGCAGTCTGTCTCTGCCTTCATGTTTGAATCTGGCATGTCTGAAAAATGTTGCGCAAGACAAACAATGTTATTATGGGACCTTGAAAAGTCCTGGAAAAGTTTTGAAATGTTGTCCATGACAGTGTGCTGGAACCCTGATGTTTCTATGCATCTACTGAGTGTTCTTCAGTCTGAACTGATCATGTCTCTCTCTGTCGTCCTCTCTCAGAACTGGTACAAGGAGGCCAACAAGAGCTTCATGCCGACAGGTTACTCCCTGCCCCACGACACCCCGCTCATCAAACAGGCCAAGCTGAACAGTGTCGTCAACAGCAACGTGAGTACTGTCACTGTCTCCAGTCATCCAATAATACACATCTCCACACAGCCATTCAAGCCTTTTTGGCAGTCTGGTTTTGACGTTACTGAATCATGTGCTTTTGCTTTTGTTCCATCAGGTGAAGTACAAGGAGGCGTACGAGATGACGAAGGCGAAGGCCTACACTCTTCATCCAGAGGGTGTCAACTTTGTCAACTCAAGGAAGGCTCACAAGATTGTCAACGATGTACGATGACACACGGCGGCTGCTGTTGTTGATATGAGACACATTAGTGACACTTTTACTGGATAAAATATTTACTTTGGTCTCTGTCCTTCTGCAGCGTCTGTACAGAGAGGACTACCACAAACACAAGGACAGGATCCACACAACCTACGACACCCCCGATATCAAACAAGTCAAGATGAACCAGGCCAACCTCAGCGACGTACGCCACCAGCTTCACCTATCCATGTCGTTCATGTTCCTGTTTTTATTCCTGTAGCTTGGGTTTAATATGTCACCTTTTTGTTCCCGTCTCGTCTCAGTTGTGCTACAAAGAGAAATACTACAACAGCAGAGGTCAGCTGATCTCTCTGCCCATCACGCCCGAGCTTATGCACTGCTCCCACGTCAATGAGATCACCAGCGAGGTAACAGAGAGTCTGACAGAGAGTTTACAACATTAACTTCATCAGAAAGAGTTTACTCAACTCACTCTGTGTTCTCAGCTGAAATACAAAGAGGACCTGACCTGGCTCAGAGGCCTCGGCTGCTTCCTGTATGACACTCCAGAGATGATCCACGTCCGCAACATCAACAAACAGAGGGTATGTGTCTCCATCAGGACAGAAAGTATCTGTATATTCAGCCACTGTCAGCTTCCTGCAGTGACATCACAGTCACCTGTTCGGCCTCTTCTCCTGTCTCCTACAGCTGACCTATCCAGTGGAGGCTAAGAAGAACCTCGCCAACTTCTCTGTGGTCCTGGACACACCTGAGTACAAACGTGTGACTGAGCTGAAGACCCACATGAGCAACGTGAGTCATTTTCCCCAAACACACCTCATCACAGTGTTTGAATGGTCTCACAGTGACTGAGTTTGATTTGACTTTCTCTCTGCGTCTTTATTCTCAGCTGATCTACAAAGCCCAGAGTAAGGAGGAAATGGCCAAGGTCACCACCACTGTGGACTCTGTGGACATCACCAGAGCCAAATGGGCCCAGCAGCTGACCAACAAGGTACGTTCAGACACACTGAGTGTACAGTGTCACACACACACAGAGTGATTCTCTTTCACTGATAACCTGATCATTATCTGTTTATATACAGTACCTGTACATCGACCTGGCCGCCAAGGAGAGATGCCATTTCACTCCAGAAAATGAAACTCCACACATGGACCATGCCAGGAAAATGAAAGTCATCTACAGTGATGTAAGTCCTCCCTCTCCTCATTTCCTCTTCATTTTGGTTTCCTTGCTGCTGGTGTAGCTTCATAACTTCTCACCACTGTTGAATTTCAATGAGTATGTCCAAACAGTCTCACTAGAGATGCTGTCAGTTATTAGATGAATGTGAAAACTTTCTCCTGATGTGTTGTACGAATTCTTTCTTGCCTCAGAACAAATACAAAGACCAGTATGAGAAGATGAAGCACAGATACACCGCCATCGCTGACACTCCTCTCTTGATCCGGGCCAAGAAATCCTACCTGCAGTCCAGTGATGTGAGTATGCTCGACGTCTGACCTTCATCACAAACAGCAATACTCATATCAGTGCCATTTTACATGTTCAATTATCTGTAGTTTTCCCTCTAATTCTGCTGCACACCTTCCCTTCAGCAGTGAACTTATCAGAGGTTGACAGATTTATTGTAAATGTTTTATAAACCTCACACATCACTGCAGACACATGGCGTTTACCTTTGAATGACATCATGACGATGATGTGTGTGTGTTTGATGAAACTCTGACACAGTTTGTTCTTCCTGTCTCCAGCTGCGTTACAAAGAGACCTTTGAGCTGTCTAAGGGACACTACCGCACAGTGAAGGACGCTCTGGACATCGTCTACCACCGCAGAGTCACTGATGACATCAGCGAGGTCAGCAGATCAGCTGGTTGATCGTTGGTTGTAAACATCTTTGCATGCTCATATTCAGACATTAAGATCATTTTGACTTCCTGTTTGTTTCTCTGTGCGTCAGGTCAAATACAGAGAGAAGTACATCAACTCTCTGGGGACATGGAAGTCCATCCCCGACCGTCCTGAGTTCTTCTTCAGCAGGATCGTCAACGACAACGTCAGCAACGTGAGTACAGTTCATCCAGATGACGCACCGTGTGTTAGACAGAAGGACAGATAGAGTCACTGTGTAACATCTACATTAATCCCTCTGCAGGTGAAGTACAAGGAGGACCTGGAGTGGCTGAAGGGTCTCGGCTGCTTCGTGTGGGACACACCTGACCTGGTGATGGCTGAGAGGAACAAGGCACTGTACAGCGAGGTGAAGGATCTGTTTAATCCACAGTTTATCATCTGTAATGTCCTCTGATAAAATGATGTAGTGGTGTTAGCAGGGTTATTTCAAGCTGTATGTGAGTGCCACCTGCTACTCAGTAACCGTTCACACACTGATGATACGGCCATCAGGAGCAGTCGGAGGTTCAGTATCTGCCCAAGGATACATAGACATGCAGACTAGAGGAGTCTGGGATCGAACAATCCACTGTACCTCTGAGCCACAGCCGCCCTCAGTGGATGCATCTTTTTGAGTGTTAACCTGTTTCACTGTCAGAATTTGATCAGATTTGAAAAGTCTAGAAGAGCCAAACGATGACATCATTATATCCTCATTCAAATTAAAAGAGTGCTTAACGGGAAGTAGCTAGCTTTGCTGGTGAAAGTCTCGAGCGTAGCCTGCTCTATCATCCAGGTCACTTTATGAGGCTGTTTGAGAACTGTTTTTGGCTTCATGTGCCACTGAGCAACTTTTATAGGAATGGACGGGGCGCCATCTCCAGTGCTGCTTTAGCTACGTTAGCTCAGCGTTGTTTGTTCAGCCGACATTACGTGTTTCACACTTTCAAAGTTGAAGTTAAACACTGCTATTGGAGCGGCTGAGAGCTGCACAGGTTCTTTCTGATGTTATCAACAGTAATGGTACACAGAAAGTAAAGATTAAAGTAGAGCATTGTACACATATTAGGATAGCTTACATCCAAACCTGTGCTTTCTGTCAAGAGACGCCAACACATAATGACGACTTGTTTACTTCCTGTTCTTACCCAGATTTGTCTGTAGAAAATACTGTGTGTGATGTCTAAGACTCATGTTACAAGTCTGATGTGGAGGGGATCTTTAATGGAGCTGTGTGTTTCTCTGCATGTTCCTAACTACAGTTTGATCTCTTTGTCACAGAGACTGTACAAATCCTCCTTCGAGAAGAACAGAGGCAACTTCAAGTACACCAGCGACACTCCGTTCTTCCAGGCTGCTAAATATGCCTCCACCATCATCAACGATGTGAGTCCCTTCACTCTCTCACCTCACACAGTATCAGCAAACATTTTCATCATTAGTCTGTAATGTGGACACTTTAATGACATCTCTCTGTCTTTGGTGCGTCTCTGTTGGACTCTCAGCTCTGAGGTAACACAGTGGGACTTTATACTGTCGTGTTTATGACCTGAACTTTTAAGATTACACCAAGTGTATGAAATGTCTTCTTCTTATTGACTTGTTTATTAACCGTCCTTTGTCTCCCGGAGAAGCTTCGTCACATGTCGCTGCGTGTTGTTTTCTGGACTTTTGTCTTAAACTTCCCTCTGACGTTCTGAGCAGAGATCCTACAGAGCTGCTTATGAGAAAACCAAGGATAAGTTCACCGTAACTACCGATGATCCTAGATACGTCCTGGCCAGGGAGAACAGCAAGATGAGCCAGGTAAACGCCCCGGCCGTGCTGAACGACCGGCCTGCTACGTCCGCTGCTACCTTCAGTCCGGCCCTCCAGACCTGTCACACTGGTGCATGAGGCCGTCGACAGACCTGCTGCTGGTCGTCGATACGTTTCTCTCCCTGTCTCTTTCTTTTAGGGTCGCTGTAAACAGGCCACTCACAGAGCAGCTGCTGTCTTGAGTGAGCAGGACTCTCCTTTATCTGTGCCGTCAGCGAGAAAGTTCAATCTCTCATGATTAAATTAGACTCATTAGATGGAAGCTGAGCAGCTCTGTCTGTCAGTCTGAAGGCACAGATGAAGGACAAACAGCTCCTCTGTCACACTCGGATCTCCGGAGTCTGTCTCCAGTCCTCCCAGTGTCACTGCTGTTTATCATGTGTCCTCAACTGTGGCATGCTGTGTGTGTGTGTGTTGTCATGTGTGTGGACAGGTGAGGTATAAATCCAGAGCAAAGGATCTGCTAAGGATTGGTTGCAATGAGCTGCACCGTCCCGACATCCTCACAGCCCTTTTCCAGTCCACTATGACCAGTAAGGTAAACCTCTCAGAGTGGTGACCGCTGGTTGCTCCGTCCACAAACGAGCAGAACAAACATCTCACTTTGTTCCTCCCGGCTGTTTGTGGACACGTCATTAAACCCACTCTAACTCCTGAAGGACTGTAACTCCCACACATTCATCCCTTCTCTTTCATCCTCTAATCCCTCCATTACCTGTTCTCATCTTCATCTCGTCTCATCTCTCAGAGAACCTTTAACTCATCTAAAAAATGCAGTGCAGCAGACGGACGGATCGATGTATCGTCTGTTGGCGGCAGGAATGCCTAACAAGCAAGTAGAATTACCAAGTGCCAGCAGATTGGTTATCCACAGCTGCCTGGAAAGTGTTACGGCACATTTTAAACTACATTAGTTATAATGTGTGTCAACACTGATGTTAGAGAGCAGTGAAAAGCTTCAATCAGCTTTTCCCAAAACTCAACATGTCATCCTCCTTTTGTTCACCAGCTCACAGATATTCATATTTCAGTCACAGAGGAGGAAAGAAACCAGAAAATATTCACTTTTAACAAGCTTTTTAATAAATTATTCAAACCAATAAATTGATATCAGATTATTTGGTGATTCATTTATTAGTTGATGATTAGTGGACAAATCTTTGCAGCTCTAATTACAACATCACAGCAGATATTTATCGAGATGTTAGTCACCTGCTGACAGTTTTCTTCCCATAAGCTTTTGTTACTCTACTTAAAGACCAGAGTCACATATCTTTGAGTTACTCAACGTTCACTGTCTTCTCCTGAGTAAAGCTCATCTGTAGAAACACCAGGTTCAGGTTCAGATTCAGTGAGCGGTAGAATCAGATGGACAGCTGGTCACCGTGATGAGCTGCGTGGGCACTGCAGACTTTAACGACTGAACGGTGGTAACACGGGCCATCATCGTCATCTTCACCTGGACAATAACTGCATGTTTCATAGAGCATGTTGTTAATAACTCATGCATGGCTCATCCTGTGTTCATTTTAATGAGTGACAGATCACATCATCAGTGTTAGTCTGTTCTTACACTGCCACAGATCTATCCAAGAAATACAGGAAAGTACAGATGTGTTTCCTTTGACACCCTAGCTGTATTATGTATTAACAGAAAATGATTTAGAGTTAAATGATCATCTGAACTGACATCATTTGATGCTGAAATGTGACTTCCTGTCTGTCACTGTCTCTCCTACTGAAATGATTTTTTTCTCAAAGAAATCCATTGTCACCTTTAAAGAGTTCATTCGTCCCTTTTCTTGGATAGTTTCTATCTGTAGCTGCATGAATTCAAATCAAGATGGACTGTCACATTAATAAAAGCAGATGATTACAGTGGCACATTGATTATGAGAGGCACTGACTTCCTCTGTGTTTACACGTCCTCCATCAGTGGAGGTACAGGGAGCAGTATGAACGGGCCAAGGACAAGTTCACCTCCGTTCTGGAGACTCCAGAGTACGAGGCCCACAGACGCAGCAAGAAGATCGGCGATGTGAGTTTTTTTTGTTCAGTGAGTCCTTCATGATTTGTGTTTGGTGTCTTTGAGTTGCTCCTGACTCCCGATGATTGTTCCTCAGATCATCTACAAGATGGAGTACAACAAGACCAAGGCCAAGGGATACACCCTGCCTTATGACACTCCCCACCAGCAGCACATGAAGAAGGTCAAAAGAGATCACCAGTAATGTAAGTCTCTCTCACACCAGCTGCACTTTGTTTTCACAGCAGAGAATAAGAAGCTGATATATATGATGTATGTGGTTTTTATTTATCTCACAGCTGAAGTACAAAGAAGGTGTACGAGAAGTGCAAGGCCCAGATCACATGGACCCTGAGGCTCACTCCATCCGTGCTGCCAAGGAGGCCTACAAGAACATCAGCAACGTAAGTGTCTTATGTGGGATCAGGAAGTGCAGGGCGCAAAAAGGAAGTAGAGATTTTTTCTTTCTGCTACACAGTCACATTTTTGAGAGGCTTTCAAAAATTGGCTCAAACGTCAGAGCTACCAAAAATTGCAAAGTTGTACAGTGATCGAGCTCAGGTGTGATCAGGTGTGATCAGGTATGGTCAGCGGACTCTACGTATGCCGTGTAACCAGGATTGGGTTCAATGAATTTGAGTGGATCATTGCTCTCATCCTCAACAGCAGATAAACAAGAAGTCAGCCATCTTGGATTTGATGTTTTCATTTTTATTTTACGAAGACGTTTGGGGACTTTGGGACGCACAAAAAACTCCTGAAAACTGCTCAAACTTGTAATTATTTTAATTTGAAAGTGCAGTTGACTTTGGCGTGGCACATTGGCTCTATAGCCGACCCAGCCCCGCCCCCACCTGCACCTTCTCATCATTTTGAACATATTTTGAATTGGCTTTCATTAGCTCTGCCAACTCAGACGGCAGCCATTTTGATTTTTTTTTTTCATGTATTTTATGCAAACTTTTTTGAACTTCTCCCTTGGGGTTTATTGGATTCGTTTCAGATTTGTGCTGCACAATCTCAAGACTTTAACAAAGAACAGTTTGTTGAGCGGGTGCGGCCTGCAGCAAGGTGCAGACATCTACGTGTCAGTATTGAGCATAGTATCTACGACTAACAACAGGATGTCAGGCTGATGTGACAAAG
>JAGQAX010000012.1:43556782-43779282 GCA_019142605.1 Cephalopholis sonnerati
CAGATCAGCGTCCATGAGTTAATGTTTGCAGACCAGTGTTGCTGTGGTAGATGCTTAGCAGCAGTCGTGTAGGCCTAACAATGAAACCAGCAGCTCCTCTTAGTGCTCCCTCCGCCATCCTGCATTATAATCCACGTCTTAATCTGTCGCTGTGACTCCATCATGTACATGTTTAACTGCTAATGTCACTGTACATGTCCCCATCCTTAAACCTACACTCCTCCTCCATCCTCCTACTCTTCTTCTCCTCCTCCTCCATCCTCCTACTCTTCTTCTCCTCCTCCTCCATCCTCCTACTCTTCTCCTCCTCCTCCTCCTCATCCTCCTACTCTTCTTCTCCTCCTCCTCCATCCTCCTACTCTTCTCTCCTCCTCCTCCTCCATCCTCCTACTCTTCTCCTCCTCCTCCTCATCCTCCTACTCTTCTTCTCCTCCTCCTCCATCCTCCTACTCTTCTCCTCCTCCTCCTCCATCCTCCTACTCTTCTTCTCCTCCTCCTCCATCCTCCTACTCTTCTCCTCCTCCTCCTCCATCCTCCTACTCTTCTTCTCCTCCTCCTCCTCCATCCTCCTACTCTTCTTCTCCTCCTCCTCCATCCTCCTACTCTTCTTCTCCTCCTCCTCCATCCTCCTACTCTTCTTCTCCTCCTCCTCCTCCATCCTCCTACTCTTCTCCTCCTCCTCCTCCATCCTCCTACTCTTCTTCTCCTCCTCCTCCATCCTCCTACTCTTCTCCTCCTCCTCCTCCATCCTCCTACTCTTCTCTCCTCCTCCTCCATCCTCCTACTCTTCTCTCCTCCTCCTCCATCCTCCTACTCTTCTTCTCCTCCTCCTCCATCCTCCTACTCTTCTTCTCCTCCTCCTCCATCCTCCTACTCTTCTCTCCTCCTCCTCCTCCATCCTCCTACTCTTCTCTCCTCCTCCTCCTCCTCCATCTTCCTACTCTTCTTCTTCTCCTCCTCCTCCTCCTCCATCCTCCTACTCTTCTTCTTCTCTTCCTCCTCCTCCTCCTCCTCCTCCATCCTCCCACTCTTCTCCTCCTCCTCCTCCTCCATCCTCCTACTCTTCTTCTCCTCCTTCTCCTCCTCCTCCTCCTCCATCCTCCTACTCTTCTTCTCCTCCTCCTCCATCCTCCTACTCTTCTCCTCCTCCTCCTCCATCCTCCTACTCTTCTTCTCCTCCTCCTCCTCCTCCATCCTCCTACTCTTCTTCTTCTCCTCCTCCTCCATCCTCCTACTCTTCTTCTCCTCCTCCTCCATCCTCCTACTCTTCTTCTCCTCCTCCTCCATCCTCCTACTCTTCTTCTTCTTCTTCTTCTCCTCCTCCTCCATCCTCCTACTCTTCTCCTCCTCCTCCTCCTCCATCCTCCTACTCTTCTTCTCCTCCTTCTCCTCCTCCTCCTCCTCCATCCTCCTACTCTTCTCCTCCTCCATCCTCCTACTCTTCTTCTTCTCCTCCTCCTCCATCCTCCTACTCTTCTCCTCCTCCTCCTCCTCCATCCTCCTACTCTTCTTCTCCTCCTTCTCCTCCTCCTCCTCCTCCATCCTCCTACTCTTCTTCTCCTCCTCCTCCTCCTCCATCCTCCTACTCTTCTCCTCCTCCTCCATCCTCCTACTCTTCTCCTCCTCCTCCATCCTCCTACTCTTCTTCTTCTTCTCCTCCTCCTCCTCCTCCTCCATCCTCCTACTCTTCTTCTCCTCCTCCTCCTCCTCCTCCATCCTCCTACTCTTCTTCTCCTCCTCCTCCTCCTCCATCCTCCTACTCTTCTCCTCCTCCTCCTCCTCCATCCTCCTACTCTTCTTCTCCTCCTCCTCCTCCTCCTCCATCCTCCTACTCTTCTTCTCCTCCTCCTCCTCCTCCTCCTCCTACTCTTCTTCTTCTTCTCCTCCATCCTCCTACTCTTCTTCTTCTTCTCCTCCTCCATCCTCCTACTCTTCTTCTTCTTCTCCTCCATCCTCCTACTCTTCTCCTCCTCCTCCTCCTCCATCCTCCTACTCTTCTTCTCCTCCTCCTCCTCCTCCTCCTCCTCCTCCTCCTCCTCCTCCTCCTCCTCCTCCTCCTCCATCCTCCTACTCTTCTTCTCCTCCTCCTCCTCCTCCTCCTCCTCCATCCTCCTACTCTTCTCCTCCTCCTCCATCCTCCTACTCTTCTTCTTCTTCTCCTCCTCCTCCTCCTCCTCCATCCTCCTACTCTTCTCCTCCTCCTCCTCCATCCTCCTACTCTTCTTCTCCTCCTCCTACTCCTCCTCCTCCTCCTCCATCCTCCTACTCTTCTTCTCCTCCTCCTCCTCCTCCTCCTCCTCCATCCTCCTACTCTTCTTCTCCTCCTCCTCCTCCTCCTCCTCCATCCTCCTACTCTTCTTCTTCTTCTTCTCCTCCTCCTCCTCCTCCTCCTCCATCCTCCTACTCTTCTTCTTCTCCTCCTCCTCCTCCTCCTCCTCCATCCTCCTACTCTTCTTCTTCTCTTCCTCCTCCTCCTCCTTCTCCTCCTCCATCCTCCTACTCTTCTTCTCCTCCTCCTCCTCCATCCTCCTACTCTTCTTCTCCTCCTCCTCCTCTCTGTCCTCTTCCATGATGTCCAGTCTGTGTGTTCTCATCCCTCCATCTCACTGCGCTTTGTAGGTGGACGCCAAGCGCTCCCTCCACGGAGCAGCTTCCTATGATACGCCCCTGATGCGCCACATTAAGAAAATGAGTGCCGTGACTAGTGATGTAAGGAGGTTCACGCCCTGACACTGAAGCTGTCTGTCTCCTCTGTCCTTCTGTCCTTCTCTTCCCCATCTGTTGACTGACTGATTTGTTGGTTTCTGATTTTACTGCAGGGCACCTTTCTGTTGTAGCATTGTGTGCACCCTCTGCTCTTTAGTCTCCCTGACAGGCTGTGGCTCACTGCTGGGCATAGACAAGCCTCACTGCATGCTCTTCTGCTGATACTCTGTGTTTTCTCCTGAGTCACTCAGACAGTGAACCTTTCTCTGAACATTTACCAGCTTGCATCAGAATCACTGTAAACATGTGTCTCTGTGGAGCCTCTTCCTGTTGATGTGACAGCAGAGGGCACTGTAGACTTTACTAAAGGTGTTAACAGTGTAGATTCATCCATTATCACTCCTGTGATTTAAGATATTGTCTGAAGGACATTGTCTCTCTAAAACTGAGTGATCCAAAGCAGGCTCCCTCTGAAACACCACCGTGGTCACACTCACCTGTCTGTTCCATATATACTTTCATATATATGAAGTTCATGTTCTGGTTATTTAAATGTTCACACCTGGCAGTAAAAGTCATGGCAGCTGCTCAGATCAGAGGCTCGTGGCTCACAAACTGTCAGAAAGGATTTATTTCAGATGTCTTTTAATGCCAAGTGTGAACTGCAGTCCTGACCTGATCACCAGAGGAAATGTTGGCACTGTACGTTTCTGCAGACCACAGATATGTGACCTGACATTGTTACGCAGTGGATGCTTTGAAACTCTGCGTTTCATTAACGTTATGTTAATGTGTGGTTAGGGTTAGTCACAAAAGCCACTCAGTGATGGTCAGTAAAAGATCATGTTTGGGTTTGAAACACTTGGTTTTCTAGGCACTATCCCGACTGGAAACACAGCAGTCTCTACAAAAACACAACAGTTTTTGGAGGCACTGTCCACGGTGAAAACACAGCAATGAAATGTCTTGATGAAAAACAACAGGCTTTTGTGGCACTATTGTGGCTGGAAATGCGCCGATGTCTTGGTGACGAAGGACAGCTTATCGAGTGACATCTCATTTTATGTGGCACTGTCCTCGGTGAAAACACAGCAACAGGTCACTAAACAACACTCATGTGTGGTGCCTAAAAAACGCTAGAAATTCAGCTACAGCCAGTTTGTTGTTTGTTGGTTTGAACAGGTTGGCAGAGTCTCGTGGAGGTGGCACGCTGTCCACCATCTCCTCCACCTCCTGATGACAGAGTCAGCTCATACACTTTAGAAACATTCATATGCCACATATGTAATGAACAGATGTCTTGGTGGTTTGCAGAAACACGCAGTGCCAGCGTTTATTCTGGTGACTGGTAGCGTAGCTCAGCTGGCGCCCAGCACAAACTGAATACGAAGCACTCGGTCTGAACATCGTCTCAGGGCGTCTCCACAGCTGACCTGTTTGGTTTGAACCCTGATGGGACTGATTGATGACATGTCTGAGTCGTCTGTGGTAAAACAGACTGACCTGTGAGGACTGAAATACAGCAGAGAGGATTTTCCTCTGGAGCCTGGAACCAAACTGCAGATGTGAACACACCCACAGACACACCCTCTCTGCCCTGTGATCTGACTGCTGAATGAAAGAAGAGGAAATAAAACGATGCATGAGGAAACCACTTTGTAGGACACACAGTTGTTGTTGTTGTATAACAAGGGATGCAAACTGAATCTGAGTGTTAGTATCTGAGGAGCAGTCACAGCATGACACAAACAGTTACATCAAACTGTCTCTGAGGAGTCACTCGTCCCTTTTTATACAACATCAGAAGCTTTATGTCGTCTTTCACATGTTTCCAGTGGGATGGCGTCTGTGAATCTTCCACTGTTAATATGTCACCACTACTGCTGACGCTAACTGTCACATGTGTCCCCCCCCCCCAGTTGAAGTACAAGGAGAAGTTTGACAAGGAGGTGAAAGGAAAGAAGCCACAATATGACCTGAAGGACAGTAAGATTTACAAGACTCTGAAGGACGCCAGCGTGCTGGCTAGTGAGGTAGGTGAGACAGCAAACACAGCCTCAGTCTGTCAACACACACATTAGGCTGCGATAACAGCTCCTCACAGACTTTGAAGGGCAGCTCAGATCTTCTGAGGACGCTCTGTGGAGGTCGGCTCGCACTCAGTTTGGAGAAGCAGACAGGATGACCGCCACTGAAGCAAAGTGATGAACAGCTGAGGATGAGAGCAGCAACAAAACGCACATCAGCCACCTAAAAAAACAGGATCAGCTTAAGTGTACGCTATAATGAAAATATTTTCACCTCTTTGTCTTTCTGTCAGACAGCCCTTTCTGAGAGGAAGCCATTAACAGTTTCAGTTTCCTGTCCAGTCTTTTGTCAAATCCACCAGACTCCATTTACAAAAACAGTCATTCCATCTCGTTGAAGACAGGAGATGGTGGTGTACGCTGCCTCCAGGGTTCACACTGATCCTTATAAAGATTCATTAGATACATGAATCAGGCCATCAGTATTAAAATGTGTCCTAAAGATGCTCAGGCGTGGGGAGCAGGGTTTCTTATATTCTTATATTATATTCTTATCTTTCTCTCTCTGACGTAAAACACCGTAAAATATAAAAATAATTCCTCTAAAACAAAGACAAATAATTTACTGAATGCCTTTTGCATTAACATCACTTCAAAGTAATGTTTTGGGCCCCTGGTGGATCAGTGGGCAGTGCGGGTGTCCCATATACAAAGGCTATGTCCTTTCTGCTGCAGCCGTGGGCTCGATTCCAGCCTGCAGCCCCCCATTTCATCAGCCCAGGACACACACATAACGAGGACATAAGGTCTCGACAGAATATACAAGTACAACGTTTGTTAGTCCTCCCGTCTGCCTCTCCAAACTGGGGACGTGCCAACATCCACTGTGGGTAACACACTGATGGTTAAATACCTCACACAGCCCCACTTCAACACATCCAAACTGTCCCTTTAAGACCAACACTAACTCAGCCTTCATCGAGGAGCAAGAACTGATTCCAGATCAGTGATGATCATGATCATGTGACCTGCAGGTGAAGTACAAGGGTGACCTGAAGAAGATCCACAAACCTGTGACCGACATGGCCGAGTCTCTGTCCATGCAGCACAGCCTGAGCACCAGCAAACTGTCCAGCGACGTAAGACATCATCACCATCACCATCATCATCATCATCATCATCATCATCATCATCATAACCCTGTCACACACCCAGGAGGCTGCTGGGAGTCAGTTCACCTTCAGTGGTTCATTGAAACGTGTCTGAACTCAGCGTCTCCGTCACCTCACATTAACAATCTGCAGATTCATCATCCAAACATTTAATATTCTGTCACCTCATCTGGTAGTGATCCTCACCCCTCTCACCTCTGACCTTTTCACCTTTGACCCTCTCATAATGTCCCCGTCTATAATACGTCTGTAACCTCCTCAGTTTAATTTGTTTCCTCCTGTAGTTCAAACCAAACTTTATTAATGATCTCTTAACACAAACTCCTCCATCGATCCAGAATCATCTTCATAATGACCATTTTTAATTTGTCATATTTCTGACATCGCTCAGAGCTCTTTGATAATTAACAAATATCATTAATGATAGTTATAATTATTTTAACGTCACTGTTATTTAATCTGAGACCTTCTGGCTCAATGTGTAATGGCTGGAGTAAACTCCACTCACACAGACGCTCTGTTTGTGCTCTGCTGTACTGAGCTGTCTCTACCTGACTGTAGTACTGCTACAAGAGGAAATTTGAGGAGAGTAAGGGTCACTACCATTTGATTCCTGACACACCAGAACAGCTCCATCACAAGGAGGCTACTGAACTGCAGAGCACCGTAAGTCACACACAGCAACACTCCACCCACCCTGAAAACACCACTGTGAGTTTCAACTGTTCAACACGTCACCGTCACACACGTGTGTCTGCGATGATGAATGAACGAATGTTAATTATTGTGTTATACGTGCAGTTCTGCCCGGCCCTCATGGGCTTATAAGACACCGTACACTCAGAGCGATCCAGGATCAGAGTCCTGCAGACACAAACCAACTGTTCTGCTTTTGCTCGTCTGAACACCAGAACATGTCAGAGTTTATACGAGCCTTTTCACAGAGCATTAACTGTCTTAAGTCATCAGAGGTTAAACAGTATAAAATAAAATGGAACTCACCTTCCACTTCACCCAAGTCACTCAGCTCACATGTTGTGTTTACTCCTGAATGTCGTTGAATCACCTGATGTCAGCGTCCAGAGGAAGAACAGCAGCTCTGCTGTGACACTAAAGATCTGTGGTTTCTAGATCGATGAAACGTTACAGATGGTTCGGGACCAAAGTCCTGTTTTATCTGCACACATGTTCTTAGACATATGTGCAGACACTGACAGGATGTTTCACACCATCTCCCCTACTAACAGAGATCACACTGCAGCAGAAGTTCTTCCTGTATATATTCACCATATCCACCTCCTCAGAGACAGAAACAAAGACTGAACAGAGCTCGCTGTTATATCTACACCTTGTTTCCTGCACTGACAGGAGGGAGGTGTTGGTGTTTAAGACTTTTAGATGTATCAGCATTAAAAGTTCTGATGCTCGTTGTGATGGATGACACAGTTTTTTGAGACCTGCATATATGATATAAAGTGTACATATGATATATAATATTTGTCAAACTGTGTGTTGGAAACATTCGACATTACAGTATAAGAATCAGTGTTTAACATTACATCTGTGTGTGTGTGCTGTGCAGGTGAAATATAAGGAGAAGTATGAGAAAGAGAAGGGTAAACCCATGCTGGACTTTGAGACACCCACATATGTGACGGCTAAGGAGGCCCAGCACATGCAGAGCCAGGTAAATACACCATCATCTTCCTGTGTGCTTACAGTGGATGTAGACTCCTCAGTGGCTGCTGTATATACATATGAACCTGTACTGTAATGACTCTGGGTTTATGATGATGATACGCTGCAGCTTGTTGGATGTTCAGCTCTTGTTTATGTCACAGAATGTTTCTGAAGTTCGGAGAAACCTTTTACACGCCTTTAATACCAGTTTATTGTATCAAGACCACTCATCGCTCACAGTAGCTCATCAGGTGTTGAATACTTCAGAACCTGTTTGTGCCTGATGTAAACATGCACATCAGTGATCCAAACACAAGAGGACAGCTGAGGCCGAGGCACATCTCCACTCTGTGTCTATCATGCGTTTCCAGCTGTCCACTGGTGTTCACATTTCATTACTAGAAGGTCAGAGGGCCCCGCACACATTTATCACACACACACTCGCTAGTTGCTCACTGGTATTTCATCAGGACACAAGATAAGTGGTCAGTGTGTCCTCAGCAAATGTTTTGAGTGATCAGATCACACACAGCTGTCCACTTGTGATCAGATGACCTAAGACACATGTTGGAGTAAACAGGCTTACAGTGAATGATCACTCCCACTGTTTGTCCTTTTATGTTCTGCTCTATACTGGCTGGACTGGGAGAATAAACTGGGAAAAGGCAGTGTAAAAGGTGTTGACATTAAACTTAGGCCTGGTGTATTTCTGCTCCCTAATCCTGAGTATAAGTTCAGACTGCTGATCTCACTCCAACCCTGCAGAGGTGACGAAGGTACAGTATGATGTGAACATCTCCGTGGAGCCTGGATCATAGATGTTTAACACATTTATTCTGACGATCATTATTTAACTCCAGACTCCAAACATTAGAGTTTAAACACACTCATGAACACGCACACACACAAGACCTCACGTTCTCAGACTGTACATATGGGGACTGGTGTCGTTGTGAGGACGATGGTGTGAATGAGGTAATGAGGTACCTGCATTGTGAAGCAGCGCTGCCTGCATGTGGTTATCTGAGCTCTGTCTTTATCTTTGCGGCCAATAGAAAGACTATAAGAAGGACTTTGAGGAGCACATGAAGGGCAAGAACCTCTCAGGCTTGGAGGTCACGCCCGCCATGATACATGTCAGAAACGCCACCAAAATAGTCAGTGAGGTAACTAAAGGACTTTTTTAAAATCCCTGACGACCTCCCCTGTTTACCTCACCTGTTCTTTATAATCATACTAAGACTGTATCCCAACTACGGCCCCTCCTCCTCTTCACTACCTCTGATTTTAATCCCACGAGTGCTTCCCTCCTCCCTGACTCCTCATAGGTCCACCTGAGCAGTTAAGTGTTAGTGTGTCTGCATGATTCATCACACCGCCTTTAACTCTGAATAATACAGCAGACTGTCCTCCCCCAAAAACAACGACCCCACAGGTCATCTGTACCGCTGCTTGTTACGACCCATCCTTACATCTACTGATCAGCAGCGACCTCTAGTGGCAGCACTTATTATGACAGGAGCAAAGCAGGAATCTGGGGATGTCATATAAAGTCTGAGTGTGTCACATGATGCCACTGAGCCCAGACAGACTTTCTTCAGTCGACTTACATCAGGAAAGAGACGTCTTTTAATCAATGGATTTTTGTGTGTGCGTCACAACCCTCCAAACAATGACTCATCTCACTGTCAGGATTTGATCCATTTGGTCTGATTACATTTCTAAACTCTAGAAGAGCCACACGATTAAATCATTTCATCCACATTAACGTTAGCAGAGCGCTAACCCAGAAGTTAGCCGCTTGGCTGGTGAGGTCTGTAGTGTGCCTGGGTAATTTTATATCCAGGAAGTCGATCTTTTTCAGCTTCATGTGCCTGTGAGCAACTTTGATGGGAATAAACGGGGCTCTGCCTCCTTCATAGCGAGGAGGTCGGAGCGGATGGATTTCTCACATAAATACAGGACTTTCACCCAGGAGGCTGCTGTCGGTGTCACATACGTCACATACGTAGTCACATCTGTTTGTCTGGCCCATCCTCCACATCGACCTGCCTTGTTAATGTGAGTTATGCACAAATTCTGGTGCATTAAGTTCTGAAGTCGAACAAATGAACAGTGCATGAGAACAGGCTGCTCATTGAGCCACCGTCTTTTTTAAAACACATAAAAGCTACAAAATTCATGAGCGGGATATTAACTGACGTGTTTTATATTGCCTTTAGCAGCCTATGAATGGTGTTGTTGTGCTATACACTTAAGACAAAGTTAAGGAGGTTAGGTTTAGTAAAAAAAACATGGTGATGATGTACCTTAATAGAATTTAAAGTTCACTTTGAGAAAAGTCCAGTGTTTGATTGACCATCCACCGCCTCAACCTGCCTTATTAACGTGAAATTTCAATCTTTATACCATGTCTTCTTCACTCCCATCGACACATCAGTCACGTGATTGCAGCCCCTCTGATTACAGGGGGTTTGTACACATTCTGGTGCATTAGTTTTCGTAGGTGAGACATTGTTAGCAACTGTCTGTTTCAGACATGTGAAAGCTTCTAAATTCACAGTGGGGTATTTAGTGACGTATTTTATACCGCAGAACGTAACGTGAACGTCTCTTCAGCTTGCGTGAACCACAGACCTTATTTGAAACAGCTCATTCAGAGCACCTGCTGACTTTACGACGAGGGAACATGTCGTGCTAACATGCTAACTCTGCTCCAGGTTTTAGGACTCGTTCCTGCAGCGCTCTGTTAGAGGGTAGAAACAAATGTCCTGTGAGGTCGTCTGGGTCGGAGGACTTGTTGAAAAGCAACACTCATTTATTTCCCTTCTCTGTGTATATGCAGAGCTTCTAGTTCAGTAGTTAGGATGGTTTGTGTTTGTGACATCTTGGACTCATAATTTTAACAATAAGGAAACTGCTAACAGCTTCATGTTGAGGTGTGTGTGTGTGTGTGTGTGTGTGTGTGTGTGTGTGTGTGTGTGTGTGTGTGTGTGCATGCAGTCGGATCAGTCAGTGAGGTGAAGTGATGACTTGTTCTGCTGATGTTTTCACTCTATCTGATAAAATGTGTTTGACATGTCTTTTATCAGGATTCTTGCCAAAGTCACCAACACGTCTGCTCTCTCTGTGAAACAGACATTGGTATAACAGACGTAAACTCTGAATCTGCCACAGTGTCTTTAGTTGTCCTGGTAGTGTTGGTGACTTTGAGCCCACAGGTGTACTGTCTGTCTGTCTGTCTGTCTGAACGCCTTGGCCTGGCCTGCCGTGTGCCCTTCTCGCAGCTCTCTCTGTTCTTCTTCCGTCCTGTAGAGAGAGTACAGGAGGGATCTAGAGGAGGGAGTGAAGGGTAAAGGGCTAACTGTACTGGAGGAAACTCCGGAGCTTTTGAGAGCAAGGAATGCCACTCAAATCCTGTGTGAGGTACGACTGACTGAGAAGTGATGGAAATACCATCACGCTCTCAACCGAGTGCCTTCCCACAATCCTGCTGTGGTGCACCATCTGCTGAATCCTTCCCCTAACTGAGCTTCATCATCACACTAAAAGGGCGACTGCTGGGTGTGACTTTGGTCCTTGCTTCATGACATCACTAATCCTCCAGCACCCTCCTTTCTTTGATTCTTATGAAATGTTCTCGGGAGTTAAAACCTTCTCCTTCACCCCGTTTGAGTCCCCATGGTTTCCTCTCATACTCGTCTTCTTTTATGTCCGATAAATGTTCCAGAGATCAACCTCAAATGTACTCAAAGCACATTTTGTTTGGGTTTTATATGGAACATGCAACACTCACTTAGTTTACAGTTCTTTAGTTTCAACTCAACTCAACTCAACTCAACTCAACTTTATTTCTATAGCACTTTAAAAACAACCACAGCTGAAACAAAGTGCTGTACATAAATAGGCAAAACAGCGAGAGTGAGAGTGTAGCTGCAGCCCACCTGCACACAGGAGGAACAAGAAAAGTGCTTAATGCCGTAGGAGACAGGGATGAGCTACTGCGTTATTATTTTTATCTGTATCCTTTCAACCAACTAAATTATCTGTACCTTTATCCATACTTGGAGGGGGCGGGGTTTAAACTGAAAATGGGTGGAGCCTAAATAGAAGTCGATCAATTTTAGACCTAAAAATTGCGTTGGTTGATCAGAAGTTGGTAAATTTGTTATTTATTTTCAGCTGCAGATCATTTTTGATCACCACACACCAGAGTAAGAGACCAGTGCAGATACTGACTCATTTTCCTCAGATGATACTCGCACCGTTAAGAGAAGATGATCTGCACCAGATAATGGTTTTATCTGAGTATTCAGCTCAACCCTGGTGGTCAACAAAACATCAAGACTGAAGATCATTTTAACTTAGATCACTGATTTGGTCCAAATGTGCTCTGGGTGCTTCTGAGGTAGATTTTTGGAATCAACGCAGGAGACGTAACACTGTGAAGAAATGTACGTTTTTTTTTAAATAAATAAACTGAAATAATGAAAAAATTAAAGTGGAAACAGACAAAGCTCATAATTATGAGGTAAATGTTAATCACACAGTGTAATGGTGACAGAACAAGGACACCAGGGAAACAGGAAGTGATCTGGTTTTCTTTGGGCGCCAATGATAATACCACTTGTAAATAAGAAGGAGGGAAAAGCTGTAGAGTTGTCTGTTTCCACTTTAGGAGAAATCATTCTTTAACACACCGTCCTTAACTTGTGTTGTTTTATTTTCCCTCACGATCAACTGTCTGATTGACCTTTATTGTATAAAGTCCTAATCTCCTCTAACCGTCTTTTTTCACCATCTCCCGGGCGTTTTGGTTTTGCCGCCCCTCTCAACATGAAAAAGTAGAAATCCTGTTATTGAGACTGTCTGACAGTCGTATCTACTGTTTACTGGAGTACGTACAGTGCTTTAATGTAACACCTGATCACCTGTGACATTTACAGAGAGAGTACAAGAAGTCACTGGAGCAGGAGATCAAGGGCAAAGGAATGTTGGCTTTGGCTACAGACACCCCCGACTTCATGAGGGCCAGGAACGCCACTGACATCCTCAGTCAGGTCTGAATCATAATGTGTCTTCATCTAAATCCATCAATGATCCACAGACTTTGTGTCAGGTCTGAATCTGTGCTGAATTATATATATATATATATTTTGTCCTTCAGACTAAGTACAAGCAGACCGCTGAGATGGACAGGGCCAGCTACACCACTGTCATCGACACCCCAGACATTATCCATGCTCAGCAGATGAAGAACATCGTCAGCCAGGTAATTAAACCTTCCAGAGGTGTCAAAGGACCAGTGTGGAGGATTTAGAATAACCGAGCTGAACACTCCTCCTCCCGACCCTCCCTTTCTAAGCGTGTAACTTAGGGTGTCCCTCAGGTGATGTTAAAGCCACCGCCTGTATAAATAATGGACGTAAGCACCGTGACGTCACTCGTTAATTTTTGGACTCCTGTTCTGAAGACGCAAGTTTGACATTTTGGATTATTGGAGCCAGAAGTGACCATATTTGGACGAGAGGGTGGAGAATAATCTAATGTTAGCTGCTAGCTGGGTTAGCATGGTGCATTCACAGCTCTGATTAACTGTTAGCATTATGCTAATGCTAATGTTTTGCTAGCAAAAAACTGGTTTAAAACCAATGAAACAAATGTCGTCACCAGAAAATATGAACATCCGATTTCGACTTATTTAAGCGACCAAAATGTTACAGTCAACTTTAATGAACTGAAAACACACTGAAATAGAGACAGCTGTGCCTGTACTCCTGTAACCTGGGGTGACACCACGGTTACGTTAGCAAACCAACGCTGTCGCTGTGGTAGCAACTTGTCAATTAGCCAAACAAACCAAAACTGTTTTTTGTACCAGGCTGTAAACATGTTTATTTCTACGTGTTAACATGAGTGTCTGTGAGGACTGACTCGTTTTGGAGCCAGCCTCTAGTGGACATAAGAGGAACTGCAGTGTTTGTTTCATTTTTCAGTCTCAGAGGTTACTGCTTGGTTAAAATGTGAAAGGCTCTTTCTAGAGCTAGCCCTTGCCTTATCTGTTCTGGGCTTCCTTTAGCAACAAGGCAGGCTCCGTGGAAGAGGATGTGCTCCCTGTGTAGATATAGATGAGTCATTCTAAGCCAACGAAAACACAACTATACTCAGTTTTAGGTGAATTTACACTAATAAAAACATAGTAATGAATGTTCTGTTCCCCCCTTAATCCTTCACACTGGAGCTTTATAAAATATCTGTGGACATCCTTAAACCATGAACTGTGGAGTCTTGAAATATTATGTTGATCTGTCTTAATAATTAAACATCCTGCTGTTTGTGTCCAACAGAAAAAGTACAAGGAGGAGGCAGAGAAGACGATGTCTCACTATGTCCCAGTCCTGGACACTCCTGAGATGCAGAGAGTCCGAGAGAACCAGAGGAACTTCAGCACTGTAAGTAATGAAATGATAAATGATGCTGATTGTGACGTACAGTACGAGGTCAGAGGTTCCTCTGGTGTGTGCTGCCTCTGCCTCCGTGTCTGTGTCTGTTAGTGCGATGACTTGTGTCCTTTATTGAACTGAATCAGCTGTAAACTGTCACGTGTCACGTGTCGAATCAGCTCAGTGTCGTATTCAGAGAAAAAGCTTTGGAGCTAATCCTGAGCAGAAACTGAGACACTTGTTCATAGTTTCTGGTTTTGTGTTTTCTTTTCTTCTCTTTATCATTGTGAAACATTTTAACTGCACTTTGTTTTTCTCTCCTGTAGAATCTTTACCAGATTGACCTTAAAAACATAAAGGGCAAAGTGTCTACTGTAAAGGACACTCCTGAAATGCTTCGTGTTAAAGAGAATACAAAGAATTTCAGCTTGGTATCTACGCCATATTATTTCTATTCCTCCTCTTAATATTTCCTAATAACACTTTTCCTTACTCCTTCCTTTATTTTTTTAACCATCCCTGACATGCAGCCCAAATTTCTTTGGACCAAACACAGAGTTTTTAACCGTGTAGAATAAGCAGCATTTTAATTCACGCCACTAACCCCTGACAGTTTCTCTATAGTGCAACATGTCTGTGTGTTAGTGCAGAGCTTGTGTGTCGTTAGATATGTGTCCACAGTACCATGATGTCCCGGGTGTGTTGGTTTATGTGTGTGTTTGTTTCATTCAGTGTGTTTTTGTTGGTGTGTGTTGGAGTTTATTCACAAAGCAGCTAAGTATTTTGGAAGTTAAATGAAGCACCACGTCCTGGTTATCAGAGAGTTACAGTCAGGCTAACCTGTGGTTGCTGCTTTCATTCCTCGTCCATGTAAAGATTCAGTACAAAGAGGATGTGGGAGGAGGAACAGCTTTACCCGAGACGCCTGAGATGGAGAGAGTTAAACGCAACCAGCGCAACGTTAGCACGGTACTCCACAGAGTGACCCTGCCCTCCACCAGCTTTACCTCCATATCCCCTCCTGTTCTCAGAATATAACCCGACCTGTCCTCACACATCATCTCTTCAACCAAAACATCTCAATCCAACTTTTTACAGATTTATTTCATCTTTATTATTTTACTTTTACTTTAATATTTTCTCACTAATCACAGGATTTTACGGAGCTCCCAAAGGGAACACAGGTTTTAGTTTAACATGTGGAAACACAGAGATTTAGATTCATCTTTACTGCAAGACCCGCGCCTGTTTCCACAGTACGCTACATGGCCAAAACTATGTGGACACTCCTTTCCAATGACGTTTGGTTTAGTGCTGTTTTTTTCCATACAGGGCAGGAGTTAGTGTCACAGCACGCAGCAGAATTTGGACTAAACAAAAACTTAAATGCAACACTTGTGTTTTTGCTCCCAGGTTCATTTTAAAGATCTAAGACTTTTTATGCACAGATAAGTCTTTTTTTATTTCAAATCTTGGCTGCAAATGTGTTAAAGTCCATGTCAGTGAGCACTTCTCCTTCTCTAAGATGATCCATCCACCTGACAGGTGCGTCTGAATAAACAGCATCATTACTACAAAGGCCCACGATTCTGATCCATTGCACAGTGCCAGGTGTCTACATACTTTTAGCAATACAGTGAACTTCTTCATCAGTTCCTGGGACTTTGAGGGCTCTGTAAGATTTTTCTTATCATGATAATTCATCACATCTACACCCTGAAATCATAAACTAAATCAAGTATCATCCATTTAAAAGCAGAGCGTGAATATTTCACAGTCTTACTTATTCCCAACAACAACAATAATCCCGACTGTCACTGAACTGTGTGAACACTGGTATCACGTGTTACTATTGTATGTTGTTATTATGAATGAATGAACGGACATGTCTGTGTGTCCTCAGTACATACTGTCCCTCTGTGTGTGTCCTCAGTACATACTGTCCCTCTATGTGTGTCCCTGTCTGACTCTGTGTCTCTGTAACTTGTTTATACATGGGTCAGATTCAGTACAAGGACTCTGTGGGTCAAGGCACGTCCATCCCAGATCTCCCTGAGGTGAAGCGGGTCCGAGAAACCCAGAAGAATATCAGCTTGGTAGAGATGAAGGACTGCAGTGACCCTGATCTGATCCCCTTACAGTCATTTCCCACAACGCCCTCTGACCTCTCCTACTAGTCTGAAACTCTAGAAAACTTGACCTCCTCCATCCTAACTACGTCTCATAGATCACTCCTTTTTACCAGCTTTTGGTGATTTCTTGATTTTTTGAACTCTAGAAAACTCTACCCTCTGTGTTTCTGATACTGGTTTCCCCTCCTCCACCCTGAGTTTCATAAAACACTCCTCTTTACTTGCCTTGACTGATGACATGATTTTAAATTTGCATTTCTACAAAAACAAATCCCTCCGTTTTTTTCTTCTCAAAATCAGTCTGCATTTCCCTGTTTTTTTTTTTTTTTTCTGAATTTTTGGAATTTCCTGTCCTCCCAGATCTGAAACTAATCCTCCTCTGAGTGTGTGTCCTCCATATTTGACTCTTTGTGTTGTCTCATTCAAAGATTCAATACAAGACAGACGTGGGACAAGGCACGTCAGTGTCAGAGACCCCCGAGATGGAGAGAGTTAAACGCAATCAGCAGAACATTAGCACGGTACTCCTCAGAGTCACCCTGCAACCTCCTGCTCTACATTACTTTACCTCAGTCAACTCTTCCTCACTCTTCATCTCAATCAAACACGTCATGAGCTGTTCTTGTCTGTGTGTCCTCAGTACATACTGTCCCTCTATGTGTGTCCCTGTCTGACTCTGTGTCTCTGTAACTTATTTATACATGGGTCAGATTCAGTACAAGGACTCTGTGGGTCAAGGCACGTCCATCCCAGATCTCCCTGAGGTGAAGCGGGTCCGAGAAACCCAGAAGAATATCAGCTTGGTAGAGATGAAGGACTGCAGTGACCCTGATCTGATCCCCTTACAGTCATTTCCCACAATGCCCTCTGACCTCTCCTACTAGTCTGAAACTCTAGAAAACTTGACCTCCTCCATCCTAACTACGTCTCATAGATCACTCCTTTTTACCAGCTTTTGGTTAATGACGTGATTTTGAACTCACATTTTCACAAAAGAAAGAAAGAAAGAAACAAATAAATTCCCTTCATTGTTTTGCCCCGAAATAAGTCTGTATTTCCCTGTTTTTTAATTTTAATTCACTAACAAAGACCACAGCTTTAATTTATTACACATGATGGATGAAGGGATGAGGGTTGAGGGATTTGGGATGAGGGTTGAAGAGACGAGGGTTGAGGGAAGTCCGGAAGATGGTCGAAGGATTTGGGATTAAGGGATGAGGGTCAAGGGATTTGGGACGAGGGTTGAAGGGACGAGGGTTGCGGGAACTCCAGAAGAGGATCGAAGGATTTGAGATTAAGGGATGATGGTCAAGGGATTTGGGGAAGAGGGTTGAAGGGATGAGGGTCGAGGGATTTGGGATGTGGGTTGAAGGGATGAGGGTCGAGGGAAGTCCAGAAGACAATCAAAGGACTTGGGATGAAAGGATGAGGGTCAAGGGATTTGGGATGAGGGTTGAAGAGACGAGGGTCGAGGGAAGTCCAGAAGATGATCGAAGGATTTCGGATTAAGGGATGATGGTCAAGGCATTTGGGACGAGGGTTGAAGGGATGAGGGTCGAGGGATTTGGGATGTGGGTTGAAGGGATGAGGGTCGAGGGAAGTCCGGAAGACGGTCGAAGGATTTGGGATGAAAGGATGAGGGTTGAGGGATTTGGCATGAAGGTTGGACAGAACCAGGGAGGTTGAGACAGTTTGGGAGAGTCGTCTTTTCACCTGCTCGACTACAGATAGAGTCCCGTGGTGATTCCTGTATTCTCTGGATGAGATGGAGACGTGGTCTTTGTTCCTGAACTTAGTTATAAAACCTAGTTGTTTTTTTTTTGAAATTTCCTTCCCTCCCAGATCTGAAACTAATCCTTCTCTGACTGTGTGTCCTCCATATTTGACTCTTTGTGTTGTCTCATTCAAAGATTCAATACAAGACAGACGTGGGACAAGGCACGTCAGTGTCAGAGACCCCCGAGATGGAGAGAGTTAAACGCAATCAGCAGAACATTAGCACGGTACTCCTCAGAGTCACCCTGCAACCTCCTGCTCTACATTACTTTACCTCAGTCAACTCTTCCTCACTCTTCATCTCAATCAAACACGTCATGAGCTGTTCTTGTCTGTGTGTCCTCAGTACATACTGTCCCTCTATGTGTGTCCCTGTCTGACTCTGTGTCTCTGTAACTTATTTATACATGGGTCAGATTCAGTACAAGGACTCTGTGGGTCAAGGCACGTCCATCCCAGATCTCCCTGAGGTGAAGCGGGTCCGAGAAACCCAGAAGAATATCAGCTTGGTAGAGATGAAGGACTGCAGTGACCCTGATCTGATCCCCTTACAGTCATTTCCCACAATGCCCTCTGACCTCTCCTACTAGTCTGAAACTCTAGAAAACTTGACCTCCTCCATCCTAACTACGTCTCATAGATCACTCCTTTTTACCAGCTTTTGGTGATTTCTTGATTTTGAATTCACATTTTCATAAAAACATAATTTCCCTCCATGTTTCCCCTTAAATTAAGGCCTCTTCACACCAGGGAAAAACTAAATAAAATACTGAATATTTGTTGATGATTTTTCGCGTTGAAACCTTTCACTCCAACAAAGACTAGAAGATTTGCATTCCAAGCGTTCCACCAAAAATTAAAGTTTCACACCGTCACACGGTCATCGTTGTTTTCACTATAGCAAACCCACACTGGACTCTACACACTGGGGACGAGCTCATTGTTTCAAGTGTGCAGTAAATATTGTGTAGAAACCTTACAGTGTGGCCACACTTACTGTGGGCCCTGTTACTGTAAACAGTGTAATGCTGAGCGTCATCATCTATGACCAAACTGAACACAGTCCAGTATATTTATTAGTAATAATAATATTATGATAACTGATGTAACTCTTGTGAGGGGGACTGAAGCCAAGATCGGCCTCGCTTCCAGTCCTTTTATAAATGCTGTTATCTCGAGATCACAAGATCATTATTTTGTTATCGTAAGAAAACAGTTTCCTCTTATGAGGCGACTCAGGATGTTTCCCAGAGATCAGGATCTCAGCATGCATAGAGGGCGTCTTGACAACTTTAGCAACTGATTTAGCAACGAGGTAACAGCACTGGTTTTCTCCTTGCTTACGAAATAAAACAACCTTTTGTTATGTGGTGATGAAGGGCTGATTATCTCATTATCTCCAGATAATAAAAACTGTTTTCTGGAGCTAACAAAAAAATTAACAGGTGATCTCAAGAGAATGACATAACAAAAGAAATTAATGGGAAGCACGGATGTTCTCGACCTCTGTACGATCGCTTATCCTCTACGGTCAGGTTTTATTTTACCTTTCACAGCGACTATCACTGACACGTTTAGTGTCCACAGTATAACGTCAGCTGATGCACCTGATGATTGGTTCTCTACACATTCAATGACAACGATGTATGTTTACTCTTTTGCCAGCTGTTCTCCATCACAAGGAAGTTCAACTGCTGTTTTCTCAGATATTCTCTTTATGTTTGTTGTCTTTATAATCTTAATTTAATCTGTCAGAGGACACCATTTAACGAGATCAATATCCATATTGTTGTGTAACAGTATGAAGAGAAAGCAGAAGTCATGATTTTATTGGTTGGCATGTTTTTATCAGCAGAAACTGAATCAGCTGTAGAGAAAAAAGACACTGTGATCTAGGACTGTTTCAGTCTCAGGTGGACAGGCTCATAGAGACAGATGGACTTCAGTTTTAACTGACGTGCGATTTATTAACCTGATTTATTGGTGTCTGGTGTGAACAGACCTTAACGTAGCGTTTCCCTAATTATTTTTACCCTTCCCTCCCAGATCTGAAACTAATCCTCCTCTGAGTGTGTGTCCTCCATATTTGACTCTTTGTGTCGTCTCATTCAAAGATTCAATACAAGACAGACGTGGGACAAGGCACGTCAGTGTCAGAGACCCCCGAGATGGAGAGAGTTAAACGCAATCAGCAGAACATTAGCACGGTACTCCTCAGTCACCCTGTCCCCGCCCACCCCGCTCCTCTTCCTCACTCTTCATCTCCCTCAAACATAACAGCTCTCCTGAGCCTGATCCTGTCACAGCCGATACTTATCACATCAAGTTAACAGGGTCATCTAAACCCACCAGCCTCCGTCACCACCTGCTTCTCCATCTCTCAGGATTATAAATCAGAGTGTGTCTCATGTCTGCCGTGAGTTTTGGTGCAGTGTTGTGTCTCTGTCCTCCTGCAGCTGTCTCTGACTGACCTCTTTATTTCTCCTCCACCTCAAACTGTCTGTGGGGCAGATAAAGTACAAGGACTCTCTGGGCCGAGCTACGGCTATCCCGGACCTGCCGGAGGTGAAGCGGGTCAGACAAACCCAGAAGCACATCAGCTCGGTAGCAGAACCAAACCGAACCACGTGTGCTCCCTAACTGTTGAGAGTGGACAGTAGTGCCCATCAATAATACCCATCATGCCCGTGTGCTTCTCCCCCCCTCCCTCCTGCTGTCATCTCACACCCTCATCACCTCTCCCTCATCTTCATCCAAGGCACAGACTGCAGTCTCCTGAGCTCCAGCCCTGCCATCATCACCATCGCATTTCTTGTTTTCTGTCCTCCATCTTTAACCCCCCCCAAGCTGAGTCACACCCTCCTCTCTGGTGTTTTCTAACCCACAGCTCAGCTTCTTCACACCAAGCTGCTCAATTCATTTTCACTCGACAGCTAACGACAAACTAAACGTCCTGCTGCAGCGTTAGGAGTGTGTTTGTTTCCTCCACAGTGATCCTGGCTGTTTCCACAGCAGCTGCCAGGATGAGTCACTCTATAGGACCAACTCCTCAGACACTCTGTCCAAAATGTCTCAAACCATGTCTTCTCTGAGATTATTCAAAGTCCTCCTCCACTTCACAGGGGTTATTCTTATGTTCATGTCTGATCTGTGTCTCTGTGGAGTTTGTCAGAAGAAAATGGTGATGTCTGTGCAGCTCCCTAAAATCTGAGGTTCAAATGTTTGTCAGGTAGATAGATTGGATAGATTAAACACTCAGTCTGTCTCTAGTCACAGTGAGGTGGAGCTACAGTCCCAGCTGGACGAGGACATTTAACTGGACTCCTGTCCTTGTCCCAGTATACAAGCACGGGAGGCCTCAGTATGTGCGACTCCTCTCTGATAGGTGGAGATATGCCCCCTTTCAGCTTGTTAGTATTGGACCTTTTTCCTGTTGACCTATTACGTCACAGACCAAACAATGGACAAACAAGTTAGCTACGGTTAGCTAGCAGCTAACTGGTACCATGGTGGACAACTTTACAGCTCTGTACATTTGGTCCGTCCAAAAAGTCACGGCTCTGGATGTAGATTTCTCCATGTTGTTACCGGCTTCTTCTTCTCTTACACATTTAATGCTATTGGACTTCCGGGTCAAAGCCCGGGGCGGAAACTGTGGAGCATGCTCAGAGCGCCTCGGCCAGTTTGGGTCTGACTGACTGTATACATGCAGGAGTCACATGATCTGGGTGTGTTAGTCCCACTGTGACTCATTCACTTTAGGACCATCTCACTCACACTAACATGTTCACATGGGTTTTACATACATCTGCTTTCTCTGTCGTCATGGAGACAGACTGAGTCAACAGGGGAACAGACTTCAACACAACACCTGAGACCTGCAGCGCAGAGCAGACTTGTCAGTTTTCATTAACATAGTAAAAGTGTTGAGAGCAGTTTCTAGGGTGCAGACCGGACCCAGAGCTCCCCTCATTTATCTACCAAAACTCAGATCTGAACTCAGACACAGCCAGTTAGCCTACGAACTAACAAACAATATGAACAAGAGAAAGAAGCTAAGTATCATAGCCGTTGTGATTCGTCTGCCAGTCGCTGATTTCTGGGTCTGACTCATAGACTGTATAAAATAATGGCTGCTTCATAAAATAAAGGTGAACAAGACTTTTTTTTTGACAATCAGAACATTTCAGTTAACTTTGACGAGGTGAAAACACGCGTAAGTAAGGTCCTCGTGACGCTGTGCGCACGCTGGAGGAACGGTGAAACTTAAGTGTTGGCGGGACAGAAGTTAGATCCAGAGTTTCTTAGTGAGGCCTCTTTGTTAATGTCTTTAAATGTGTGTGGAGGGGGACTTTAACCTGTGAACCATCCTGATCTCTGCTCTGTGTGTATCTGAGTCTGAGGTCTATGAAAGCAGTCCTATGGGTGTGTGGTCTGAGTGTGCTTCAGAGTGTCTGACTGGCCCCTGTGGGGCCCCTGTGCTTCTGTCCTGTAGGTGTTGTATAAAGACAGTTCAGCCAAAGGAACTCCTGTGGTCTTTACCCCAGAGATGGAGCGAGTCAAAAGGAACCAAGAGAACATTAGCTCGGTACCTTCAGACCTACAACAAGAACTCTGTCTCCCTGGTTAACCCTCCTCTAACCGACCTGTCTCCTGGCTCTATAGTTAATGACATTAATTCTCCCCGTCACGCTCTTTTTTCAATGTTTAATCCCACCAGCTGTGGTGTGTCTGTGCACATCATCACTGCTAACCTCTCCTCCACGTCATCCTGTGCCCCTCCCACTGAAGACTGGGATGTATTCTTGTTTCTAATTCATCCGTCTGAATCCCAGTAATGTAACCCCGCCCACAGCTGTGTGTGTCGTCCCTCCATTCAGCCTCTGTGCCACGCCCTTTGTGCTGTGGATGCTAACGGCTACTGTCTGATGTCCTCAGGTCTGAGACGTCTCAGCCGCTCACTGTGTGTCCTCTGTCCCTCCGCTAGGTGCTGTACTCTGACAGCTTCCGTAAGCAGGTCCAGGGCAAGGCTGCCTTCGTCCTGGACACACCTGAGATGAGACGCGTCAGAGAGACTCAGCGCATCATCTCTGGAGTAAGACTTTATGGCTGTTTGTTCACTGTTCACTTCTCTGCTTCTTCTCTACTGAAAGGATCAGGCTGGTGTTAGTCTTGAAAAAGACAAAGACCATCAATGTGTCAGTCCGTCTCATAACAGTTTAATGTCCCTGCCCTCTCAGTTGATCTCAGCCCCAACACATTTCTTCCAACTGACGCTGTGAATCTTAAAAAATAAGTCACATGGAAAGAGTTTTAACTCGTCACTCAATCAGGAATAAATAAGACCTTTTGTGTTAAAGAGTAAGATCCTTTTTGTTTCATCAGAAACAAACTGTCTTTGACAAATACACAGGCCTCCATTTAAATAAGCACCAACTGTAGTGTTTATAAAGTCAGGATCTAACTGGACAAACTAAGGGTTTATTTTAACACTAACCTGTATTTTTTCCATAATGATGTCAGACACTTAGAATATCAATCTGAGCCTGTCAGTGACAAAAACACTTTCAGTCTCCTGCAGAGATTACATTGCAGTCTGTTCTATCGCTGCTGGCTGCGTCACTCTGTTCTTGGGGGGCGGGACAGTGTGTGTGTTTCCACTCAGTGTGTGTGTGACCTGTGCGTTTCAGGTGAGATACCACGAGGACTTTGAGAAAAGCAAAGGCAGCTTCACTCCCACCACCACTGACCTGGTGACAGAGCGCGTGAAGAAGAACACCCAGGACTTCAGTGACATCAGCTACCGCGGCATCCAGAGACGCGTGGTGGAGATGGAGAGGAGACGTGCCATCGAGCACGACCAGGAGACCATCACTGGTACAGTTACACACATGAACTCTGGGCTGATGGGGTCTGAGCTCACAGAGACACAGACAGACTTTGAAATGAAACTCTGAGACATTTAGAACTGTAAAGACACAGTGAGAGAGCAGTGAAGGCTTGGTAGAGTAAACACTCAAAGAATTTCATGAAAATACTTTAAATGTCAAAGTGAAACTGGCTCCAGTCGCCGACTTCTCTCGATAAAGAGCAGATTTAGTTTGATCAGTCCTCAGCTGAGCACACTGTGAGCCCAGACTGGTCCTGAACTGATCCTGAATCTGACTGTGTGTGTCCTCAGATCTGCGCGTGTGGCGCACAAACCCCGGCTCTGTGTTTGACTACGACCCTGCTGAGGACAACATCCAGTCCAGGAGTCTGCACATGATGTCAGGTGAGATCAGAAACCCCCCAAAAAACTGTGACATCACAGGTCAACAGAAGAGGGGATCGTTAAAGTCATCATCTGTGTAAATAAATATTATTTAGTCCAAATATCATGAACAGTTCCCAAAAGATTCAAAGATACTGCAGCCTGTGAGCAGAGCTGAAGTTTTTCAGTTACCATGTGAAAGTCCAAAATATTAGGAACATTTTAACTAAATTTAAAAAAGGAGGGAGAGAGTTGGGAGATGACATGTGACAGAGGGCTGCAGGCTGGAATCAAACCAGCAGCCACTGTGGCACGGACAGTGCCTCTGTACACGGGACAGCTGCTCTACTCACAGAGCTACTGGGCGCCCCAGTTTGACCAGATTAGTTTCAGGCACGGCTGTTATGATGTTACATCTGATCATGTGACTGTATTTGATGTAAAGAAGCGTCTCTGACCTCTGACGCTGTTCTGACAGTCCAAGCTCAGCGTCGCAGTAAGGAGCACTCCCGCTCCACCAGCGCCCTGAGCGGCATGGCTGACGAGAAGTCTGAGGTGTCCCAGGACGCCGACCACCACATGTCCCTCTACAGCAACGGCTTCATGGCGTCCTCTGTGGGTAAGTGATCCACACTTCACACTGTACATGTGTGATGTGTCGCACTGGGATGTTGGTGTGTTTTACCAGACACCATCAGGTCAGGTTCGTGTGGTTCATTTAACAACGTGTGTGTTCTGTCTGCAGGTTACCAGCAGACTAAGACTGTGGAGGTGCAGCAGAGGTCTTCATCAGTGGCCACCCAGCAGACCACCGTCTCCTCCGTCCCCTCACACCCCTCCACCACCGGAGTAAGTAACACACTCCTCTACACACACACTGCAGTATGGACAGTTAAAGACAGCAGCTCCAGTGCTCTAACTTCACCCTGCTGCAGTGACGTTCAGGTGAACTCTGGGACCCTGTGACATCACTGCTGGGTGTCCTGACACCTCTGAAACACACCCACCAGCCTGTACACTGAATAAAGACGTGTTTTCACATCTTATGATCCGTCTGTGTCTGGAGCCTTCTCCTCTAAATTCAGCCAGCTCAACAGCAGTGGCTGGTCTGAAGTCTCTCTGTTTATGTTGTGTGGACAGATTCATTTTCAAAGTGATTTAGACCCAGCAGCTGTGTTGCCTTCATGATAACAGCTTCATTCATTTTATCTGTTTTTCTTTTTGTTTTAGCCAAAATGTCACTTGTGATAGTACAGGTTGTTGACCTCTGACCTGTTAGTACCCTCAGCTCATTAACTCCACTGAGCAGGACAGAAACAAGCACATGAATGAATCTGAATGAAGCCTTTAAACACCACGGTCACACTGACTGATGGAGGCAGCAGTTGACCAGCAGCTGCTGAGTTCACTGATGTTAAATGACTGTTGGCTCATTATGGAGGTGCGTTTGATTCAAGTCGGTCCCTGCAGGCGTCCATTAAACTTAGCAACATGACTGAGAGCCAGTGTGAGTTCAAAGTTCATGTGTAGCAGCTCATTCAGACACATTTGATGCTTGTTCTCGTCAGTACGATCGATTCATGTGTTGTGTTGGTCTCTTGATTGGATGTAGTGACAACAGCAATGTGACATCACTGCCTTCATCCTTTAAACTCTCACACTGACTCCACCCTCTCCACACGTACTCTGACTGACGTCTTCTCCTTCCTCTGCAGAAAACTGTGCGGGCCATGTACGACTACACTGCAGCCGACAACGACGAGGTGTCCTTCAAGGACGGTGACGTGATCGTTAACGTGCAGTCCATCGATGAGGGATGGATGTACGGTACCGTGCAGCGCACCGGCAAGACCGGCATGCTGCCAGCCAACTACGTTGAAGCAATCTAAAGACAAAGCCCGCCCACCGTCCCTCCAGAGTGGGCGTGACACATCCACAGGGCAATCTGATTGGTCTTCCTGTGAACACAACCGCGGCTTAGTGCAATGATTTAGTGTCTCGTAGCTCTGTATTTTAATGGTGTTGTGATTCTCGTCTGTCCCCGTTCATACGCTGCTGCCCCCTGTTTCCTGTGGATGTGACATCAGCATGGTGACATCACTCATATAAATAACTCTGATTATACAGACTATGACTGTTTAACCTGCTCTGAGACACTCCCTTAGACTCACTAACAACACAGCGCCCTTTGTATATTTCAATGATATTTAATATATATAGAAGAGTTTTAGTCCGAGTTGTAACCTTCAGCCAGACCATGGGCTCACATAGTTTGAATTCTGTGGAGAGAAAAAGAAACGACGACGATAGTGAAACCTGTAAGGAGTCAGTTAGCGTCTGTCTCCTCCATGATGAAACCGCTCCTAAAGAGTTGTACGACACCAGCCTCAGTCTTCCCTCCTTCACACTGAAGGCTGCTCACTAGTAGAATGTGTGTTTGGTTTCCTCTGATTATTTAGGTCCTCTACCTTTAATCTGTAGCCAATAAAGCACACCAAGCTCCTGCAGCACCCTGTCTCCTCCTCTTCATTCTCCACTCTGACCTCTGGGCTCCTTGTTTCACACATCTTATTCACACTGTGTCTCTCAGCAGCTGCTCACTGGGTCCTGTAACACTGAGGCTGCTTTCACACCTGTCCTGTTGCTTCGGTCAAACTCAGGTTGGTTTGCTCCCTCAGTGAGGTTCATTTGTGCAGGTGTGAACACACCAAAACAACCGGACTGAGACCTTCTTGAAGAGGTGGTCTGGGTCTGGATCCAAAGGAACTCTGGTGCGGTTGGTTTGTGGTGAGAACGTGTTCCGACCTGGATCTGAAGCAACTGCAGTCACATGACACATTGTTTGGGTTAAACATGAGCATGTTACAGTCCTGGAGGATTATTAATGTGCGCCTCCTCCTGTACTGCCTTAATATGCACATTCAGCACATCCAATGCATCAAAACATTGTTTTCTAGTTGGAGCCGCGCCTCGTTTTCAAACTGTATGCTTTGACTCAAATGAACAATGACAGCAATATAGTCCACGATGAGCAGCGCTAAAATCAACCTGCGTAGTTGTCCCTCCATTGTGACATTAGAAAGTGTCACATTTATCTTGACAGTGTACTCTTCTTCAACGTTTGCTGTACTTCCTGGATTTTTCTGACCAATCAAGAGCAGCTTTCTGACGCAGGCATTTGATCTGGTCCGCTTGTAAATGCTGCCGTGAGAACACCAACCAACTCTAGGCAATTATACAACTTTGGAACAACATGAGTCCCTGATTCAGACCAAAGGAGACACCACAGGGCTGACAGCAGCCTGATACAGCAGCCTCAGAGGGATGCATGATAATATCGGCACATAATATTCTCCTCAGTTTTATGATCCTTCAACAGTCTGCTGCACTTCAAAGCTTTTTTGGGAAACAGAGCTTCTGTAGAAACTATTGCACTACTGAAAGGAGATCTGACACAGGAAGTAGTGACGTCACCACCACGCTACTGAGACATGGAGTTATGTTGTAATGATGCTGCTGCAGAACACTGTCAGCATGTCATCAATGTCAGCTTTAACATGAACTGTGTGAATTGGCCAACATGTTTTGTTTTATTCAGCACAGTGAATGAATGTTAATGAATGAGTGAATGTCGCAGACACTGAACAGTGTTTCATGTCTCCACCTGCTGGTGGGCCGTCACCATCACAGTCTGCATCTATAATATGATGTTAATTCATCTACAGGAGAGACTTGATGATGATGATCACTGAAACTAGGTGGAGAAGAGGTGGGTATATCTGTATCTGTGTCGGTCAGATGCCAAATGATTCATTATATATCAGCAAAAATCCAATATTGTGCATCCGTGTTTCAGACAGACAGACAGACAGACAGGCAGACAGACAGACAGACAGACAGATGGAACAAGTGGAAACAAGGTAAAAAACTTCAGAGGCTCAGTAGAGTCAAAATGATAATGAGGGGAAAAACAACGTCTCCCAGACAAACAGCTCAGAGGACATGATGTCAGACAGGTGAAAACAAAATGGCTGCTCAGTCTGATTATCAACAAGAAGAGGACAAAAGACGTGACGTCTTTACAGCGTCGTTTATTTAAAGCACGTTTCCAGCAGTGTTTTCTGTTTTCATCTTTCTGTAACTGAACACTTTTATTTTCAGTAAATTGAAAAACGTTAAAAAATAGATTTTTATTTTGAGGTGCGTGCACGTGAAAACATTTCATATTAAAGAAACAGAAGTTATAAAATCAATAAAAAAGAACATGCTAGATCTGTCCTAATGCTGCACCGCTGTGTGTGTGTGTGAGAGGATCATGGGCACGACTCTGATAAGGCAGCGTTTATAAAGGCTTTGTTATGTGTTCATTAGTGCTGCGTCATTGATTAGTTCTTTACAGGCCAACAACACAAACTGATTTGGGGTTGCCAGGTTGTGAAAATCTCCTTTCCTACAGCCTGTGTGACCTCTGACCTCCTCATCTAAACTCAATTATTAACAGCTTCACATTTACAGTTAAAGACTTGTTGAACAAAAACCTCACTGACTCGTCTTTAACGACAGATATCCTCCTGACTTTGGCTTTACATTAGGTGAGACGTGTGTAACACTGATTTAACTGATTTTAATCACAACAGGCTTGATGACTTATTTCAGCCTCTGTTAACGAGTCCTCAGAGATGTTTCACAGCCTGGCACACTCATCAGATAAATGGCTCAGAAGTGATCTACACAGTACATTATTGATCAGCATCTAAAGGGACAGTTTGGATCTTTAAAGTCAAGGTGTGTGAGGCACTGATCCACAGTCAGCAGATAGAGGTCACATCTCCAGTTTGGAGAGGCAGCAGGAGTACAGACACAGACTGCTCCAACAAAACCAGGGATTTAACATGAGTGGACTCAGGAGCCGCTGGTTCATAACTGCCTCCATCAGTCACTGTGTGACTGAGTCCACTCATGTTGAACCACCGTGTGTCTCAGTGGAGTGACGAGAGCAGAGATGAGTTTCACTTTAAGTTCAGCTGCTTAACAGAGAGACCTGTCTCAGGGCGCCCAGCCTGTTAGCAGTGTTGGAGAGCAGAGTATTTCTTTATGAGATTACTGTCTAACCTTTCTTGTGTCGCAGGGCTCCAGTGTGAGGGCTCTGCTGTGAGGCGCTCTGCTGTGAGGCGCTCCGGTGTGAGGCGCTCCGGCGTGAGGCGCTCCGGTGTGAGGCGCTCTGCTGTGAGGGCTCTGCTGTGAGGGCTCTGCTGTGAGGGCTCTGCTGTGAGGGCTCTGCTGTGTGGTGCTCTGGTGTGAGGTGCTCTGGTGTGAGGCGCTCTGCTGTGAGGCGCTCTGCTGTGAGGCGCTCCGGTGTGAGGCGCTCTGCTGTGAGGTGCTCTGCTGTGTGGTGCTCTGCTGTGAGGCGCTCCGGTGTGAGGCGCTCTGGCGTGAGGCGCTCCGGTGTGAGGCGCTCTGCTGTGAGGTGCTCTGCTGTGTGGTGCTCTGGTGTGAGGCGCTCTGATGTGAGGTGCTCTGGTGTGAGGCGCGGACAGAGAGAGGAGGAGGTGACATGCAGCATGGGGGTGGAGTCAGAATCAAACCCACAGCTGCTGTAGTAAGGACATGGCCTTTGTACGTGGGACGCCTGCTCTACCAGGTGAGCTCACGAACACCCCTCACCTTTATAAGTATGAACACAACTCATAACCCCGGCCTCACGTCAGCTGACTGACAGGAAGTGACCGTTGAGTAGATCAGCTGACGTCTCATGTGACTGACGCTGAGCTCAGTCTGCACTGACTGAACCAGAAGAAGACACTTCCTCCTCTCTGCCGTGACTCCATCTTGTTACAAGTTTTCAGCAGTGAAGACGTTTGAGGGTTTTGTTCAGGAAGACACGCCCACATTTAAAAAAGGAAGTGATGAGCTTAAAGACAAACGAGTCTGATTGGCTATCGATTCTTGACTCTGCCCCGTTTTTTATTACAGAACTATTTTAGTGTAAACATTTAACCTTCTGAAGATCTACCTGACAGGTGTTGGTTTCAGACGCTGAGTGACGGCGACACACTGACGATGGATCAGTAACTCATTAAGCCCCGCCTCCAAACTGTCCCTTTGATGACATCATGAGTTATAATAACACTTATCAAAGGTTCCTTATGAGAAAGAGGACGGACTGTTTGTCCACGGCAGTCTGACTGTAGCCATCATCATGGTGACATCAGAAGACTTTCCTGTGATGTCACTGGGTGACAGCGGCGAGTCGACCGACATGTGACCTGCTGCCGAGACTGACGTCTGTTTTTGACTCTAAAGGAAAAAGAAACTCTGTCGTCAGTTACAGGCCCCAGCAGGTCGTGTGGGGTCAGAGGTCAGAGGTCAGGTCTGGACATCCTGTCAGCGTGGGGTCAGAGGTCAAGTCAAAGGTCAGGTCAGGACGTCCTGTCAGTGTGGGGTCAGAGGTCAGAGGTCAGGTCTGGACATCCTGTCAGCGTGGGGTCAGAGGTCAAGTCAAAGGTCAGGTCAGGACGTCCTGTCAGTGTGGGGTCAGAGGTCAGAGGTCAGGTCAGGACGTCCTCTCAGTGTGGGGGTCAAAGGTCAAAGGTCAGGTCAGGACGTCCCGTCAGTGTGGGGTCAGAGGTCAAGTCACACTGTGTCAGCTGACACTGTAGTTTCTTCATTAGAAATCGAGTGTGTGTGTGTGTGGCGGCTCAGAGTTGGTGCGTCAGTCAGCTGGTCCCCTGCTGCAGCGTGAGAAGCCCCGCCCTCTGATGATACTGCTTCTCCTTGGCGTGGGAGATTTTGGCGGACAGATCCAGCGGCTTCTCAAAGAAGTTGACCAGCGCCTGTTCGGTGAGCAGCGACGCCAGGATCTGAGCGTAGCTGATCGTCCAGTCGCTCTCTGCTGGCGAGCTCCCGTCTCCTCCGCTGGCGTCCACTCCGGTGTCTTCGGCCGCCACCTCCTCCTGGCTGCTGACCTCTGACCCTGAGCTGTTTCCGCGGTGACCGGCCTCGCCGATCTGCAGCACCAGACTGGTAACCGTAGCGATGGCCTGGAAGAGGTCGTTCTCCTCGGGGTCGCCGTGGAACATGCTGTAGAGCGTTTTACAGAACTGGATGAACTCGCGCTGTGGAGGAGGAGACAAAGGTTTGATCACATGATCACATGACATCATCACGACATGTTAGTCATGTCTACAACCAACCAACAGATTTGTGTCCAGACACTGAGACAACACTGAGACAACATTGAGACAACGCTGAGATAACACTGAGACAACACTGAGACAACACTGAGACAACATTGAGACAACATTGAGACAACACTGAGATAACACTGAGACAACATTGAGACAACACTGAGACAACACTGAGACAACACTGAGACAACATTGAGACAACACTGAGATAACACTGAGACAACATTGAGATAACACTGAGACAACACTGAGACAACACTGAGACAACATTGAGACAACACTGATCAGTGTCTGATGGACGGAGGAGTCACAGTTAAAGCCAGAGTATAAACCTGTTTAATATGACAGAGTGTGGACAGAGTGTGGACAGAATGTCAGAGGACACATCTTTAAGTCACTGATCATAAACTGTCCTGCTGACCCTGAAGAGGTGACGTCTCGTTCAGATGTGTCGGTCTGACCTCTGAATAAGCTCCATGGTAACGTGAAGGTCACTGAGGTCTAAATGTTGCTGAAGGTTCTCAGTTGTCCAGGTCTGTGCTTGATCAAGTCCTGGATCAAGTCTTGGATCAAGTCCTGGATCAAGTCCTGGATCAAGTCTTGGATCAAGTCTTGGATCAAGTCCTGGATCAAGTCCTGGATCAAGTCTTGGATCAAGTCCTGGATCAAGTCCTGGATCAAGTCCTGGATCAAGTCTTGGATCAAGTCCTGGATCAAGTCCTGGATCATGTCCTGGATCAGAGGTAGCTGGACCTGCTGGAGTCTCCAGTAAGATTCAGAGCTGACCAGTGACTGAGTCACTCCAGCAGGATTCAGACGTGTTCTGTCTCCATCTGATGATGTCACATTTCCTTTCTACACCACCGGGGGGCGCTGATGTCAGAATGATTCAGACGAATCATTACGCTCCATTTCTTCCATAAAGCCGAGCATGTGCAGCTCTCTTCTCTCTGACACTCTCTCCACGTTAACCCCGCCCCCACCGCCCCTCTGCACACACACACACCTGGCTGCTGTCTGGCTCTGTATCTGTGCTCTGATTGGCCCCAGACAAACACCTGTTTGTCTTTTCTATAGTTTTCATTGACGTGTTTTACAGCATATTGTATTTTCAACTCAGTCTTTGTCAAAGTCTCACATGTGGCCTTGACCTGCAGCTAAACACTGAGAGAGAATACTCAGATACTGACTGACTGACTGACTGACTGACTGATTGATTGATTGATTGATTGACTGATTGACTGATTTAATTTTGTGTCATGGATTTACAGGACACCGTTACAATGACACTACAGTTCACAGGTCCAGTTATTTGACAGCTCAGTCTTCAAACAGACTCTCTGTCCTCTGTCTCAGAGCACCAAACAAACTCTGCCACTAAAAGTTCCACCTTCTGAAACAACACTCAGATTCTTCATGATCATACAACCCAAAGAAATCAACATAAATAAAGATCGTTTAAGTAAACATTATGTCCTTTATGTCTTCATATGTACAGGACAGTAAAACAGGAAGTGAACCTCACTCTCAGCTTCACCTAAAGTACACATCAAACAGAGTCTGTCCTCCTGTGAGGCGGAGTTAAACCTGTATACATATATAAATACAAATACTGTGTGTGACTGTGTGACACAGCAGGATATGATGTCATCATCACCTGGTTCATGAGAGGCAGAGGTTTCTCCACGTCTTTCTCTCTCTCTTTGACCAGATCCTGCAACATCTGCTTCAGCTGCTCCTGATAGTCCTTCACCTCACCCTCTACACCTGCCACTGTCTCACACACACACACACACACACACACACACACACACACAGATTAATTATTACACACAGCCTGTAACACACACACACACAGAGCTCGTGTTCTGATGTTCCCTACATGTGTGTGTGTGTTTGGACTGACTGGACGGCAGATTGACATAGAGAGGTCTGTTTGTGGACAGCAGGGGGCTCTTCATCAGAGAGGCGTCATCCTCACTTTCTGTCAAAGCTACACACACACACACACACACACACACACACACACACACACACACAGAGTCAGGTTAGTGTCAGCCCTGCAGCCTCAGACTCTGTGACGTCCGTCATGTTGAGTAATGAACCTGGAGGGATGTGCAGACGGTAGAGCAGCCGGATCTTCTCATTCAGCTCTTCACAGTACAACGTGTCTGAGACACACAGAGGACACAAAGGGTTAAAACCACTTCTGTTTGAGGACACTCTGTCTCTGTCTCAGTCTTTCATTCTTCCTCTCTGTCTCTGTCTCCATTTACTCACCCAGCCAGCCGACGAACTCTCTGAAGGTGACCAGGTTGTGGCGTTCCTGGTCCAGCAGGGTGAAGGTGCGGTTGGCCAGCGTGTCAGAGTGCTGGTTGGAGCCGCCGGGCCACGGTGCCAGCAGCCCGTACAGGCTCTTGAACTGGGGCCGGTCCAACCGGTACTGCCGCTCAATGTAGGAGCCGCCCTGACGCCACGCCGCAGCCTCCGCCGCCGCCGCAGAGCTGCTGTCGCCCCAGTAGAGACTGATGAAGTGCTCCGTCTGGACACGTGAGGAAGAGGAGGAGAGGATGATGAAACTGATGAGACACAGCTGAGGGTTCAGATGATGAACTGGTTAACTGGAGGAGATCAGAAGAAACCTTAAAGAGGTCGTAGACGTCGGCCAGGTCCTCTGGAGACATGGACACATCTGGAGTCACCAGTCTGAGCTGCAGACACACAGAGGAGACAGAGGGAGGAGACAGAAGGAGGAGACAGAGAGAGGAGACAGAGGGAGGAGACAGAGAGAAAGAGGGAGGAGACAGAGGGAGGAGACAGAAGGAGGAGACAGAGAGACAGAGGGAGGAGACAGAGGGAGGAGACAGAGGGAGGAGACAGAAGGAGGAGACAGAGAGACAGAGGGAGGAGACAGAGAGAGGAGACAGAGGGAGGAGACAGAAGGAGGAGACAGAGAGACAGAGGGAGGAGACAGAGAGAGGAGACAGAGGGAGGAGACAGAGGGAGGAGACAGAGAGACAGAGGGAGGAGACAGAGGGAGGAGACAGAGAGAGGAGACAGAGGGAGGAGACAGAGGGAGGAGACAGAGAGACAGAGGGAGGAGACAGAGAGACAGAGGGAGGAGACAGAGGGAGGAGACAGAGAGACAGAGGGAGGAGACAGAGGGAGGAGACAGAGAGAGGAGACAGAGGGAGGAGACAGAGAGACAGAGGGAGGAGACAGAGAGACAGAGGGAGGAGACAGAGGGAGGAGACAGAAGGAGGAGACAGAGGGAGGAGACAGAGAGAGGAGACAGAGGGAGGAGACAGAGAGAGGAGACAGAAGGAGGAGACAGAGGGAGGAGACAGAGGGAGGAGACAGAGAGACAGAGGGAGGAGACAGAGAGACAGAGGGAGGAGACAGAGGGAGGAGACAGAAGGAGGAGACAGAGGGAGGAGACAGAGAGAGGAGACAGAGGGAGGAGACAGAGAGAGGAGACAGAGGGAGGAGACAGAGGGAGGAGACAGAGGGAGGAGACAGAGGGAGGAGACAGAAGGAGGAGACAGAGGGAGGACACAGAGAGAGGAGACAGAGGGAGGAGACAGAGAGAGGAGACAGAGGGAGGAGACAGAGAGAGGAGACAGAGAGAGGAGACAGAGGGAGGAGACAGAGGGAGGAGACGCAGGTCTGACATGAGGCTGAGCTCTGACAGTAACCTTCAACAGTTCACAGTCTGCGTGTGCTCACAGCGTTTTCTTTGGTGGTGTCTTCATGAGCCTGCAGCACTTGGATTCTGTGTCGACAGCGAAGCCTCTCGATCTGTCTCACCGTCAGGTCTCCAAATTTCTGACGGCAGGAGACACAGACAGCACCGAGCTCATCGTGAGGATCCTGATAAACTGAACCACATGATAAATACATAAACAATGAAGTAACGGCCGCGTGAGCGCGTCTCACCTCGTAGGACTCGTTGATGAGGTCGGTGATGTTGGTGTGTCGCACACTGAAAACATCAGCGTCGCTGCTGCTGCTGGTTTCCTCTGCAGCTGGCGGGGACGACGGAGGACAGGACGACTCTTCACTTCCAACCTGCTCCAGAAAACTGCAGAGCACAGAGCAGAGCGTTCACTCCTCCAAACTGGTGACATCAGACATGCTGATTCTAGTGTAGAAGTTACACCCAGAACAAATGTGAATGTGTTCAAAGACTGTGTTGGTGCGGGCTGCTCTGAGACCAGCCGGCCTCACAGTCAGTCAGAGATAGAAGAGAGTTCTGCAGCAGCAGAGCGTCTTTGTTACGACGGACTGAGATGACTCAAACAATCACTGTTATAGCTGTCTCTGACACATGTGCATGAAGCAGCGCCCCCTGGTGGCAGAGAGATGTTTCAGCTATAAACTGCCTCACAGTGAGGAAACATGTCACACAGACATGAGCTGGAAGCCATTGTGTTTTTCTAGTTTTAAACACTGCCTCCATGTTGAGTCTAACATGTCTGAGGCGTCCTGGTGACACCTGTGCACGTACCTGGTGAGGATCATGAGCGCCTGCCCGTCGTCAGTGCTGGTAGACAGCTGAGCAGCGTTGGCCTCCAGCACCGCCAAACCCAGCTGGAAGATGGCTTTGATTCCATGGAAGAAGAAACAGTCGACCACGCAGACGGCGCTGTGGAAGGGCAGGACGCTGAGGAAGAGGGTGAGGAACCAGGACAGGGAGACGGAGGAGAGGGTGGAGAGGTCTGGAACATGTTCGGCCAGCTCCGGGAGACGCTCCCTGATCAGCTCCTCAAACACCGACTGGTCCACCTGAGCTCCTGCAGGAGGAAGAACAGAGGAGGAGGAGGAGGAGAGGTGTTAATGTGATTCTTATTGTCAGGTGATCATACGGTAAAGAAAACATCCTCATTATATTTCATGTCTGCCTCCTGACTCTCCTCACAGCTCTCACACTTTCTTCGTACGCTTCACGCTGCTGCAGCTTTTTATGAAATGTCTGATCTTGATTTTATGATTCATGATTTTGCTAATCAGTTATTTTTTGTTTTTAATGTTTCTTTATATTGATCTGCCTCGTCTGTCTGTTTTCATGTGAAGCACTCAGAGCTGATGACGTCCTCACTGTGAACTACTCTGTGCTGCTTTTCATCCATCCATCCATCCATCCATCCATCCATCCATCCATCCCTCTTCATCCTCTTATCCAGGGTCAGGTCGCTGAGGCAGCAGGCTGAGCAGAGTCCTCCAGACGTCCCTCTCCTCATCAACACTCTCCAGCTCCTCCTGGAGGACCCCAAGGTGTTCCCAGACCAGATGAGATCTATAATCCCTCCAGCGTGTTCTGGGTCTGCCCCGGGGCCTCCTACCAGCTGGACCAGGAGGATCCTGATCAGATGTTGAACCACCTCAACATGAAGGAGCAGCGGCTCTACTCCGAGCTCCTCCCCATCTTTAAACCCTACACACCGGAGCTTTAAGCTACTTTACACACGGACACAGAACAATGTTTATGAAATATTAACATTTGAATACGATCAACAGATGGAGACAAAAACAATGATTTGATCTCACTAAGAAGAATAAAGTGTGACCTCAGCCTGACGCACTGTGAACTATACAAACACAGTCTCATCCAAAAACTATTTCAAACCCCAAACAGAGTCACACAGTTGTCCTTAAACACAGACAAATACAAATATTCTGTCATCACAGATAAAGGATGGATTTATTGATGGTGACTGGAAATGATTAAAACAAGTGCAGCCTTTAAATCTGTCCCTCATACAGATTCTCAGAAGACAATCAGTCGTGTTTAAAGGACCAACACAAACACGTGGATATTAAAGGAAGAGGAAATTGTTTCAAAGCACCTGACATGTCCGAAATAAACCATCTGACAAACGCAGGAAATGAGTCCCACAATAAGCCTGCAGGCTGGTTGGTGTCTGTTCAGCAGCTCAGAGGAAATAAGCCACACAGCACGCCGCCGTGACGTGACTTTAAAAAGGAGCAGCGACTGTCAGCGTCTCAAAGACACTAAATAGAGCTGGTTGTTTGTGACCTCTCACCTATGACCCTGCGGTTGAAGTAGTCAGGTAGCATCCTCTCACAAACAGCCACCAGCAGCCAGAAAGCTTCTTCTTCTTTAGCGTAGAGCAGCAGCACCGACGCCAGGATGTTCATGGACTGGACAGGAGGACAGGAAAGACACAGTCAGACGCCATTTAACAACAGCTGAGAAAGAATTAACTCCAGATAATCCAGATGTTCAGTAACAGTTACTCCAGGTTGTTACGGATCAATGACGCACAGCAGGGAGAACACACAGTCTCACATCAACTCTCCTACGCAGCGTTTCATTTGAACAGATATAAACTGCAGTTTCATTACAATTCAAACATCTTATTTCCATATTTGGTATTAAAATGATAAATTCATGATCAATTTCAAAGTAAAAACAATGAAACATTTTCAAATGCCTATAATTGATTTCTTTTCCTTTACTTAGTCAGTGGGAGGCAGTGTGCTCCACCTAAGAGGGAAATCATCTGCACAGCACCAGCCTGAGATACTGGAATACTACTACTACTACTGGAGGACTACCACTACAACTGCTGCTACTACTACTACTACTACTGCTGCTGCTGCTGCTGTTTCTACTACTATTATGGCATGCTATACTATGACATTTTTTCATGCTGTCTTCCAAAATCATGAAAAAAGTCATTGTATAACATGTCGTCCCAAATCATGAAAAAACGTCACAGTATAGCATGTCGTCCAAAATCATGAAAAAAGTCATAGTATAGCATGTCGTCCAAAATCATGAAAAAACGTCATAGTATAGCATGTCGTCCGAAATCATGAAAAAAAGTCATAGTATAGCATGTCGTCCGAAATCATGAAAAAACGTCATAGTATAGCATGTCGTCCAAAATCATGAAAAAATGTCATAGTATAGCATGTGGTCAAAAATCATGAAAAAACGTCATAGTATAGCATGTGGTCCAAAATCATGAAAAACGTCATAGTATAGCATGTCGTCCGAAATCATGAAAAAATGTCATAGTATAGCATGTCGTCCGAAATCATGAAAAGACGTCATAGTATAGCATGTCGTCCAAAATCATAAAAAAAGTCATAGTATAGCATGTCGTCCAAAATCATAAAAAAAGTCATAGTATAGCATGTCGTCCAAAATCATAAAAAACGTCATAGTATAGAATGTCGTCCAAAATCATGAAAAAAGTCATAGTATAGCATGTCGTCCGAAATCATGAAAAAACGTCATAGTATAGCATGTCGTCTGAAATCATGAAAAAATGTCATAGTATAGTATGTCGTCCAAAATCATGAAAAAATGTCATAGTATAGCATGTCGTCCAAAATCATGAAAAAACGTCATAGTATAGCATGTCGTCCGAAATCATGAAAAAACGTCATAGTATAGCATGTCGTCCGAAATCATGAAAAAACGTCATAGTATAGCATGTCGTCCAAAATCATGAAAAAAGTCATAGTATAGCATGTCGTCCAAAATCATAAAAAACGTCATAGTATAGAATGTCGTCCAAAATCATGAAAAAAGTCATAGTATAGCATGTCGTCCGAAATCATGTAAAAACGTCATAGTATAGCATGTCGTCCAAAATCATAAAAAAAGTCATAGTATAACATGTCGTCCAAAATCATAAAAAACGTCATAGTATAGAATGTCGTCCAAAATCATGAAAAAAGTCATAGTATAGCATGTCGTCCAAAATCATGAAAAAATGTCATAGTATAGCATGTCGTCCAAAATCATGAAAAAATGTCATAGTATAGCATGTAGTCCAAAATCATGACAAAAAGTCATAGTATAGCATGTCGTCCGAAATCACGAAAAAAAGTCATAGTATAGCATGTCGTCCAAAATCATGATGAAACGTCATAGTATAGCATGTAGTCCAAAATAATGATGAAACGTGATAGTATAGCATGTCGTCCAAAATCATGTAAAAACGTCATAGTATAGCATGTCGTCCAAATCATATAAAAACGTCATAGTATAGCATGTCGTCCAAAATCATGATGAAACGTCATAGTATAGCATGTAGTCCAAAATAATGATGAAACGTCATAGCATAGCATGCCGTCCGAAATCACGAAAAAAAGTCATAGTATAGCACGTCGTCCAAAATCATGAAAAACGTCATAGTATAGCATGTAGTCCAAAATAATGATGAAACGTCATAGTATATCATGTCGTCCAAAATCATGTAAAAACGTCATAGTATAGCATGCCGTCCGAAATCATGAAAAAAAGTCATAGTATAGCATGTAGTCCAAAATCATGACAAAAAGTCATAGTATAGCATGTCGTCCGAAATCACGAAAAAAGTCATAGTATAGCGTGTCGTCCGAAATCACGAAAAAAAGTCATAGTATACCATGTCGTCCGAAATCACGAAAAAAAGTCATAGTATAGCATGTCGTCCAAAATCATGAAAAACGTCATAGTATAGCATGTAGTCCAAAATAATGATGAAACGTCATAGTATAGCATGTCGTCCAAAATCATGTAAAAACGTCATAGTATAGCATGTCGTCCGAAATCACGAAAAAAAGTCATAGTATAGCGTGTCGTCCGAAATCACCAAAAAAAGTCATAGTATAGCATGTCGTCCGAAATCACGAAAAAAAGTCATAGTATAGCATGTCGTCCAAAATCATGTGAAAACGTCATAGTATAGCATGTCGTCCAAAATCATGAAAAAAAGTCATAGTATAGCATGTCGTCCAAAATCATGACAAAAAGTCATAGTATAGCATGTCGTCCGAAATCACGAAAAAAAGTCATAGTATAGCATGTCGTCCAAAATCATGATGAAACGTCATAGTATAGCATGTAGTCCAAAATAATGATGAAACGTCATAGTATAGCATGTCGTCCAAAATCATGTAAAAACGTCATAGTATAGCATGTCGTCCAAATCATGTAAAAAACTCATAGCATAGCATGCCGTCCGAAATCACGAAAAAAAGTCATAGTATAGCATGTCGTCCAAAATCATGAAAAAACTTCACAGTATAGGATGTCGTCCAAAATCATGAAAAAACGTCATAGTATAGCATGTCGTCTGAAATCATTAAAAAAAGTCATAGTATAGCATGTCGTCCAAAATCATGTAAAAACGTCATAGTATATCATGTCCTCCAAAATCATGATGAAACGTCATAGTATAGCATGTAGTCCAAAATAATGATGAAAAAAAGTCATAGTATAGCATGTCGTCCAAAATCATGTAAAAACGTCATAGTATAGCATGTCGTCCAAAATCATGTAAAAACGTCATAGTATAGCATGTCGTCCAAAATCATGAAAAAAAGTCATAGTATATCATGTAGTCCAAAATCATGACAAAAAGTCATAGTATAGCATGTCGTCCGAAATCACGAAAAAAAGTCATAGTATAGCATGTAGTCCGAAATCACGAAAAAAAGTCATAGTATACCATGTCGTCCGAAATCACGAAAAAAAGTCATAGTATAGCATGTCGTCCAAAATCATGATGAAACATCATAGTATAGCATGTAGTCCAAAATAATGATGAAACGTCATAGTATATCATGTCCTCCAAAATCATGTAAAAACGTCATAGTATAGCATGCCGTCCGAAATCATGAAAAAAAGTCATAGTATAGCATGTAGTCCAAAATCATGACAAAAAGTCATAGTATAGCATGTCGTCCGAAATCACGAAAAAAAGTCATAGTATAGCATGTCGTCCGAAATCACGAAAAAAAGTCATAGTATAGCATGTCGTCCAAAATCATGATGAAACGTCATAGTATAGCATGTAGTCCAAAATAATGATGAAACGTCATAGTATAGCATGTCGTCCAAAATCATGTAAAAACGTCATAGTATAGCATGTCGTCCAAATCATATAAAAACGTCATAGTATAGCATGTCGTCTAAAATCATGATGAAACGTCATAGTATAGCATGTAGTCCAAAATAATGATGAAACGTCATAGTATAGCATGTCGTCCAAATCATGTAAAAACGTCATAGCATAGCATGCCGTCCGAAATCACGAAAAAAAGTCAGAGTATAGCACGTCGTCCAAAATCATGAAAAACGTCATAGTATAGCATGTAGTCCAAAATAATGATGAAACGTCATAGTATATCATGTCGTCCAAAATCATGTAAAAACGTCATAGTATAGCATGCCGTCCGAAATCATGAAAAAAAGTCATAGTATAGCATGTCGTCCAAAATCATGACAAAAAGTCATAGTATAGCATGTCGTCCGAAATCACGAAAAAAAGTCATAGTATAGCGTGTCGTCCGAAATCACGAAAAAAAGTCATAGTATAGCATGTCGTCCGAAATCACGAAAAAAAGTCATAGTATAGCATGTCGTCCAAAATCATGAAAAACGTCATAGTATAGCATGTAGTCCAAAATCATGAAAAACGTCATAGTATAGCATGTAGTCCAAAATAATGATGAAACGTCATAGTATAGCATGTCGTCCAAAATCATGTAAAAACGTCATAGTATAGCATGCCGTCCGAAATCATGAAAAAAAGTCATAGTATAGCATGTCGTCCAAAATCATGACAAAAAGTCATAGTATAGCATGTCGTCCGAAATCACGAAAAAAAGTCATAGTATAGCGTGTCGTCCGAAATCACGAAAAAAAGTCATAGTATAGCATGTCGTCCGAAATCACGAAAAAAACGTCATAGTATAGCATGTCGTCCAAAATCATGAAAAACGTCATAGTATAGCATGTAGTCCAAAATAATGATGAAACGTCATAGTATAGCATGTCGTCCAAAATCATGTAAAAACGTCATAGTATAGCATGTCGTCCGAAATCACGAAAAAAAGTCATAGTATAGCGTGTCGTCCGAAATCACCAAAAAAAGTCATAGTATAGCATGTCGTCCGAAATCACGAAAAAAAGTCATAGTATAGCATGTCGTCCAAAATCATGTAAAAACGTCATAGTATAGCATGTCGTCCAAAATCATGAAAAAAAGTCATAGTATAGCATGTAGTCCAAAATCATGACAAAAAGTCATAGTATAGCATGTCGTCCGAAATCACGAAAAAAAGTCATAGTATAGCATGTAGTCCAAAATCATGATGAAACGTCATAGTATAGCATGTAGTCCAAAATAATGATGAAACGTCATAGTATAGCATGTCGTCCAAAATCATGTAAAAACGTCATAGTATAGCATGTCGTCCGAAATCACGAAAAAAAGTCATAGTATAGCATGTCGTCCAAAATCATGAAACGTCATAGTATAGCATGTAGTCCAAAATAATGATGAAACGTCATAGTATAGCATGTCGTCCAAAATCATGTAAAAACGTCATAGTATAGCATGTCGTCCAAATCATGTAAAAACGTCATAGTATAGCATGTCGTCCGAAATCATGAAAAAAAGTCATAGTATAGCATGTAGTCCAAAATCATGACAAAAAGTCACAGTATAGCATGTCGTCTGAAATCACGAAAAAAAGTCATAGTATAGCATGTCATCCGAAATCACGAAAAAAAGTCATAGTATAGCATGTCGTCCGAAATCACGAAAAAAAGTCATAGTATAGCATGTCGTCCAAAATCATGATAAAACGTCATAGTATAGCATGTAGTCCAAAATAATGATGAAACGTCATAGTATATCATGTCCTCCAAAATCATGTAAAAACGTCATAGTATAGCATGCCGTCCGAAATCATGAAAAAAGTCATAGTATAGCATGTAGTCCAAAATCATGACAAAAAGTCATAGTATAGCATGTCGTCCGAAATCACGAAAAAAAGTCATAGTATAGCATGTCGTCTAAAATCATGATGAAACGTCATAGTATAGCATGCAGTCCAAAATAATGATGAAACGTCATAGTATATCATGTCCTCCAAAATCATGTAAAAACGTCATAGTATAGCATGTCGTCCAAAATCATGAAAAACGTCATAGTATAGCATGTAGTCCAAAATAATGATGAAACGTCATAGTATATCATGTCCTCCAAAATCATGTAAAAACGTCATAGTATAGCATGTCGTCCGAAATCATGAAAAAAAGTCATAGTATAGCATGTAGTCCAAAATCATGACAAAAAGTCATAGTATAGCATGTCGTCCGAAATCACGAAAAAAAGTCATAGTATAGCATGTCGTCCGAAATCACGAAAAAAAGTCATAGTATAGCATGTCGTCCGAAATCACGAAAAAAAGTCATAGTATAGCATGTAGTCCAAAATAATGATGAAACGTCATAGTATAGCATGTCGTCCAAAATCATGTAAAAACATCATAGTATAGCATGTCGTCCAAATCATGTAAAAACGTCATAGCATAGCATGCCGTCCGAAATCATGAAAAAAAGTCATAGTATAGCATGTCGTCCGAAATCACGAAAAAAAGTCATAGTATAGCACGTTGTCCAAAATCATGAAAAAAGTCATAGCATAGCATGTCGTCCGAAATCACGAAAAAAAGTCATAGTATAGTATGTCGTCCAAAATCATGAAAAAATGTCATAGTATAGCATGTCGTCCAAAATCATGAAAAAACGTCATAGTATAGCATGTCGTCCGAAATCATGAAAAAACGTCATAGTATAGCATGTCGTCCGAAATCATGAAAAAACGTCATAGTATAGCATGTCGTCCAAAATCATGAAAAAAGTCATAGTATAGCATGTCGTCCAAAATCATAAAAAACGTCATAGTATAGAATGTCGTCCAAAATCATGAAAAAAGTCATAGTATAGCATGTCGTCCGAAATCATGTAAAAACGTCATAGTATAGCATGTCGTCCAAAATCATAAAAAAAGTCATAGTATAACATGTCGTCCAAAATCATAAAAAACGTCATAGTATAGAATGTCGTCCAAAATCATGAAAAAAGTCATAGTATAGCATGTCGTCCAAAATCATAAAAAAAGTCATAGTATAGCATGTCGTCCAAAATCATAAAAAAAGTCATAGTATAGCATGTCGTCCAAAATCATAAAAAACGTCATAGTATAGAATGTCGTCCAAAATCATGAAAAAAGTCATAGTATAGCATGTCGTCCGAAATCATGAAAAAACGTCATAGTATAGCATGTCGTCTGAAATCATGAAAAAATGTCATAGTATAGTATGTCGTCCAAAATCATGAAAAAATGTCATAGTATAGCATGTCGTCCAAAATCATGAAAAAACGTCATAGTATAGCATGTCGTCCGAAATCATGAAAAAACGTCATAGTATAGCATGTCGTCCGAAATCATGAAAAAACGTCATAGTATAGCATGTCGTCCAAAATCATGAAAAAAGTCATAGTATAGCATGTCGTCCAAAATCATAAAAAACGTCATAGTATAGAATGTCGTCCAAAATCATGAAAAAAGTCATAGTATAGCATGTCGTCCGAAATCATGTAAAAACGTCATAGTATAGCATGTCGTCCAAAATCATAAAAAAAGTCATAGTATAACATGTCGTCCAAAATCATAAAAAACGTCATAGTATAGAATGTCGTCCAAAATCATGAAAAAAGTCATAGTATAGCATGTCGTCCAAAATCATGAAAAAATGTCATAGTATAGCATGTCGTCCAAAATCATGAAAAAATGTCATAGTATAGCATGTAGTCCAAAATCATGACAAAAAGTCATAGTATAGCATGTCGTCCGAAATCACGAAAAAAAGTCATAGTATAGCATGTCGTCCAAAATCATGATGAAACGTGTTAGTATAGCATGTCGTCCAAAATCATGTAAAAACGTCATAGTATAGCATGTCGTCCAAATCATATAAAAACGTCATAGTATAGCATGTCGTCCAAAATCATGATGAAACGTCATAGTATAGCATGTAGTCCAAAATAATGATGAAACGTCATAGTATAGCATGTCGTCCAAATCATGTAAAAACGTCATAGCATAGCATGCCGTCCGAAATCACGAAAAAAAGTCATAGTATAGCACGTCGTCCAAAATCATGAAAAACGTCATAGTATAGCATGTAGTCCAAAATAATGATGAAACGTCATAGTATATCATGTCGTCCAAAATCATGTAAAAACGTCATAGTATAGCATGTCGTCCGAAATCACGAAAAAAAGTCATAGTATAGCGTGTCGTCCGAAATCACGAAAAAAAGTCATAGTATAGCATGTCGTCCGAAATCACGAAAAAAAGTCATAGTATAGCATGTCGTCCAAAATCATGAAAAACGTCATAGTATAGCATGTAGTCCAAAATAATGATGAAACGTCATAGTATAGCATGTCGTCCAAAATCATGTAAAAACGTCATAGTATAGCATGTCGTCCGAAATCACGAAAAAAAGTCATAGTATAGCGTGTCGTCCGAAATCACCAAAAAAAGTCATAGTATAGCATGTCGTCCGAAATCACGAAAAAAAGTCATAGTATAGCATGTCGTCCAAAATCATGTGAAAACGTCATAGTATAGCATGTCGTCCAAAATCATGAAAAAAAGTCATAGTATAGCATGTCGTCCAAAATCATGACAAAAAGTCATAGTATAGCATGTCGTCCGAAATCACGAAAAAAAGTCATAGTATAGCATGTCGTCCAAAATCATGATGAAACGTCATAGTATAGCATGTAGTCCAAAATAATGATGAAACGTCATAGTATAGCATGTCGTCCAAAATCATGTAAAAACGTCATAGTATAGCATGTCGTCCAAATCATGTAAAAAACTCATAGCATAGCATGCCGTCCGAAATCACGAAAAAAAGTCATAGTATAGCATGTCGTCCAAAATCATGAAAAAACTTCACAGTATAGGATGTCGTCCAAAATCATGAAAAAACGTCATAGTATAGCATGTCGTCTGAAATCATTAAAAAAAGTCATAGTATAGCATGTCGTCCAAAATCATGTAAAAACGTCATAGTATATCATGTCCTCCAAAATCATGATGAAACGTCATAGTATAGCATGTAGTCCAAAATAATGATGAAAAAAAGTCATAGTATAGCATGTAGTCCAAAATCATGTAAAAACGTCATAGTATAGCATGTCGTCCAAAATCATGTAAAAACGTCATAGTATAGCATGTCGTCCAAAATCATGAAAAAAAGTCATAGTATATCATGTAGTCCAAAATCATGACAAAAAGTCATAGTATAGCATGTCGTCCGAAATCACGAAAAAAAGTCATAGTATAGCATGTAGTCCGAAATCACGAAAAAAAGTCATAGTATACCATGTCGTCCGAAATCACGAAAAAAAGTCATAGTATAGCATGTCGTCCAAAATCATGATGAAACATCATAGTATAGCATGTAGTCCAAAATAATGATGAAACGTCATAGTATATCATGTCCTCCAAAATCATGTAAAAACGTCATAGTATAGCATGCCGTCCGAAATCATGAAAAAAAGTCATAGTATAGCATGTAGTCCAAAATCATGACAAAAAGTCATAGTATAGCATGTCGTCCGAAATCACGAAAAAAAGTCATAGTATAGCATGTCGTCCGAAATCACGAAAAAAAGTCATAGTATAGCATGTCGTCCAAAATCATGATGAAACGTCATAGTATAGCATGTCGTCCAAAATCATGTAAAAACGTCATAGTATAGCATGTCGTCCAAATCATATAAAAACGTCATAGTATAGCATGTCGTCTAAAATCATGATGAAACGTCATAGTATAGCATGTAGTCCAAAATAATGATGAAACGTCATAGTATAGCATGTCGTCCAAATCATGTAAAAACGTCATAGCATAGCATGCCGTCCGAAATCACGAAAAAAAGTCAGAGTATAGCACGTCGTCCAAAATCATGAAAAACGTCATAGTATAGCATGTAGTCCAAAATAATGATGAAACGTCATAGTATATCATGTCGTCCAAAATCATGTAAAAACGTCATAGTATAGCATGCCGTCCGAAATCATGAAAAAAAGTCATAGTATAGCATGTCGTCCAAACTCATGACAAAAAGTCATAGTATAGCATGTCGTCCGAAATCACGAAAAAAAGTCATAGTATAGCGTGTCGTCCGAAATCACGAAAAAAAGTCATAGTATAGCATGTCGTCCGAAATCACGAAAAAAAGTCATAGTATAGCATGTCGTCCAAAATCATGAAAAACGTCATAGTATAGCATGTAGTCCAAAATCATGAAAAACGTCATAGTATAGCATGTAGTCCAAAATAATGATGAAACGTCATAGTATAGCATGTCGTCCAAAATCATGTAAAAACGTCATAGTATAGCATGCCGTCCGAAATCATGAAAAAAAGTCATAGTATAGCATGTCGTCCAAAATCATGACAAAAAGTCATAGTATAGCATGTCGTCCGAAATCACGAAAAAAAGTCATAGTATAGCGTGTCGTCCGAAATCACGAAAAAAAGTCATAGTATAGCATGTCGTCCGAAATCACGAAAAAAACGTCATAGTATAGCATGTCGTCCAAAATCATGAAAAACGTCATAGTATAGCATGTAGTCCAAAATAATGATGAAACGTCATAGTATAGCATGTCGTCCAAAATCATGTAAAAACGTCATAGTATAGCATGTCGTCCGAAATCACGAAAAAAAGTCATAGTATAGCGTGTCGTCCGAAATCACCAAAAAAAGTCATAGTATAGCATGTCGTCCGAAATCACGAAAAAAAGTCATAGTATAGCATGTCGTCCAAAATCATGTAAAAACGTCATAGTATAGCATGTCGTCCAAAATCATGAAAAAAAGTCATAGTATAGCATGTAGTCCAAAATCATGACAAAAAGTCATAGTATAGCATGTCGTCCGAAATCACGAAAAAAAGTCATAGTATAGCATGTAGTCCAAAATCATGATGAAACGTCATAGTATAGCATGTAGTCCAAAATAATGATGAAACGTCATAGTATAGCATGTCGTCCAAAATCATGTAAAAACGTCATAGTATAGCATGTCGTCCGAAATCACGAAAAAAAGTCATAGTATAGCATGTCGTCCAAAATCATGAAACGTCATAGTATAGCATGTAGTCCAAAATAATGATGAAACGTCATAGTATAGCATGTCGTCCAAAATCATGTAAAAACGTCATAGTATAGCATGTCGTCCAAATCATGTAAAAACGTCATAGTATAGCATGTCGTCCGAAATCATGAAAAAAAGTCATAGTATAGCATGTAGTCCAAAATCATGACAAAAAGTCACAGTATACCATGTCGTCTGAAATCACGAAAAAAAGTCATAGTATAGCATGTCATCCGAAATCACGAAAAAAAGTCATAGTATAGCATGTCGTCCGAAATCACGAAAAAAAGTCATAGTATAGCATGTCGTCCAAAATCATGATAAAACGTCATAGTATAGCATGTAGTCCAAAATAATGATGAAACGTCATAGTATATCATGTCCTCCAAAATCATGTAAAAACGTCATAGTATAGCATGCTGTCCGAAATCATGAAAAAAGTCATAGTATAGCATGTAGTCCAAAATCATGACAAAAAGTCATAGTATAGCATGTCGTCCGAAATCACGAAAAAAAGTCATAGTATAGCATGTCGTCTAAAATCATGATGAAACGTCATAGTATAGCATGCAGTCCAAAATAATGATGAAACGTCATAGTATAGCATGTCGTCCAAAATCATGTAAAAACGTCATAGTATAGCATGTCGTCCAAAATCATGAAAAACGTCATAGTATAGCATGTAGTCCAAAATAATGATGAAACGTCATAGTATATCATGTCCTCCAAAATCATGTAAAAACGTCATAGTATAGCATGTCGTCCGAAATCATGAAAAAAAGTCATAGTATAGCATGTAGTCCAAAATCATGACAAAAAGTCATAGTATAGCATGTCGTCCGAAATCACGAAAAAAAGTCATAGTATAGCATGTCGTCCGAAATCACGAAAAAAAGTCATAGTATAGCATGTCGTCCGAAATCACGAAAAAAAGTCATAGTATAGCATGTAGTCCAAAATAATGATGAAACGTCATAGTATAGCATGTCGTCCAAAATCATGTAAAAACATCATAGTATAGCATGTCGTCCAAATCATGTAAAAACGTCATAGCATAGCATGCCGTCCGAAATCATGAAAAAAAGTCATAGTATAGCATGTCGTCCGAAATCACGAAAAAAAGTCATAGTATAGCACGTTGTCCAAAATCATGAAAAAAGTCATAGCATAGCATGTCGTCCGAAATCACGAAAAAAAGTCATAGTATATCATGTCGTCCGAAATCATGAAAAACGTCATAGTATAGCATGTCGTCCAAAATCATGACAAAAAGTCATAGTATAGCATGTCGTCCGAAATCACGAAAAATAGTCATAGTATAGCATGACGTCCGAAATCACGAAAAAAAGTCATACTATAGCACGTCGTCCAAAATCATGTAAAAACGTCATAGTATAGCATGTCGTCCGAAATCATGAAAAAAAGTCATAGTATAGCATGTAGTCCAAAATCATGACAAAAAGTCATAGTATAGCGTGTCGTCCGAAATCACGAAAAAAAGTCATAGTATAGCATGTCGTCCGAAATCACGAAAAAAAGTCATAGCATAGCATGTCGTGCAAAATCATGATGAAACGTCATAGTATAGCATGTAGTCCAAAATAATGATGAAACGTCATAGTATAGCATGTAGTCCAAAATCATGTAAAAACGTCATAGTATAGCATGTCGTCTGAAATCATGAAAAAACGTCATAGTATAGCATGTCGTCCAACATCATGTAAAAAACTCATAGCATAGCATGCCGTCCGAAATCATGTAAAAACGTCAAATTATAGCATGCCGTCCGAAATCATGAAAAAAAGTCATAGTATAGCATGTAGTCCAAAATCATGACAAAAAGTCATAGTATAGCATGTCGTCCGAAATCACGAAAAAAAGTCATAGTATAGCATGTCGTCCAAAATCATGATGAAACGTCATAGTATAGCATGTAGTCCAAAATAATGATGAAAAGTCATAGTATAGCATGTCGTCCAAAATCATGTAAAAACGTCATTGTATAGCATGTCGTCCAAATCATGTAAAAACGTCATAGTATAGCATGTCGTCCAAAATCATGATGAAACGTCATAGTATAGCATGTAGTCCAAAATAATGATGAAACGTCATAGTATATCATGTCGTCCAAAATCATGTAAAAACGTCATGGTATAGCATGCCGTCCGAAATCATGAAAAAAAGTCATAGTATAGCATGTAGTCCAAAATCATGACAAAAAGTCATAGTATAGCATGTCGTCCGAAATCACGAAAAAAAGTCATAGTATAGCATGTCGTCCGAAATCACGAAAAAAAGTCATAGTATAGCATGTCGTCCAAAATCACGATGAAACGTCATAGTATAGAATGTAGTCCAAAATAATGATGAAACGTCATAGTATAGCATGTTGTCCAAAATCATGTAAAAACGTCATAGTATAGCATGTCGTCCAAATCATGTAAAAACGTCATAGCATAGCATGCCGTCCGAAATCATGAAAAAAAGTCATAGTATAGCATGTCGTCCGAAATCACGAAAAAAAGTCATAGTATAGCACGTCGTCCAAAATCATGAAAAAAGTCATAGTATAGCATGTCGTCCGAAATCACGAAAAAAAGTCATAGTATATCATGTCGTCCGAAATCATGAAAAACGTCATAGTATAGCATGTAGTCCAAAATCATGACAAAAAGTCATAGTATAGCATGTCGTCCGAAATCACGAAAAAAAGTCATAGTATAGCATGACGTCCGAAATCACGAAAAAAAGTCATAGTATAGCATGTCGTCCAAAATCATGATGAAACGTCATAGTATAGCATGTCGTCCGAAATCACGAAAAAAAGTCATAGTATAGCATGTCTTCCAAATCATGTAAAAACGTCATAGAATAGCATGTCGTCCGAAATCACGAAAAAAAGTCATAGTATAGCATGTAGTCCAAATCATATAAAAACGTCATAGTATAGCATGTCGTCCGAAATCACGAAAAAAAGTCATAGTATAGCGTGTCGTCCAAATCGTGTAAAAACGTCATAGTATAGCATGTCGTCCAAAATCATGAAAAACGTCATAGTATAGCATGTAGTCCAAAATAATGATGAAACGTCATAGTATATCATGTCGTCCAAAATCATGTAAAAACGTCATAGTATAGCATGTAGTCCAAAATCATGACAAAAAGTCATAGTATAGCATGACGTCCGAAATCACGAAAAAAAGTCATAGTATAGCATGTCGTCCGAAATCACGAAAAAAAGTCATAGTATAGCATGTCGTCCGAAATCACGAAAAAAAGTCATAGTATAGCATGTCGTCCGAAATCACGAAAAAAAGTCATAGCATAGCATGTCGTCCAAAATCATGAAAAAACGTCATAGTATAGCATGTCGTCCAAAATCATGTAAAAACGTCATAGTATAGCATGTAGTCCAAAATCATGACAAAAAGTCATAGTATAGCATGTCGTCCGAAATCACGAAAAAAAGTCATAGTATAGCATGTCATCCAAAATCATGATGAAACGTCATAGTATAGCATGTAGTCCAAAATAATGATGAAACGTCATAGTATAGCATGTCGTCCAAAATCATGTAAAAACGTCATAGTATATCATGTCGTCCAAAATCATGTAAAAACGTCATAGTATAGCATGTAGTCCAAAATCATGACAAAAAGTCATAGTATAGCATGTCGTCCGAAATCACGAAAAAAAGTCATAGTATAGCATGTCATCCAAAATCATGATGAAACGTCATAGTATAGCATGTAGTCCAAAATAATGATGAAACGTCATAGTATAGCATGTCGTCCAAAATCATGTAAAAACGTCATAGTATAGCATGTAGTCCAAAATATTGATGAAACGTCATAGTATATCATGTCGTCCAAAATCATGTAAAAACGTCATAGTATAGCATGCCGTCCGAAATCATGAAAAAAAGTCATAGTATAGCATGCAGTCCAAAATCATGACAAAAAGTCATAGTATAGCATGTGGTCCGAAATCACGAAAAAAAGTCATAGTATAGCATGTCGTCCGAAATCACGAAAAAAAGTCATAGTATAGCATGTCGTTCGAAATCACGAAAAAAAGTCATAGTATAGCATGTAGTCCAAAATCATGAAAAAACGTCACAGTATAGCATGTCGTCCAAAATCATGAAAAAAAAGTCATAGTATAGCATGTCGATCAAAATCATGTAAAAACGTCATAGTATAGCATGTCGTACGAAATCATGAAAAAAAGTCATAGTATAGCATGTAGTCCAAAATCATGAAAAAAGTCATACTGTAGCATGTAGTCCAAAATCATGAAAAAACGTCATAGTATAGCATGTCGTACGAAATCATGAAAAAAAGACATAGTATAGCACGTCGTCCAAAATCATGATAAAACGTCATAGTATAGTATGTCCTCCAAAATCATGAAAAAAAGTACAGCATGTCGTAGCAAGTCATCATGTCACATGACATTTTTTCATGCCTTTTGATTTCATGGCGATTTCAAAAAAGTATTCTAAAAATTTTGATGAACAGTTTCTGAACAATATATTTTTTTCTTGATTGGTAAATCAATGCAGGAAATAACATTCAAGTATTTTTCGTTTTTGTTTGGTTGGCTTCATGTGCTCCACCTACTTCTGAAACCAAACCGACATGTTGTTAGTATCACTACCTCTACTACTCTGAGTACTACTACTGTTACTATATTGTTCCTACTGCAGTTACAGCAGCCACCTTAAAGTCATATTATCGTAATAAGTATGCAGTGACATCATTATCTCTGCACCGATTCATCACCATACTGCTCGCATCATCGGATCCCCACCTGACAGTATCCGATCTTGGGGTTGCGGTGAGCGTAGGCGGTGAGGACACGTCTGAGTGCGGCGATGCCGGTGGGGTTTTGAAAGGCAGGATGGTCAGGTAGAGAGCGGTGAAGGTCCCGCTCAATCTCCTCTGTAGCCAGGCTGCTGTGTCCCATGGACTTCTGCACCATGCTGGCGTAATAACCCTGGTGGGACTCCAGCTCTGAAGACGCGTCTGCACAAACCAGAGGTGCAGAAACTGTTAACAAGCAGCAGCAGAGTGTTCTCCAAAGAATAAAACAGCTTCTGCTCTCAGCTCTCATCCTTTGTCACATCATAACAAAAAGACATGAGCATGTTCTGAACGTGCCATACGTCCTCAAAATGCTCCTCAAACCAGAATGATGATGGTTTTAACTGGAAAATATGGAAAAAGGCCTAATTGAGAGCACCCTAATTGACAATATTCTTTTATGACCTGAATCAAATTCAGAATATTCTGTATAAATAGAGGAATATCAGAGTTTCATGTAAATGTACTGACTGACAGGACCAACAGAGGAAGAGGAGTTACATGACAGATCACACACACACACAGAAGACAAATTATCGTCACATTTAATTCACCATGTCCAAGGATTTGAAACTGTTGCCCACTGATTGGCTCGTTGTCCTGCTCGGTGTGTTTTTGTTGTCTTTTATCTTTCGTTGTATTTGAATTCTGTAACTTTAGTTCTTTCCTCGTTATTTGTTTTTCTCTGTAAGTTTGAGGGGCGTGGTCTTTTTGAAGGAGCCTGCGGCTTCTTGACCTCTCCCCACACATTCTTCTTCTTTTATTTTTATTTTTGACTTTTGGATTTTTGGGCAGTCTTATGTGTGTGCAATGTAAAAAAGAAGAAGCATGTTTTCTGTCCAAAATATCTTAACCATGGGAAGAACTGATTCACACACTGTCATGAAAGTGTTGAGGTGGCAGTTGAATAAAAGTGTTTCTCATATCAATAAAAATATGTTTTATTCTTCTTTCTGTTTCTGTTTACTGTGACACGAAGACATGACCGAGGATTTTTCGCTGAGCCTGAGTAATATTAATTTTATTTGAGTTGTCAGTAATTATTTTTCTGACTCAACATAAAGTCTTTTAATGTACTTGAGGAGGAGGAATATAGCTGGAGACAGTCAGTCTGGGAGGAACACTGATAATGAGTCGGGACAGACAGGAAACATAATGAAGACAATATATAATTATATGAGGATGTTATAAAGAAACTTTTTGTCTTAGTGCTGTGAGCTTTTGTTGAGTTTCAGTTTGAGTTCAAATAATAGTGATCCTCCTGAGTGAGGCGGAGCTGAAGAACTGAGAGAAAACTAAAATCAAATCAGACTGAGAATCTTCAGAAACAGATGTGGAGGAGCAGCAGGTAGACAGAAGAGGACGTACTGTTCGCACCTGTACTGGTGTCTTTGTGAGGACCCTCCAGTGACTCACACTGTGTCCAGGTTTTAACTCACGTGCACACATTTTGTGTCACACACACACTAAAGTTGCTCAGAGGACTCGTCACATGACTATTCTGCACAAACAGGTCTGCAAACTGGTTCTCACACACACAGAAGAACTCTTTAAGATCAACACACAGCCTCATGTGTTCATCACCATCCACATTAAAGCTGGTGGGCAGTTTGATTTGGTGTCGTTGGACAAAAATCCCATAATAACCTTTGAGTAAACTGTAATTCAACTGGACTGAGAGGAAACTAGACTTTATCAGATTCTCTTGGTGCTGTATATGGGAGACTGTCCAATCACAGGTCATTTCAGAGAGAGGGCATTCCTATTGGCTGCTCTACAGATACAGATGAGCGTGCACGTCCCTTAAGTGACAGTCTGATTGAATGGAGGAGAATCCTGCAGAGAGTTTGTGTTCCAGCATTGACAACAACTGTCTACACTGCAGAGCAACCCAAATAAGAGACGCACTGATCAAACAGAGTCTGAAAGAGAGTCTGACAATAAACTACACGAGGCTGCTCTCTTGGCAGATTGTTATTCTGGTTATGATGATGAAGATGATGATGATGATGATGATGGTTGTTGAAGACCATGTTTGTTATAGATGTCTACAGACACCTTGGTTGTCAGATGATGTCTCAGCTCACTGAGTTTAGTTCTTCCTCCAATTTCAGACAACATGCTATACTATGACGTTTTTCATGATTTCAGACGACATGATATACTGCGACATTTTTTCATGATTTCACACGACATGCTATACTATGACTTTTTTTTCAAGATTTTGGACGACAGGCTATACTATGACTTTTTTTCATGATTTTGGACAACACGCTATACTATGACTTTTTCATGATTTCAGATGACATGCTATACTATGACGTTTTTTCATGATTTTGGACGACATGCTATACTATGACTTTTTTTCATGATTTTGGACGACACGCTATACGATGACTTTTTTCATGTTTTCGGACGACATGCTATACTATGACTTTTTTTCATGTTTTCAGACGACATGCTATACTATGACTTTTTTTCATGATTTCAGACAACATGCTATACTGACTTTTTTTTCATGATTTTGGACGACGTGCTATACTATGACTTTTTTTCATGATTTCGGACGACATGCTATATTATGACATTTTTTCATAATTTTGGACGACATACTATACTATGACTTTTTTTCATGTTTTCGGACTACATGCTATACTATGACTTTTTTTCCTGATTTCACACGACACGCTATACTGTGACTTTTTTTCATGATTTCGGACGACATACTACACTATGACTTTTTTTCATGATTTCGGACGACATGCTATACTATGACATTTTGTCATGATTTCAGACGACATGCTATACTATGACTTGTTTTCATGATTTCAGACGACATGCTATACTATGTCTTTTTTTCATAATTTTGGACGACATGCTATACTATGACTTTTTTTCGTGATTTTGGACGACATGCTATACTATGACGTTTCATCATGATTTTGGACGACATGCTATACTATGAAGTTTCTCCATGATTTTGGACGACATCACTTTTTTTTCATAATTTTGGACGACATGCTATACTATGATTTTTTTTCATGATTTCGGACGACATGCTATACTATGACTTTTTTTTCATGATTTCGGACGACATGCTATACTATTACTTTTTTCATGATTTCGGACGACATGCTATACTGTGACGTTTTTTCATGTTTTTGGACGACATGCTATACTGTGACTTTTTCTCATGATTTTGGACGACATGTTATACTGTGACGTTTTTTCATGTTTTTGGACGACATGCTATACTATGACTTTTTTTCATGTTTTTGGACGACATGTTATACTGTGACGTTTTTTCATGATTTCGGACGACATGCTATACTATGACTTTTTTTCATGATTTCGGATGACATGCTATACTATGACTTTTTTCATGATTTCATGAGGACAGAAAAAGACTAAACAAGCTGGTCAGGAGGGCCAGCTAGGTCATTGACTGTCCCCTGGAGACCATCGAGCAGGTGGGTGAGAGGAGGATGTTAGCAAAGCTGATATCCATCATGGACAACACCTCACACCCCCTGCATGAGACTCTCTGTGCACTGAGCAGCTCATTCAGCAGTAGACTGCTGCACCCACAGTGCAAGAAGGAGCGCTACCGCAGGTCGTTCATCCCGTCAGCTGTCAGACTCTTCAACAGCAACATCTGACAAACCAAATGTAGCACTGTCATGTCTGCTGCATGACTGCTTAGACTCTGTTTATCTACACATTCTGTGCAATATTCCTCATTTAAATATTTTTTGTATATATGTATATAAACTGTAAATCCTGATATTTTTTCATGATTTCAGACGACATGCTATACTATGACGTTTTTTCATGATTTCGGACGACATGCTATACTATGACATTTTTTCATGATTTCAGACGACATGCTATACTATGACTTTTTTTCATATTTTCACACGACATGCTATACTATGACTTTTTTTCATGATTTCGGACGACATGCTATACTATGACTTTTTTTCATGTTTTCGGACGACATGCTATACTATGACTTTTTTTCATGATTTCACACGACATGCTATACTATGACTTTTTTTCATGTTGTCGGACGACATGCTATAATATGACTTTTTTTCATGATTTCACACGACATGCTATACTATGACTTTTTTTCATGTTTTCAGACGACATGCTATACTATGACTTTTTTTCATGATTTCGGACGACATGCTATACTATGACTTTTTTTAATGATTTCACACGACCTGCTATACTATGACTTTTTTTCATGTTTTCGGACGACATGCTATACTATGACTTTTTTTCATGATTTCGGACGACATGCTATACTATGACTTTTTTTCATGATTTCGGACGACATGCTATACTATGACATTTTTTCGTGATTTCACACGACATGCTACACTATGACTTTTTTTGTGGTTTCGAACGACATGCTATAATATGACTTTTTTTCGTGATTTCGGACGACATGCTATGATATGACTTTTTTTCGTGATTTCGGACGACATGCTATAATATGACTTTTTTTCATGATTTTGGACGACATGCTATACTATGACGTTTTTTCATAATTTTGGACGACATGCTATACTATGACATTTTTTCGTGATTTCACACGACATGCTACACTATGACTTTTTTTGTGGTTTCGAACGACATGCTATAATATGACTTTTTTTCGTGATTTCGGACGACATGCTATGATATGACTTTTTTTCGTGATTTCGGACGACATGCTATAATATGACTTTTTTTCATGATTTTGGACGACATGCTATACTATGACGTTTTTTCATAATTTTGGACGATATACTATACTATGACTTTTTTTCATGTTTTTGGACGACATACTATACTATGACTTTTTTTCATGTTTTCGGACGACATACTATACTATGACTTTTTTTCATGTTTTCGGACGACATGCTATACTATGACTTTTTTTCATGATTTCAGACAACACGCTATACGATGACTTTTTTTCATGATTTCAGACGACACGCTATACGATGACTTTTTTTCATGATTTCGGACGACATGCTATACTATGACTTTTTTTCATGATTTCGGACGACATGCTTTACTATTACTTTTTTTCATGATTTCGGACGACATGCTATACTATGACTTTTTTCATGATTTCAGAAGACATGCTATACTATGACTTTTTTTCATGATTTCAGAAGACATACTACACTATGACTTTTTTTCATGATTCCGGACGACATGTTATACTAAGACTTTTTTCATGATTTTGGACGACATGCTATACTATGACTTTTTTTCATATTTTCACACGACATGCTATACTATGACTTTTTTTCATGATTTCGGACGACACGCTATATTATGACTTTTTTTCATGATTTCAGACGACATGCTATACTATGACTTTTTTTCATGATTTCGGACGACACGCTATACTGTGACGTTTTTTCATGATTTCAGACGACATATTATTCTATGACTTTTTTTCATGATTTCGGACAACATGCTATATTATGACTTTTTCTCATGATTTTGGACGACATGCTATACTGTGACGATTTTTCATGTTTTTGGACGACACGTTATACTATGACGTTTTTTCATGATTTCGGACGACATGCTATACTATGACTTTTTTTCATGATTTCGGACGACATGCTATACTATGACTTTTTTTCATGATTTCAGAAGACATACTATACTATGACTTTTTTTCATGATTTCGGACGACATACTATACTATGACTTTTTTTCATGATTTCAGAAGACATACTACACTATGACTTTTTTTCATGATTCCGGACGACATGTTATACTAAGACTTTTTTCATGATTTTGGACGACATGCTATACTATGACTTTTTTTCATATTTTCACACGACATGCTATACTATGACTTTTTTTCATGATTTCAGACGACATGCTATACTATGACTTTTTTTCATGATTTCAGAAGACATACTATACTATGACTTTTTTTCATGATTTCAGAAGACATACTACACTATGACTTTTTTTCATGATTCCGGACGACATGTTATACTATGACTTTTTTCAAGATTTTGGACGACATGCTATACTATGACTTTTTCTCATGATTTTGGACGACATGTTATACTGTGACGTTTTTTCATGATTTCGGACGACATGCTATACTATGACGTTTTTACATGATTTCGGACGACATGCTATACTATGACTTTTTTTCATATTTTCAGACGACATGCTATACTATGTCTTTTTTTCATGATTTCGGACGACATGCTATACTATGACTTCTTTTCATGATTTCTAGACGACATGCTATACTATGACCTTTTCTCATGATTTTGGACGACATGCTATACTATGACGTTTCATCATTATTTTGGACTACATGCTATACTATGACGTTTCATCATGATTTCACACGACATGCTATACTATGACTTTTTTTCATGTTTTCGGACGACATGCTATACTATGACTTTTTTTCATGTTTTCGGACGACATGCTATACTATGACGTTTCATCATGATTTCACACGACATGCTATACTATGACTTTTTTTCATGTTTTCGGACGACATGCTATACTATGACTTTTTTTCATGATTTCACACGACATGCTATACTATGACTTTTTTTCATGTTTTCGGACGACATGCTATACTGACTTTTTTTCATGTTTTCAGACGACATGCTATACTATGACTTTTTTTCATGATTTCGGACGACACGCTATACTGTGACGTTTTTTCATGATTTCAGACGACATATTATTCTATGACTTTTTTTCATGATTTCGGACAACATGCTATATTATGACTTTTTCTCATGATTTTGGACGACATGCTATACAGTGACCATTTTTCATGTTTTTGGACGACACGTTATACTATGACGTTTTTTCATGATTTCGGACGACATGCTATACTATGACTTTTTTTCATGATTTCGGACGACATGCTATAGTATAACTTTTTTTCATGTTTTCGGACGACATGCTATACTATGACTTTTTTTCATGATTTCAGAAGACATACTATACTATGACGTTTTTTCATGATTTCAGAAGACATACTACACTATGACTTTTTTTCATGATTCCGGACGACATGTTATACTATGACTTTTTTCAAGATTTTGGACGACATGCTATACTATGACTTTTTCTCATGATTTTGGACGACATGTCATACTGTGACGTTTTTTCATGATTTCGGACGACATGCTATACTATGACGTTTTTACATGATTTCGGACGACATGCTATACTATGACTTTTTTTCATATTTTCAGACGACATGCTATACTATGTCTTTTTTTCATGATTTCGGACGACATCCTATACTATGACTTCTTTTCATGATTTCTAGACGACATGCTATACTATGACCTTTTCTCATGATTTTGGACGACATGTTATACTGTGACGTTTTGTCATGTTTTTGGACGACATGCTATACTATGACTTTTTTTCATGATTTTGGACGACATGTTATACTGTGACGTTTTTTCATGTTTTTGGACGACATGCTATACTATGCCTTTTTTTCATGTTTTTGGACGACATGCTATACTATGACGTTTTTTCATGTTTTTGGACGACATGCTATACTATGACTTTTTTTCATGTTTTTGGACGACATGCTATACTATGACTTTTTTTCATGATTTCGGACTACATGCTATACTATGACTTTTTTTCATGATTTCAGACGACATACTATACTATGACTTTTTTTCATGATTTTGGACGACATGCTATACTATGACTTTTTTTCATGATTTCAGACGACAGACTACACTATGACTTTTTTTCATGATTTCGGACGATATACTATACTATGACTTTTTTTCATGTTTTTGGACGACATGCTATACTATGACTTTTTTTCATGTTTTTGGACGACATGCTATACTATGACGTTTTTTCATGTTTTTGGACGACATGCTATACTATGACTTTTTTTCATGTTTTTGGACGACATGCTATACTATGACTTTTTTTCATGATTTCGGACTACATGCTATACTATGACTTTTTTTCATGATTTCAGACGACATACTATACTATGACTTTTTTTCATGATTTTGGACGACATGCTATACTATGACTTTTTTTCATGATTTCAGACGACAGACTACACTATGACTTTTTTTCATGATTTCGGACGATATACTATACTATGACTTTTTTTCATGTTTTTGGACGACATGCTATACTATGACTTTTTTTCATGTTTTTGGACGACATGCTATACTATGACTTTTTTTCATGATTTCAGACGACAGACTACACTATGACTTTTTTTCATGATTTCAGACGACATACTATACTATGACTTTTTTTTCATGTTTTTGGACGACATGCTATACTATGACTTTTTTTCATGATTTCGGACTACATGCTATACTATGACGTTTTTTCATGATTTTGGACGACATGCTATACGATGACGTTTGTGAAGTTGAAGTTGAAATAAAACAGGTCACAGTATCAGTGAAGAGTTTCAGAGATGGAGGGAAAATGTTGCTAACAGTGTAGCCTCCTGCTACCCGAAGAAGCTTCATGTTCATATTTATGTAGCCAACATTAGCTAGAGCCTTGAATTGCGGTGTGTCCTCCACATCATGCCCCGTATGGCCCCGTCCTACCAGACCATCTCTGCAGCAGGCGAGTGCACAGCAGCCTCAGGCACCAGCTCAGGAGAGCCAGACAGCCCTGACTCCTCACTGGATGAGCAAACTTTCTGTTGCTGCTGTTACACAGGTTAGACCTGACACTGCTGCTGGACACCAGCCACCTGTGACAGCAGGTGAATTTGAGACATTACAGCTGCTGCCTTCTGTCCTCTCAGGGAAGCAGTCCACAGCAGCGGGATGAGACGGAGGGACCGTGGGGGGGTGCTAGCAGCTAACTCTGGTCTCATCTGTGGTCTGACGAACAGAGAGAGTTCTACCATAAAATAAGATGAAATAAATCAGTGTATGGAAACACTGTGTTACTGTATGAAGCGTGTGCATATGCCCATGGTCGTCTGGTGGGAGGGGCTTAGGACAGAGAGGGAGGAGCTGCAGGAGGAGGGTGTGCTGTATGTTTTGCCTCCTCCAGATTGCCTCCGTGCTGCATTCTGAATCTCTCTCTTACCAGAGAAAGTCATCCACAGCTCCCCTCGCAGCGACTCTGGGATCCCCATGGCAACAAGCCGTTGGATCTTCTCTGTGCGGAACATGTGGACGCCACGACCGAACTCTGTGAAGTGATCCTCCCACAGCCGCTCCTTCACCTGCTCCATGCTCTGAACACACACACAGATTCAGACATTGACGTGTTGATTCAGTGTTCAGTGTGCTGAGGTCTGACTTCAGCTCATGTGTGCAAACTTTTTCTTATAAAAAAAATAAACGTATAAATAAATGTAAATAAAAAATGTGAGTTTGACTCCTCGGACTCGGACTCAGACTCTGTCTCCACCTTGTTGCCGTTGGTTCTTTGTTGGTTCTGGTGAAAGGCGGTCATCAGAGCCTCACTGTTGACGGTGTTACGCAGAACCTGCTCTTCTTTCTCCTCTTCATCAGAGTAGCTGCTGTCGTAGTAGAAGGTGTAGTACGGTGTCGGGGAGGTCTAAGCAAAATATGAGACCAGACATCATCAGTCTGCAGACAGATGTTTTTCTACCTGTCAAAACTCAGCAGAAAAACTTTCTTTTAAAGGAACAGTTCAACCCAAAATGGAGACTATATATCTTCCTCCTCTTCCCTGTAGAGCTGTGTGTCAGTGTGGATAGTTTTAGTGTGAGTTACAGAGTGTTGGAGATATGGGCTGCAGAGCTGTGTGACTTCTCTCCAGTATACCAGAATTAGATGACACTCAGCTTGTGGAGCTCAAAACTCAACATCAGTGTCTCTTTACAGAAATCATGACCTGGTTACTGAAGATAATCCACACACCTTGTTGTGTTCATGGAGGAACTATTTTCTTTCTACCAAACTACACCCACCAACCATAGCACCACGTACAAGGAAGCGTGCAACTCCTCGTGTACGAGAGGCTTGTGATAGCGCGAGATGTGAACATTAACGGCATCCTCTTCGGCTCAGTTGTAACGTTAGCTAGCTCAGTGGTGCTAGGTGAGCTAACAGAGGATGCGCGCTCTCTTCTGTGCGGTGGCACCTCATTATTAGACCTACAGGCCTGTGAACACGCAGACGAGTGCAAGTACATTCTCTACTGACACATCGTGGCTGCTGGAGGTGAAAATGACGACTGTGTCAGTCTGAAACTAACGATGGCAGCTGTCCTGCGCTGTGCGTCACTCTGCAGCAGGTTTAATTTAAGTTCTTAGACTTGACCAACAGCAGTTAGACACGTTTCTTTTCTAGTCACTGACCAGCTTTAAATTTTGATGGTGGTGGAATCTGTGGTTACATCATATGTTTAAATACACCTTTGAATGACCCCACCCCCATTCAGATGGACAAATCAGAGCAGCTCTGCAGCCACAGTGTTAACGTTCATAACCCAGTGTGAATCCAGCAGTGGGCCTTGGCTGCATGTCATGACCCTCTCTCTCAGTCGGCCTCTACACCCTCATCTGTCCAATAAATGTGCCCCGAAATATCTAACAACTAGATGAATAAAATAAAATGGTCACACGTACCACGCTCCTTTTGCCGTCCTTCCGGCTGCGGAACATGGACTGTTTCCACTGCAGAGCTCGGAGTCTGGAGTTCAGGTTCTCCACCAGCTCGTCTCGGTCCTGCAGCTCGATCAGCTGGAAGGCTTTTTTAGTCCGAATGCTCACTATGACGGGGTTCGGCAGCAGGCTGGTGCTCTCTGCCTTCTCTATAGACAACACCTGACCAGAGGAATGAAAGGAAACAAGGCATCAACAACAACCAATCAATCATTCCTTCACATGACAAGAAAATCTAATTTAAAAGATTAACTAACAAATAATCATGGAGTTCATAAAACCTGCTCCTCAGTTCAACAACAAACAGTAAAAAAAATCTTTAAATTATTTTAGAAATAAAGATGAAACTGAAACAGTTTCTACTGTATTTGATTCAATACCATAATATCAACCTCTCCACCACACGGTGCCTTCATATTAAATGTTATTATAACATGAGATGAGTGGACGAGAGAGGTCGATAAACCCACAGTTACTGCAGGTCAAACTGTATCACACAGTAACACAGTTTAAAATCAAACCACAGTGAGATGGTTTCACATATTCAACAGCAGCTCTGCAGGAACAAAGAGAGACTCTGAAGGAGCAGACGGGGAATTCCTCTTTATTAGCAGTAACAGATTAATGAGGCGGAAATGATCTCACTAATCTGAAGACAAAGCTTCAACAGAAAACACAGGAAGTGGAGGATTAAACCGAAGAACCCATGACTCTTCACATTGTTCATCAACTGACTGACATCAGGGTGATGATCTCTGCTTCCTTAAACCAAAGTTAAACAGATGTACTGGAAACTTTTATTTTCTTATGCAAATACATGTGTAAAAGAAAAGAAGCAGCTTCTGGATTATGGTTCTGGTTATCTGAATGTTTACAAAAAAATCAGCTGTGTGATGATGGACGCAGGTCTTTAAAGCTGCTGGGCAGATTGACTCTGGTGTCACTGGGAAAAGATCCCATCACATTTGAGCTTGTTGTAACTCGTGGTCTGAGAGGAAACTATCTGCTCCTCCTCTTGTTTTTAGGAGACTGTCCAGTCACAGGTCGTTTCAGAGAGAGGGCGTTCCTATTGGCTGTTTCAATGGAGGAGAATCCTGCAGAGAGAGTTTGTGTTCCAGCATTGACAACAACTGTCTACACTGCAGAGCAACCCAAAAAAGAGACGCACTGATCAAACAGAGAGAGTCTGACAATAAACTCAATAAAACACGTGTCAGTATCAGTGAAGAGTTTCAGAGATGGAGAGAACATGATGCTAACAGTTTAGCCTCATGCTAACAGGAGACAAAGGCTCACAGCCTCACACTTTAAGCTTATGTAGCTAACGTTAGCTAGAGCCTCATGTGTGTCACAGTGTGTCCTCTGCCTCACTCCTCGCCGCTACAGACCACCTCGCTGAGAGGAGAGCAGGCAGCAGCTCCAGAGACTGACCCCCAGTCAGCAGCTGCAGCAACGTGAAACCAGCCAGTACAAACCCCAGCTCTGGGAACCAGACAGCTCCAACTCCCTGCTGGATCGACAAACTTTCTGTTGCTGCTGTTACACAGGTTAGACACAGTGAGCACGAGCTGAGTGTGCAACTCTACAAAGAAAAAGATTAAATAAATCAGTGTATGGAAACTCTGGGTTAATGTATGAAGTGCGTGCATATACCCCTTGGTTGTCTGGTGGGAGGAGCTTAAGACAGAGAGGGGAGGAGCTGCAGGAGCCTTTTCTAGAGTTCTGCCCACCCAGGCTTTAATGCATAGAGACACGGGGCTGTTCCATGTGATAGAAGATCATAGTATTCAAATCCGATCACAGATTTCTCAGGAGCCACTAACCCTTCTGAAACACTGAGGAAACATGAGAGCTGAGTATCACTTTCATTACTGCAGCATATAAACACCTCTGTACTGTAATGTGTCGGTGTGTGAAACCTGTGTTAATGTTTAACCAGCAGCCGGCTCAGTCAACACACACTGTTTAACCTACAAACACATGACCATTACACAGACGCTCAGATGGGGGGGGGCTGACATAAAGTCAGTCAGGACACAGAGACAGACTGAAACTGTAAAATCACAGCTGCCTCTAGTGGAGAAGAAAAACTGTTGTGTGTTGTTGTCTTCTGTCCGACTCCAGAGGAGGTGGAGACGTGTCTCTGCTCAGGTTTCAGCATCCTAAAATCCATCTCTGGAAATCTGAAGATCAACTTGTGGGGCCTTAAAGATGTCTCCTCATATTCACCAGGTGTTTATGTTCAGGTGGTTTTCACCGACGACTGATGATGTCACATGACCTGGACCAATGAATCAGTGTTGTTGGACTTTCATCTCTCTTCCTGTTGGACTTGACAGTAACTTACACACACTATGACACAGAGATCAGATTAAACTGTAATAACAGTAAACCTGTAAATGAAGCCATGTCATTTTATAACTCCTGCAGAGGTCACAGATCACAACTGATCACAGAACCTCCAACAGGGAGCTCATGGTGTTGGTGCTGTTACTCACCTGATTTACATGAAACTTTGTGGAAGAGTGTGGCATAGGCTGAAGAAGAACACATTACATTTTAGAGTGGACCACCTGGAGGAAACCCACGCTGACACGGGAAGAACATGTGGGAGCACCTGGAGGAAACCCACGCTCACACGGGAAGAACATGTGGGAGCACCTGGAGGAAACCCACGCTGACACGGGGAGAACATGTGGGAGCACCCGGAGGAAACCCACGCTGACACGGGGAGAACATGTCGGAGCACCTGGAGGAAACCCACGCTGACACGGGGAGAACATGTGGGAGCACCTGGAGGAAACCCATGCTGACACAGGGAGAACATGTGGGAGCACCTGGAGGAAACCCACGCTGACACGGGGAGAACATGTGGGAGCACCTGGAGGAAACCCACGCTGACACGGGGAGAACATGTGGGAGCACCTGGAGGAAACCCACGCTGACACAGGGAGAAAATGTGGGAGCACCTGGAGGAAACCCACACTGACACAAGGAGAACGTGTGGGACCACCTGGAGGAAACCCACGCTGACACGGGGAGAACATGTGGGAGCACCTGGAGGAAACCCACGCTGACACGGGAGAACATGTGGGAGCACCTGGAGGAAACCCACGCTGACACATGGAGAACATGTGGGAGCACCCGGAGGAAACCCACGCTGACACGGGGAAAACATGTGGGAGCACCCGGAGGAAACCCACGCTGACACGGGGAGATCATGTGGGAGCACCCGGAGGAAACCCACGCTGACACGGGGAGAACATGTGGGAGCACCTGGAGGAAACCCACGCTGACACGGGGAGAACATGTGGGAGCACCCGGAGGAAACCCATGCTGACACGAGGAGAACATGTGGGAGCACCCGGAGGAAACCCACGCTGACACGGGGAGAACATGTGGGAGCACCTGGGGGAAACCCAAGCTGACACGGGGAGAACATGTGGGAGCACCTGGAGGAAACCAACGCTGACAAGGGGAGAACATGTGGGAGCACCTGGGGGAAACCCACGCTGACATGGGGAGAACATGTCAGAGCACCCAGAGGAAATGGAGACAACATGCAAACTCCACACAGGCCAGGAACCCTCTTGCTATGAGGCGACAATGCCAACCACTGCTCCACCGTTCCGCCCCCTTCTAGTTCACTTATGGTTGTTATTATCTTATGAACCGTTCAAAGGCACCAAACAGGCTGAAATCTTGGACATTCTGGTGTTGATGAGAACCACCTGAGTGCACCATCAGCTGTTGTGTCAGACTGAAACCTCATTAGACCTTCTGCAGGACCCTCATGTAGTAAAGATGCTCAGGTTCATACCACTGCCCCTCAGTCCTTTCTCAGGTGTGAACACAGCTGTAGTGAACACAGTGTTATCATGAAGCACTGAGGCCGACACATGGACGACTTCAGTCTCTGTGTTTGTAGAGGGTAACAGGTGAGATTAACAGCACAGTGTGATGTCATCAGGTGAGGCTGTGATGCCGGTAACGTACCTCTGAGAGAGGGATGACCAGGACGCAGCTGCCTTCCTCTCGGCTGGAGAAGCACAGGTAGCTGTCGGTGGTGTAGAGGCTCCCGGCCGTGTGGCAGCGTGCGTGTGGCGTCCACACCGAACAGGACGCCACTTCGTGGAGTCTTTCACCCCGAGGGAGCCGAAACAGAGCGAGGACGTACTCCCTCAGAGCCTGTTCCTCCAGGATCCTGGAGAGAGGAGGAGGAAGTAGGGAGAGTCACAGATGGAGATCAGACAAAGGTTTGGACTGAAACAAATCAAACCTGGACACATTTCTAACATTCAGTCTTCAGGTTCAGACACACTGCGTTCACTGATTCACTTCAAACTACACAAAGATGTTAGTGATGTGGACGGAGAGAAGATCAGAAACTGGGTTTAATGGTCAGACTGTGTGTCTGTACTGGTACAATCTGATGTTACTGGTCAGCTGGTAGAGGCTGCTGTATGACAAACTGGAAGTGAACATGAATCATGCAGTCGATGCTAATAGGCTGACAGAAGCTTGACTGGAATGCTTTAATATTGACATCTGAAACTAAATCCGGCATAAAGACTGTGTCAGTGTCACAGGGAAACCTGTCTCAATCAGCCCAGTCTGCAAAATGAAATGTTTGTCTCCATGTGTAACTTTTATTGAAGCGTTCTGAAGGTGTTGGAGCAGGACAGGACAGTAGCTTCATGTTACGTCACATAAAGCAGCAGAGCATGACGGACTGGCACATGACACATGACAGAAGTGAAGAACTCAGCTTTGAGCTAATAAGTAAGAGTAAAATGAATAAATTCAATTACAGTAATAGGAAAGAAGAAGAAGCAGAAGAATAAAGGGAGTGGGGTGGTTAGATGAAGTGACTTCAGTCCACTTCCTGTGGGGATGTCAGAGGGCTGGAGTCCAGAGAGACAGTGAAGATCTTTTTAAAACCATCCAACTTGTCCTTCACAGTAAATCTGTCCCCTCCAGGTGGAGACATTAAGCTGATGTCAGACTGACAGAGTTTCAGGTGTTTTCCAGGCGTTTTTGCCTTTCGCCTCGATAGGACGGTTGTTATGGCACGAGGGGGGAAGAGTTAATATGTGCCTTGTTTCTGAAGCTTCCTGAAAGTGTTCAGGGCCTCTGTGGTGCTAAGGACGATCAGTTTGGGGTCAGGATGTGATGTCAGACCTACTACTCTGAAACATGGTTAAAGTGTCCTCCCAGTATTTGGTGAGCTTCACACAGTGGGCAGAGCTATGAAACAACATGAAGCTCTGCAGAGCTCTGCTTCTCACACTGTGACGGTACCTCAGGAGCTTTCTCTAGTTCAGTCTGCACTGCACCTTCAGTTCAATTATCCAACAATCCAACAAATAATGAAACTGGCAGTTTTTTAGCACCCTGTCACTGTGTTTCCAGCAGCTCTTTGGCCCCCAAACATGGGTGTTAACAACCTGTCTCTGTTTTTTCCACTGCAGGTAGAACAATGAAAGCAGCTGGTTTTCAGCACTGCATTTCCTGCTGAGACAGCGGTGTGTTAAGTGGTTGTTTTTTACAGAGACATGGTTCAATTTCCAGCTGGGACAGTGCCCTCAAAACCAGGTGTTTTAAACCAAAACATGTTTTTTTCCAAACCATAACCAAGTGGTTTTCGTACCTAAACTAAAACACGCTGTTGTTGTGTTAAAAAAAAAACAACACACACATAAAGAGAAAGGTACAGTGCCAACATTTCTTCTGGTGATTGGGTTGTTTCATCCTCTCAGCTGGATATTGTGTGGTCATTCATCATCCTACAGGCTCAATAAATAAATACAGTATAAATCACTAGGACCTGAATGAGGTGAAATAATCCCCTGCTGTTGGTTCAAATGTTTTCTGATCTCAGTCCACCATGATGACCAACGCCAGTCACTGAGGAGAATCTGAGCTCAGGATCAAAAGATGTGGAGTCTTTATTTTTCTTTTGATTTCTCATTCAGAGTCTCGTTTGAGCTGCACGCTGACTTCCTGCTTTGTTTCTTCTTCTCTTGTCCTGGACTCTCCGTGGTTTCTGTCCCTCACATGTATCATTTCTTCTTCCTCATTTCACTTTCTGCCTCCTGATGTATGCACACTCAGATCAATCCCGTCTACTGTAAATACATTTACTAAAAAAAAAAAACCTGTCTGTGTTGTGGTCACCACCCACTCCTACATCTGCCCTGAAGCTTGGCGCTTTACTTTTAACTCCACTTCCTGTTCTGGTTTTGAGGTTTGTACAGAGACAGAAATAAGTCTCACAGCGCTGTGAGGAGAAGTGGTGTATAACGTTTGTCGAGGCAGATCAGGCTTACGATGACAGAAAACTGAGGGAGCAGAAATGTAATAAAAGAACAAGACACAGTGCGTCAGTGTCTCATCTCAGCCTTCTGTTCAAGAAGTATAAAAATCTCTCAGCTTTGTTTTACTTCTCTGTCTCTCTCTATGTTTGGGAGACGCTCTCATGTCATCTTGGGTTATAGCTCAGCACACATCATCGTGTTATTTTGGATCATGTAAGCTGTCGGTACGTTTCTTCAGAACTGTCGAATGGTTGAGTCGCTTCGGAAACCCCCCTCCCCTCCACACCTCTCTGACATCAGCTTTGTCCATCTATTTCTGTAACTTTCAGAAACTAACAACCGAACATTGACACTCACTTCACACGCACTGAGACCAACCAGCTGTGCTGAGGTGAGAAAAGGAGCCAGGCTGTCGACTCCTCTTTCTGTTTGGGCTCGACCTCACACCCGGTGCAGAGCGGCGCACAGCACAACACCAACTGTCATCAGCCAGCGCCCATGCTGTGTATCTAGCAAATGTACTTGCACCAATCTGTGCACCCATGACATGAGGTGTGATCAGGCACATTGTTGGTGTGTTGGTATTTAGAGGCAGCACAAAGTGACTGCACCATGGATCAACATAAACCTGGTCTGAAGTCAGATGGTGCAGTGTTTTCATGCTAATTAAAAGGCACATTGTTCAGACAGTAAGATGCTCCTACAGAGGCAGGTTCACAACACGTGTACTCTCTGCTTGTTACACACAGGGACGTACAGAGGGGTGGCAGGTGGGTGAAATATATTGGTACCAGGAAGCAGCACTGACCTCTTGGTGATGCGTGCAGGCTGCTGCAGGACTCGGTCCAGCTCCAGGCCTTCGCTGTCCAGCAGCCGCCTGAGGGCGATGTCAGCCAGCTGACCTATGACCCCAAACGTCTCGTCCAGGTTCAGGAACATGGAGAATTCCCTCTGCCGCTGCCGTGTGGTGATCCGGACCGCCTCTGTCATCAGACCGGTGGAGACCCGCTCCAACCGTGTCACCTCCGCCCAGGGAATCACGAATTTGACTGAGGAAGAAGAAAAAGTTTGTGAGACTACCTGTGAACCACTTCAACGTCTTTAGGTGTGTTTCCATCCTGTGGTCAAATGAAACTTTTCAAATCAGACGAACTCTCCTGAAATAAACGGAACTGTCAAACTTCAAACTGAGAATTTAAGATGCTTTAAAAATGACACAGTGAAAACTAAGACCTGGCCTCTGCTTGAGAGATGTTTCAAAATAAGATTATTATTATATTTTAGACACTCAAGGTACATAAAGTATTTATGGAAAACATCAGTATATGTTGTTAGAGTCCTGAAGTAAAGGAGCTGACGGGGTAAAGGGATGTGAGCGAGTTACAGCTCAGACAAATCACTTCTGGAAAGATTTTATGACGAGTTATGAAGTACGACTTGTGCATACTGTCATGTAACATGAGAAACAAGGACTGATTAAAGGGAGACAGTGTTTGACACCGTTCACACACGTCAGTGACACACAGTCGGTCACAAATCAGCAGAGTTTCAGTTTGAGAATAACAGAGGGTATGAGGTCACTGTTTGTCCACAAAACAACTTCATTTCCTTCTTTCACTGACACATGTGGTCACTTCTTAATCAACGTGTTCTCTCAAACTCCAGTTCATGTCAATTATTAAACACTCCAAGTTTTATCAGCTGAAGTGAGGATTGTTTAGAAAAATAAACAGGTGGACTGGCCCCTGATGAGACGGAGCACTTGTTCTCAGTCACACTGAAGAGTTCTGCTCAGTGCTTTTGCATTTCTGAACGTCTCGCCTCTCTCCACTCTGTGTGCCTTGTGTTTCTGCAGGAGCACCCTCAACACCTGAGCTGAAAAAAACTTTAACTCAGATCTCAAAAAGAGCCCGACGTCACTGACATATTTTCTCATTGTCCAGTCGGATGAGGGGAGAGGCCGACCTTCTGTGGTGGCCATGACAATAAGTGATGGTTTGTGTTAAGCTAATCTTAGCTCACTTTAATGTCGCTGTGGCCAAACTGCAAGACACATGAGAACAAACTGCAGCCTCCACTGCTCTCTAACATCTGACCACCTGTAACGAGACCTGATGATTGACAGCAGCTCATCAAACCGTCCCTGACTCGTCCTGAAATGAGTCTTGAACCAACCATCATCCAGGTGGAGCTCCTGGACCTGCTGCTGGTACTTCCTGTGACTGGGTCTCATACCCACACAGATATCTGTCTCCCTGTGTCCAGTCCCCAGGTGTCCTCCACCTGTCCATTTCTACACTGAGTTTAAGGCAGAAATCTGCGTCTGTGTTTAACAGTAAACAGCCGTGAAGGATTGAGAAGCTTCTACTGTCATACATTGTTTTTCTGGGTCACCGTTAAAATCTACAGTAACAGCTGCCGTCCTCACAGAGGAGCAGAGCCGTCTTTAAAACAGACACATGAAGAACGTTTGTTATTCAAAAGACAGATTTTCACCCCAATCATGACTTTGACCTGGAGTGGAAAACTGTTTCAGACTGACCCTGACAGTCTGCATTAATAAACTGTGCAGGCTGACTCCCTGACTGACTTTGTGTTCAGTGCTCTGGTTTAAATATCCGAGCCCTCACGTTGGAGTACAGACCTTCCTTCCCCAGCAGGAAGGAGTAGAAGGCCACATGGTTGATGCTGAGGTAGAGGAAGCCCTGCCGAGGCACCCGACCCTTCCAGCAGCAGCACGAGTAGTACGTCACCAGTTTCTCTGACGAAGGGAGGCCGAAGTGCCGCTCGAACTTCAGCAGCACCTCCCTGAACTTCTCCGGGTCGTCCTCCTGGGCGGCCTGACGGCCCCGGACCTCCTCTGCAATGAGGCCCTGCAGGAGAGGGAACGTACGCTCATTACTGCAGAGCTCTTTACATGGACGCTAAAGACATTTAGAGTTTCATCATCATCATCATCTACAACAAGGTGGATGTTTTACTTTGATCCTTTAAATCCCTGTTAACTCCACAGAGAGCTCTGTCAACACCACTACAACCATCCTCATCATCATGACAGGACTCATGCACCAGCAGGTGACACACCTTGACTTTTCCTGTGACGAAGCTGGCAACATCCTCCTTGTTCTCAAACACTGACAGAGAGTGGAGCAGGTTGTGGACCAGCCAGTCCCAGTGCTTGTTCACTTCCTCTATGGCAGCTCCTGAGGGACAAAAACACAAAACACAGGAGGGGGTTTAACGGCTGGAACACGTCACAGAAATCTTCTCAGACAAACTGAGACTGCACACAGTCAGAGACAGCATCACAGACGAAGAGCATAACTGATGAAGAGCTGAGAGAGGAGGGAGGAGACTTTATGGTTGATCTCACCGCTGGCGATGACCCAGCTGATCTGGGAGCCGGGAACCTGGAGGAGGATGCGGAATGGTGTGACCCTGGCATTGGAGTCCAGCACAGTGTCCAGCGCCCCGACCAGCAGACCTGCAGAGACCACAGAGTCACACTGAGGTTACATGGACGAAGACATGTCCAAGAGACAGAGCTCCTGCTGCAGTAAGGTTTTCACTGTCTGTCCAAAGTCACTGTTCAGTTAACTGTCCATTAGTCTGAGTGTTCTTCTGTTGAGCTACATGACAGTGGAGTCAGCAGCTTTCATGTATTTTAGTTTTAATCCACTTCATTTTCCTCTGATGATCTGCACATATTAGTTAGTTAAATAATCATAATGTCATTGCCAGCATCATTCATAGTGTTCGCAGGAGAAATTGTACATTAAATTAAATCCAGAAGAGGACACCTGTGTTGATTAAATAGATTAAAAAAATGTGCCTTAAATTAATGACACCACAGTCAGCTGGATGTTGGTCATGTAAACAGAATCACAGAGACAACACAGGACCACAGACACCATCAGACGCTGCAGAGAGGAGGGAACAAACCTTACTACACTTTAAATGAGTCATTTAAAACCTCAGGATTTCATCATGTAGCTGTGTTCACACAGTCAGGACACTTGAACACGCAAACATTAGAGCAGATGAATGATGGGTAATTTAAAACATGTTAAGGTGTGCATGAAGCAGTGATGTAGCCACGACGTGTCTCCTCTGGAGGTCTGCTATTGGCTGATCCAGTGTTTGAGGGCGGGCATTGTGGGGAGGTATAAAGGTGGTCCTTATTTTACAACACTCAGATTCCCTGCAGTCAGCACCTGAGAAATAATACGTCAGAGTTCTGACTGTCGTCGTTACACAGAGCTGCTCAGATTTTTGATCAGTGAAGTGTCAGCTGAACCAACGTGCTCCTGCAGAGTCCGACGCTGCCTGTCAGAGGATGAGGGCAGTCAGATCTGTATCTGAGTGTTAGCTCTACCTTCTCAGACCTGGTACAAACAAAGCCAGTGATGCACGGAGAGAAGAGGAAGAGAGATCAGTATCAGTTCTCCTGCATACAGGAGCTGAGTTCTGATTTAACTCAGAAGATAAAACCTGCAGTGAAACTGACACCAGACAAAAAGAGATGCAACCTCTGAAAGTATTTAATCAAAGTGAGATTCACTGAAGGTTTTACAATCCTGTGGGACTCTAAGTTTGGTTTAAAGGTCTGACTGCTGGAGAGAAGGGGTGGCTATGAGATTATTGCTTTTATCTTATCTCCTCCTCTTGATTTTGTGTGTAGAGACAGACCCTTAATGTACTATTGAACAACCTCATTATGTACGTGTGCTGTTGTCTTGGACCTCGTGAGGCCAGTACTCATTTCTATATGAAAACACATGTATTTGTTCCCTGATGGCACACTGTAAAAAGTCTTTGATACAGATGTATAATCCTGTGAAAGCCACCATGTTCCCACAGGGACAGCCCACCCCCACCTCTGAATGGACAGAGCTCTGAGATGTAGCGCTGAAGCTCACTGAGTCAACACAGCACCAGACTGAAAGGAAAGGACTCTTTATTTCCTTTATTTTGTTTTTTTTGCTGTCAACAGCAAAATGAACTGAATCTGACACTTCTGGTCTGGTGAGTAGGATTTAGTGACATCTAGTGGTGAGGGCACAGATTGCAACCAACTGAAACTTCTCTAGTGTGAGAATCTGTGAGAGAACTGTGGCGGCTGATGCAACAGGCAGAATGTGAACAGCCCGTGGATGTATGACGAGACCTGGATACAGTGACGAAGGCAGGAGCCCGTTCATTCCTATTAAAGGTTCTCAGCGGTGCATGAAGCCAAAAAAGCTTCAGCACTGCAGAATGAAATCTATCACATCACTGGGACCACAGAGCAGGTGCAGTAGAGACTTTCATCGGCGGAGCCGGCTACTTCCTGTTTAGTTAAGTTGAATGGGGCTGAAATTATTTTTATCTTGTGGCTCTTCTAGAGTTTCAAATGTTATCGGACCAAATGGATTAAACCCTGATAGTAAAACGAATCATTTCGCTCTGTGGTGCTCTAAAAAATTCATCCACTAATTAACAGACGTCTCTTTCCCTATAAGTGTGCAGGAAAAAATCTTCTTGGGCCTGATGACATCACGTGACAGACTCGGGAGTTGATATTCAACCATGTGGCCACTGTGAAAACTGGCTTCACAGCCTGACGCACTTCCTCCGGCCCTGGAGCGGCTCTATCTAGAAACAACATGGCCGACTCTTATGGCAGCTCCATGAGTAGATAAGAACAGTTTATTACCAGGTAACGAACTCAACAATTCTTAGTTTCAGGTGATTATAAACTAATGACAACAGACAGAAACATTATGTTCCATCTGAGCCAATAAATCCTACACACCCTTGGAAATGATGTTTATAATCATTAAACACTGAATATCTGCATCACATATCCAGTGTTGAACTTGAATCCAGGAGGATTACAGTCTTTCTTTGTGGGTGGAGCTGTGAGCAGGTGGAGCTGTGAGCAGGTGGAGCTGTGAGCAGATAAAGTCTCTCTCAACAGCTCTGGCTCTCAGCCAAGTGTAAACTGTATCTCCGAGTCAGAGTCGACCCGCCTGAAGCTGCGGCGCCGGCAGCCCGGCAACACTAAACCATCCGTCTGTCACCACAAAGCCCAGGAGGGGTTTCCACTGGTGAACTTTCCAGAAAGAGGAGTCAATAAGAATCATGGCCGCCCTCTGTCAGGGTCACAGTGAGGGAGAGACAAAGAGTCGACATTTACGGAGCCTCCAGGAGAACAAATAAAACAGATCTGCAGGACTGAGATGTCTGTTTGCTCTTAAACGCATCACAAGTCATTCTCTGTCTTTTTCTTTTTTCTGTCAGAGCATTAAATTAAAGTTAAAAACAGGAGCATTGAAGACAAGAAGAGATAAGCATGAGGTTAGAAATAAACACACAGACTGGTATGAAGGAGCTGATGAGCTGCAGATGTTGAGCTGCCCAGCCCTTCTCAGAAATCCTGCTCACACTATGTCATCATCACCGCCGTGTTTTCACAGCTTTCAGACCAACTTCAGATTCTGCTCTGATATCTACAGTTAGGAACATTTGAAATAAAGAAATCAGATCCATAAATCAGAGTAAATCAGAATAACTCCCACAGCTGTGCTGCGTGTGGTTTCCTGCGCCTGTGTGGCACGAAGCTGAAGAGAAGCTGGTTTAATTAGTTAATGTTGAACGCAGTGACAACAGGACCTGACCCTTCATCCCTCCTGCTATGGGAACACTGGGAACAAACACACACACCAGGAAGTTCCTACTATTCTGTTTTATGAGACGAGGCCTGGCCTGGTTTCCTCACAGGGAAGAAGAAGGCGCAGAAAGAAGACGCCGTATGAACCAGTCGCCTGCGTTAATGATATGAAGTGTCCCTCATCACATAAACCTGCTGCACAGACCACCTCACTGTGTCGCACAGATACTAACTTAGACAGGAAGTGAGACAAAGGAAACAGCAAACAGGTCGTCATGGAGAGAGCTGTAACACAGCAGTGGGAAGCGGTCAGACGACTACAGCTGCAGCCAGCACGTGGTCACAAATGTGTCGAATAATCACTTCATACAACAACAGGACAGGGTCAAACTCTGAACAAAAACAAAGTGCCAGAATAAAAGCTGCTGTTGAACGTCTCTGCGATCCTCTGATGTGTTACATGTTTGTTGTTACGCAGTCAATATGATGAAACTTTAAAGTTCTGTCTCAACAACACTGTGGCTAATGTGTGCTAATGTTGAGGCACAAAAATCACTTCATGTTTGGGCTTTAAATGCCGCCTTTTCTTTGCACCATCACAGCAGGAAACACAGTGACTTCCAGAAAAACCAGCTGCTTTTGTGTCTCTATCCCGGCGGGAAACACGCAGCCATGTCCTGGTAAAAAAACACCAGTTTTCATGACAGTCTGTCCGGTGGAAACGCGGCAGTGACTCGGTGTAAACCAGCTGATTCTGTTGTTAGTTGTTTGTTGCCATAAATGCCTGTTGTTACTTCTGATGTTGGTTTTGAGACGGAGTGTGAAACATCTGTACAGGAAGTGAGAAAATGTTGACATGACACAAAGACTGTTGCAGACTTTCGTAGAAATGTATGTGTCTGGTCTGGTCGCAGAACTTTAACCACAGTTGAGGCCCATAAAGACGGAGCCGGAAAACTGGTGTTTTCGGCCGGCTGCACCAACAAGGATTCATTTTTAAATCTCATTAAATCATAGTTTGACTTTAAAGCTCCAGTGTGGAGGAAGCAGGAGGATATATGGGCAGAGATGTGTTAATAAAATACGTCTGTTTCCCTCTGTGTATGATCAGCTGGAAATAAGAAACCTGTTCTGGTTCCTTCACAGTGAGACGTTTATATCTCCACAGGGAGCAGGTCCTCGTCTACAGAGAGCACCATGTTGCACCGCCATGTTTCTACAGTAGCCCAGAGGGGACAAACCAAACACTGACTCTGCACAGGGCCAGTGGTAGCTGTAATCAGAGGCCCCTCCACACACAGATATTTTAATGTGAAATGTCTTCATTCAGTGTTTTTACCAGTTTGTATTTTAGTTTATTTTAGTAACTCGTGTACTTCTCTTAGCCCAGTGTGTGCCCCACTGGTTGTTACTGGTTGTTACTGGTTTGTGAATGTTAGTTAATGTTACAGTGATTTGAAGCATTCTCTGGAACAAGGAGATAAATACAGTTGTATTTAATTGTGCCACAGAGCTCTGCTTCATTTGAAATAATGAGCATTGTGTTAGAGTCGAGCTCAGCTCACATCCAGCTGCATCAGCTGATCTCAAGCAGCCAATTCAGCTAACAGCTGATAGATCACGTGACTCCTTTCTACATAACCATCTCAATCAGAGCGCCCTGTTTAAACTGCTCTGATCTGCCGACTGTTGCTGCTTTCTCTGCAGCCACTTCACAGCCTGCCTCCACCCCAGCTCCTCCTTTTGCTTTTATGCTGTATCTGACATATCAGTGTCATTTCTGTTTGTTTCTGTTTGTCCCTGATGCTGCTCTGTTCTGCACTGGGGGGGGGACCTTGTTGCTGCTCTCCCTGCCTTTCTCTGTAGGCGCATGGAAGGGCAGAGAGGTCCCAGAACAGAGCCATACAACCACATATCAAACTGTAATGGAAATAAAGCTCATTGACTGAGCTGGATTTACTAAGTCTAAATCTGACCTTTGATAAACTCTGATAAACTGATCTCAGATCAAACGACTACCTGTTGGTGTTATTGGGGTCAGGGGTCAAGATCAAACTGCCATAAGAAGTTGGCTTTAAGGCATCAGGTGCCATGGTAACACACACAGACTGTCAATAAACCAACTGTCAGGAACAGGTGGGTTCACTGTGAACACCTGTGATTTTATACAGGTGTTACAGGTGTAGCTGTGATCCTGTCTGGTTGTATTACAGGTGTAGCTCTGGTTGTATTACAGGTGTAGCTCTGGTTGTATTACAGGTGTAGCTCTGGTTGTGTCACAGGTGTAGCTCTGGTTGTGTTACAAGTGTAGCTCTGGTTGTGTTACAAGTGTAGCTCTGGTTGTGTTACAGGTGTAGCTCTGGTTGTATTACAGGTGTAGCTGTGTACCTGAGATCCTGTCTGGTTGTATCACAGGTGTAGCTCTGGTTGTGTTACAGGTGTAGCTGTGGTTGTATTACAAGTGTAGTTGTGTAGCTGTGATCCTGACTGGTTGTGTTACAGGTGTAGCTCTGGTTGTATTACAAGTGTAGTTGTGTAGCTGTGATCCTGACTGGTTGTATTACAGGTGTAGCTCTGGTTGTATTACAAGTGTAGTTGTGTAGCTGTGATCCTGACTGGTTGTGTTACAGGTGTAGCTCTGGTTGTATTACAAGTGTAGTTGTGTAGCTGTGATCCTGACTGGTTGTGTTACAGGTGTAGCTCTGGTTGTATTACAAGTGTAGTTGTGTAGCTGTGATCCTGACTGGTTGTGTTACAGGTGTAGCTCTGGTTGTATTACAAGTGTAGTTGTGTAGCTGTGATCCTGACTGGTTGTATTACAGGTGTAGCTGTGGTTGTATTACAGGTGTAGCTGTATCCAGGTGTGTTTCCTGTACCTGTGATCCTCCCTGTGGACTCTCCGTGTCCTCTCCTCCTCTGCAGGAGGAAGAAGTCGTTGCTCCTCTCCGTCACCCAGAGCTTGAGTGCGTTTTTCAGCAGGACTTCCTCCGGATTCAGCCACATTGTCTTCCAGCAGGGAGGGACCGACCAACCGACCGACCGACGGACCGGAGCAGTCCTCCGCCGGTAGATAAAGTTGTCCCCGCCGGTCCTCCGGGTCTGGATCGGTCTGATCGGTGCTACAGAGGAGGGTTAGGCTGTTTGTCCATGGCTCTCCTGAGCCCCTGACAGCTGCAGGATTCACTCTTCTTCTCCTCACGCCCGATTTACAGCAGCTGTACACACCACACACACACACACACACACACACACACACAGATCCTCTGTGAGACAGGAGGACTCACTCTGAGAGAGTGAGGGGGATACCAGGAGGTTTTTATTTTAACTCATGAAACATCAGTTATCTGAGGATGTTTTCATGAAGCAAACAGGTTTAAATTATTTTATAAAACACGTTTTGATCCCTGAATTACAGAGCAGCCCTTCACAATAAAAGCCTGCTTTTTGAGTTTTCATTTTGGCACCATTACATCTCACAGATAATGTCTGATGTTATAAAATATTCTACAGTCACTTTGGGATCAATGTTTAGTTTGATTCTCATGCTGGTTTAATTAGTTAATGTTGAATGCAGTGACAACAGGACCTGACCCTTCATCCCTCCTGCTATGGGAACACTGGGAACAAACACACACACACCAGGAAGTTCCTACTATTGTGTGACATCAGTAAACCTCTGAGGTCAAACTGAAACCATGCTGTGTCTTTAACTTAAATGTGAACATGTTAAATATGTGTAAACACCTCCAGTCAGCTCTGTTTGTGCTGAGATAGTTTAAAACTCTCTGCAGGCTGTGACATGTTCAAACTGTAGCGCCCCCCACTGGTGGTATGCAAACACATTCCCCCAGATTTAATTATCTTTTTGGAGAGTATACGGAGGCCCTCGTGTCCCAAAAGGTGATTTTTATTTGTTGATATCTATTTTCTTGTGCACATGAGATTATTAACTGTTTCCCAAATGATAATTAACTTGTGTGCACAAAATAAGAAACCTCATCTTCCGGTACATTCAGGGCTCAGCTGTACTGTCGAACTTTTTTACAAACAAAAACTTTGACCATCAGAATAATTTCAAAGATCCAGAGGAGCTGTTCAGAGTTCAGTTTTTCACTGCAGCTCTTGGATCAAATAAACTGTGTTAGGGTATGATTCACAGTGTGGCAGCAGAGGATTTTGTTCATTTCACCCAGAATTATGATTTTACTGTAAATCCTCCAGTTCATTATTTCTGACCCTTTTCACCAGGTCAGCTGTGTTGAGATTAAATATTTATTTTTAAAGTGAGTCCTGGCCGAGACAGCAGCATGAGAAGATGTTACAGCCAAACAGGACAGTAAAAACATGAAAGCATCTTTAAGTCATTCAGACAATTTTAAAACTTGTTTTAGTTTAGATATGATCATATCTGGGACAGTCAGTTTTATATTAGGCTATAACTTTTTTTTAAAATCAATCTCAAAACACAAAAAGTTTTAGCTTACAGATGCTTTAATTAAAAAGTATAGTCCATGTTGAACACAGTCATTTACAGTCACATGTCAGAGTATGAATATTCAACAAAGAAGCTGTGTCCTACAGGCAGCCCATAATAATCAACAAGTTAAGAAAGTTAAAGTAAAGTTAAACCCATGAGTCCACAGCAGCAGCAGCTCATGTTGAAACTCATTTTGTCTTTTAATATCTGTGAACTAAAACATGAAGCTCTGACAGCAGAAGAAACTCTTCCTGTTTGTAGTCCTTAAAGAAAATAGTGACAGAGTGAGAGCTCGTCGTTTTATTCTCTGTCTCTTCCGCATTTCACCAACTTTCCCTTCCGCCAGTTCCGGTAGAGCCAGTGTCCCTCTGTGATTGGCTGAGGAGCTGACTGACCGTTCAGGTGCTGTGTGGACGCTCATTAACACACACACACACACACACACACACACACACACACACACACACACACTCATTGTGTTCATTTCCACAGTCATCATTTATTACACTGTTATTACGTCACTGATGACGCATCAGACAACATGTAATAATCACATTTATCTGTGAGGGTCTGAGACTGAGTGTGTGTGTGTGTGTGCTAATGATATGATCATATTAATGATCAGTAATAATTCTTGATCTGATTGACCTCCTGGAGGCAGCTGGACACGTCACAGTCACTCTCACAGTGTTCACAGGCAGAGACGTCAGAGGGAAACAGAAATAAGACGTGTGACACAATATAAACATTCATACAAAGATATCAGAAACAAAGAAAGATGAGACACACGTGCAGCTCTGTGCATCGTGCTGCAGGTGTGCTGAATATAGATGAAAGATGATAATTAAATGAGTCAAATCCAGTGAGGCACCTCCTGATATGAATAATAACAGCCCATAATAATCTAACAGACAGTGTGCATTATAAAGAGAGCAGAGGAGACAGATTCATGTGTTTCCTGTCAGAGTGAGAGACACAGTGAGACAGATTACATTAAACCTTTATCGTCTGTCTGAACTGTGACACTGACATGTGACATGTGACATCACGTGACACAGGTCAGTGCTCTGATTGACCCTTTAGAGGAGCAAACTAGCTGCTGACCTGTCCTCTGACACATCACAGGGTGACAGGACAGGGTGACAGGACAGGGTAACAGGACAGGGTGACATCACAGGGTGACAGGACAGGGTGACATCACAGGGTGACAGGACAGGGTAACAGGACAGGGTGACAGGACAGGGTGACAGGACAGGGTGACATCACAGGGTGACAGGACAGGGTAACAGGACAGGGTGACATCACAGGGTGACAGGACAGGGTGACAGGACAGGGTGACATCACAGGGTGACAGGACAGGGTGACAGGACAGGGTAACAGGACAGGGTGACAGGACAGGGTGACATCACAGGGTGACAGGACAGGGTGACATCACAGGGTGACATCACAGGGTGACAGGACAGGATGACAGGACAGGGTGACAGGACAGGGTGACATCACAGGGTGACAGGACAGGGTGACAGGACAGGGTGACAGGACAGGGTAACAGGACAGGGTGACAGGACAGGGTGACATCACAGGGTGACAGGACAGGGTGACAGGACAGGGTGACATCACAGGGTGACAGGACAGGATGACAGGACAGGGTGACAGGACAGGGTGACATCACAGGGTGACAGGACAGGGTGACATCACGGGGTGACAGGACAGGGTGACATCACAGGGTGACAGGACAGGATGACAGGACAGGGTGACAGGACAGGGTGACATCACAGGGTGACAGGACAGGGTGACATCACAGGGTGACATCACAGGGTGACAGGACAGGATGACAGGACAGGGTGACAGGACAGGGTGACAGGACAGGATGACAGGACAGGGTAACAGGACAGGGTGACATCACAGGGTGACAGGACAGGGTGACAGGACAGGGTGACATCACAGGGTGACATCACAGGGTGACAGGACAGGGTGACAGGACAGGGTGACATCACAGGGTAACAGGACAGGGTAACAGGACAGGGTGACAGGACAGGGTGACATCACAGGGTGACAGGACAGGGTAACAGGACAGGGTGACATCACAGGGTGACAGGACAGGGTGACAGGACAGGGTGACATCACAGGGTGACATCACAGGGTGACAGGACAGGGTGACAGGACAGGGTGACATCACAGGGTGACAGGACAGGGTGACAGGACAGGGTAACAGGACAGGGTGACAGGACAGGGTGACATCACAGGGTGACATCACAGGGTGACAGGACAGGGTGACAGGACAGGGTGACATCACAGGGTAACAGGACAGGGTGACAGGACAGGGTAACAGGACAGGGTGACATCACAGGGTGACATCACAGGGTGACAGGACAGGGTGACATCACAGGGTGACAGGACAGGGTAACAGGACAGGGTGACAGGACAGGGTAACATCACAGGGTGACATCACAGGGTGACAGGACAGGGTAACAGGGCAGGGTGACAGGACAGGGTGACATCACAGGGTGACAGGACAGGGTAACAGGACAGGGTGACAGGACAGGGTGACATCACAGGGTGACATCACAGGGTGACAGGACAGGGTGACAGGACAAGGTGATCACAGGGTGACAGAACAGGGTGACAGGACAGGATGACAGGACAGGGTGACATCACAGGGTGACATCACAGGGTGACAGGACAGGGTGACAGGACAGGGTGACATCACAGGGTGACATCACAGGGTGACATCACAGGGTGACAGGACAAGGTGATCACAGGGTGACAGAACAGGGTGACAGGACAGGGTGACAGGACAGGGTGACATCACAGGGTGACAGGACAGGGTGACAGGACAGGGTGACAGGACAGGATGACAGGACAGGGTAACAGGACAGGGTGACAGGACAAGGTGATCACAGGGTGACAGAACAGGGTGACAGGACAGGGTGACATCACAGGGTGACATCACAGGGTGACATCACAGGGTAACAGGACAGGGTGACATCACAGGGTGACAGGACAGGGTGACAGGACAGGGTGACATCACAGGGTAACAGGACAGGGTGACATCACAGGGTGACAGGACAGGGTGACAGGACAGGGTGACATCACAGGGTGACATCACAGGGTGACATCACAGGGTAACAGGACAGGGTGACATCACAGGGTGACAGGACAGGGTGACAGGACAGGGTGACATCACAGGGTGACAGGACAGGGTGACAGGACAAGGTGATCACAGGGTGACAGAACAGGGTGACAGGACAGGGTGACAGGACAGGGTAACAGGACAGGGTGACAGGACAGGGTAACAGGACAGGGTGACATCACAGGGTGACAGGACAGGGTGACAGGACAGGGTGACATCACAGGGTGACAGGACAGGGTGACAGGACAGGATGACAGGACAGGGTGACAGGACAGGGTGACATCACAGGGTGACAGGACAGGGTGACATCACAGGGTGACATCACAGGGTGACAGGACAGGATGACAGGACAGGGTGACATCACAGGGTGACAGGACAGGGTGACAGGACAGGGTGACAGGACAGGGTAACAGGACAGGGTGACATCACAGGGTGACAGGACAGGGTGACAGGACAGGGTGACATCACAGGGTGACAGGACAGGGTGACAGGACAGGATGACAGGACAGGGTGACATCACAGGGTGACATCACAGGGTGACAGGACAGGATGACAGGACAGGGTAACAGGACAGGGTAACAGGACAGGGTGACATCACAGGGTGACAGGACAGGGTGACATCACAGGGTGACATCACAGGGTGACAGGACAGGGTAATAGGACAGGGTGACAGGACAGGGTGACAGGACAGGGTGACAGGACAGGGTAACAGGACAGGGTGACATCACAGGGTGACAGGACAGGGTGACAGGACAGGGTGACATCACAGGGTGACATCACAGGGTGACAGGACAGGGTGACAGGACAGGGTGACATCACAGGGTGACAGGACAGGGTAACATCACAGGGTGACATCACAGGGTGACAGGACAGGGTGACAGGACAGGGTGACATCACAGGGTGACATCACAGGGTGACAGGACAGGGTAACAGGGCAGGGTGACAGGACAGGGTGACATCACAGGGTAACAGGGCAGGGTGACAGGACAGGGTGACATCACAGGGTGACATCACAGGGTGACAGGACAGGATGACAGGACAGGGTAACAGGACAGGGTGACATCACAGGGTAACAGGACAGGGTGACATCACAGGGTGACAGGACAGGGTGACATCACAGGGTGACAGGACAGGGTGACAGGACAGGGTGACATCACAGGGTAACAGGACAGGGTGACATCACAGGGTGACAGGACAGGGTGACAGGACAGGGTGACATCACAGGGTAATAATCCAGGACCTTTTTAAATTTAATTTTGAATTTTGAATTCAATGTTATTTATAAAGCTCAATATCACAAATCAAAATTTGCCTCAGAGGCTTTACAGCATACGACGTCCCTCTGTCCCTCTGTCCCTCTGTCCTCTGTTCTCTGTCTTCTGTCTTCTGTCCCTCTGTCCATCTGTCCTTCTGTCCCTCTGTCCTCTGTCCATCTGTCCCTCTGTCCCTCTGTCCATCTGTCCCTCTGTCCCTCTGTCCATCTGTCCTTCTGTCCCTCTGTCCTTCTGTCCCTCTGTCCTCTGTCCCTCTGTCCTCTGTCCCTCTGTCCTCTGTCCCTCTATCCTCTGTTCTCTGTCTTCTGTCTTCTGTCCCTCTGTCTTCTGTCCCTCTGTCCTCTGTTCTCTGTCCTCTGTCTTCTGTCCCTCTGTCCTCTGTCCATCTGTCCCTCTGTCCCTCTGTCCATCTGTCCTTCTGTCCCTCTGTCCTTCTGTCCCTCTGTCCTCTGTCCTCTGTCCCTCTGTCCCTCTGTCCTTTGGACCCTCACAGCTGATCAGGAAAAACTCCCCAAAAAACCCTTTAACCTCAGGAAGAGCAGCTGATAGTCTACTTGCCAGCCCATAGGGCCCCATAGTGAACCCGGAAATGTTGAGTACCCCAAAGTTTTATGTTAGAAATATATAGTATGGGTCCCCAGTATTCAGAAACTGCCGGATAATAACTTGCATATATTGGGAAATTAGCACAATTAGCATAATTAGCATACATTAGCATAATCACCTATATGGGCAATATTTCAACAACTGCTTGGCTGATCTGGGCAATATTGGAGTGGTTTTAGGGGTTATTCATGATGCTGAATCCATTTCTGACATTTACAAAATTCTAAATGGTTGTTTAAACCGGAAGTGGACAGATTTTAACTGCCAGTGGGCCGATTTTGATGGATTTTAAGCCAATTCTTAAGTTTTAGAGGATGCTAGTTGGACATATAACTCATGTATTTGAAATAATTAAAAATGTTACAGAATTATGTTGTTCAGAAGAGGATAGAACACATAAAGGACACGATGATTGGGTTAGGGTAGTGGAGCTACGTGTGAATGGCGTTGTGGACCTGCCTGCAGCTGATGCCCAGTATCACACTAACTGCTATAATAACTTTAGAAAGGTGTCTGTAAACTCAAGTGTAAGTGCTAGTTGCAAACTAGTTGATAGCTGCTTAGCTGCTGTGATTGACCACATTAATGCAAACAAGTCAGGGATGTGGACTGTGTCAGAGTTACATGATGTATATGTAACTAATTCCGGGGACCTCTGCAAGAAGCAAATGCTATCCAATTTGTGTGATTATTATGGTGATGCTTTAATTGTACTGAGAGTTGAAGGGTGATGTCGGAAGCTGCTAAGGTCATATTCATGGGGCAATGGAATATTTTGTACCTTTGCCCATACTTTGGTAACTAAATTGGTGACATCATCATCACTAGAGGTTTCAGCTTGTTTCACAAGTTTGAGTGATTTACCAATGGACTTTCTGAAGTCCATTGGTAAATCACTCAAACTTGTGAAACAAGCTGAAACCTCTAGTGATGATGATGTCACCAATTTAGTTACCAAAGTATGGGCAAAGGTACAAAATATTCCATTGCCCCATGAATATGACCTTAGCAGCTTCCGACATGACAAGGTTGTTCAAGACACAAGTCCAAACCTCCTCAAACTTGTCTCCAGTCTTGTGTCCAGGGATGGAAAAGTGACCAAACCCTCACTTACACTTGCTCAATGCATTCAGCAGCACATCAGTAGAAGCTGGAATCAGACAACTCTGGGGCTTGCTGTAAAACTCCACCATAAGCATGGTAGCTCAGAACTGATTCAAAATTTCAACGAGCATGGCATTGTCACTACATATGATGATGTCCTGCGATTCCGCAAGTCAGCTGCCAAATATGCTAATGAGGAGCCAGATAAGTACCTTCATGCAGTTGGCCTTGAGAGGCGAATTGGTGCTATTCACAGCTGGGGTGATAATTTTGATCTTGTGGTCTTCACACCCATTGGTCGCCACACAACTCATGCCATGGCCACTCAGTTTGTGTAGAATCCAGCAGGTATCCTGTTCACTGGAAGAGCCACTCCTGGTGGTGGGATCATGTCACTAAAAATACCTCGTCTCACAAAGCTTGAAGACTTTGTCTAGCAGATAAAAGCAGTTTTGTCATTGAACATTACACAGGCCCCAAGAAGATAGACCCACCAGCTCTAAAAGAAGTTCTAAGAACTAACGCTCTCCAACATGCCATCAAACAAAGTGTCTCAAGAGCACAGAAGAGGGATACTGCTTGGCTCTGTCAGCTCCACTCCTCCCCTGGTCAGCATACAATGTTGTACAAGATCGTGACGGTGATGATAGTGCTCCCAAACTGAAGACAATAAGTGTCTTTGGACCGCTGCTTGATTCCTCCCCTGCACACCCTGATACGGTGCTCAGTACCATGGCCTACTTAGACAAATCACTGAAGCAGTTTGGAATGAGCCACACTCATATAACTTTTGACATGCAGCCGTACCAGATTGCTTGTCTGATCAAGTGGAGTGATCTGCAGCGATGGTCATCAGTGGTGCTTAGACCTGGGATGATGCACACTCTCATGTCATTCATTGGCTCAATTGGAGTACTGATGAATTCAACCGGTTTGGAGGAGCTAGTAGGCGCATCATTTGGAGGACTTACATCCATCTTCAATGGGAAGGCCTGGCCCAAAGAAATGCGAGCCTACCGTATGGTTGTGTTTGCTCTTCTTTATGACTTCTTAGAGGAGGGGGAGAAGACTCATGTTCAGATCATGACATACCTGGAGAAAATGAGAGCACACCCCACAGGCCGGCTATGGGTGGACTACTTCATCATTCCAACCCTAATAGCGCACAAATTCTGGCGAGCAGAGAGAGAGGGTGATTGGCTGCTGCAACAACACTGCCTTGAAGAGATGCTACCCTATTTATTTGCTGCCGGTCATCACCACTACTCAAGGTGGATAACATGGCATCTGCACGACATGCAGCACCTTCCTTCTACAGCCATGGATGACCTCCTCTCTGGAAGCCATGTGTGCCGTCACTCAGATGGTGCAGTCGCAGTTAGTGCAGATATGTTTGGTGAACAAACATACATTAAACAAGGGAAAGGGGTAGGAGGCATGAAGGGCATCTCCACCAACCCTAAGCAGGTTGCTGTGTGGATCCAGTCTTTCAGCATCTGCTCCCATTTCTCCATGTCATTGGATGAGATGTACACTGAAAATGAAGACGTTGAGACATCATCAATGACAATGAAGTCCAGCAGACACAAGGAAGAAGGTAAATGGCGGCGGGAGCTTGATGCAGAGGACCGGGCTAAAATTCTGGAAGTACTTTGGGAAAACTCCCACCCTCTCAACACAGAGAGCACGACACTCCACCATATCATAAATGGCCAGGTTGCAGATGAAAAGGTGAATGCGCAGGATGCATTGACTATTGGACAGAATATGAGCTCACTGTTCTCCTCATCACTTCCTGGGAGATTTCATGCTCCCATCTCAAATGAAGTGGTGACAATGAAATGCAAGAAAAAAGGAATAAAGGTCAATGGGAAGATCATACCTGACCTTGAGGCATTGTTTGCTCGGCTGCTGGTGGTGGGGAGCAAGAGAAGAATGGAGCTCTCTGCCCTCTTTGACTACAAACTTAGCCCGGTCCCTGCATCCATCATTGACGAGTATGGATGCCTTAGAAAGGGTAACAAGTCTGTGATAGTCTGTGTTCATTAGGGTCCGGGCTGCTAAGCAGCCAAGGACCCTATTGTAATTGGAAGAATTCTTTCTTTCTTTCTTTCTTTCTTTCTTCTTCCGAGGAAATCATACTTCCCATGGGCAAAAACTCACCAAACTTTACAGAAATGTCCGACCCCATGCCAGATTTACTCAACTCCAAGGACATGTGCCACTCCCTCTTGGGGGGGGGCACAATAAACGGTAAAATTTAAAAACTTTAAAAATTCCTACCAAACCAATGATACTGTGGCGTGTAATGCAGAGGGAACCCAGGAGCGGAAGCGGTAAAGGTTTTAACAAAAGTTTATTGACTGCGCAGGTCAAAAGTCCACTACAATAAAAAGTCACTAGGCAGTGCGAGGTCCAAGAAAAAAAACACAAAGTGTCCGGAGAGTGCTGGGCTGTGCGGGCTAGGGAGGCACTGAAAAAGAAAGGAGGAGACACAAGAATTACTATCAGGAGATTTCTCGAGAGCAAAGAACAAACTGTTTACCACGAGAGCACAAACAGGAGCCAACAGGTACCACGGGAGGTCTGAGTATCATCTGGCGTCGAGGAGTGTCTCAGCAAACTAGATATAGGCGTCTTGATTGGGGAAGTGAACGCAGGTGAGTCCAATCACTCCTCGACGCAGCGGGGGAAGGGTGCCTCCAGAGACAGGAGAGAAAGTTAGCTGCAACACAGACACCACAACCGGAAATGAGACCTTCAAAATAAAATACAAAACATACCAACCACCACAGTACCCCCCCCCTCAATGAACGCCACCTGGCGTTCTACCTGGTTTATCCGGATGAGCCACATAGAAGTCACGGAGAAGGGACTCATCCAAAATAAGACCCCTGGAGATCCAGGAACGTTCCTCCGGACCGTACCCCTCCCAGTCCACCAGATACTGGAACCCCCGACCCCGCGGGCGGACATCCAGAATCCGGGACACGGTGTAGGCGGGGTGACCATCGATGAGACGGGGAGGAGGCGGGGCGGCGGCTGGAGGGCTAAGTTCACTGGAGCTGACTGGCTTCAGCAGGGAAACGTGGAAGGATGGATGGATTCTCATGGAGTCTGGCAGCCTGAGCTTGACAACAGATGGGTTAATAATCTTCAGGACCTCGAAAGGACCGACAAAACGAGGGGACAGCTTACGTGACTCGACATCCAGGGGGAGATCACGGGAAGACAACCACACCATTTGTCCAGGCCGGTATTCAGGGGCGGGGGAATGGTGAGCGTCGGCCAGCCGCTTGTTCCTATCAGCGGAGCGAGAAAGGGCTGCTCTGGCAGACCTCCACACCTCCTTAACTCTCCGGAGATGTTCCTTGACTGAAGGCACGGCCACGGCAGTCTCCTGCTCAGGAAACAGGGGAGGTTGATAACCTAAACAGCACATGAAGGGAGACATACCTGTGGCCGCGCTAGAGAGGGAGTTGTGGGCGTACTCAATCCAAGGGAGGTGGGAGCTCCAGGAGACCGGGTGATGGGCGGCTACACAACGGAGGGCTGACTCCAGATTTTGGTTGGCCCGCTCTGTCTGGCCGTTAGTCTGCGGATGATAACCAGAGGACAAGCTCGCCGTAGCGCCCACTGCCTTGCAGAACTCCTTCCAAACTTGAGAAGCAAACTGGGGACCCCGATCAGAAACCACGTCTAGGGGAATCCCGTGAAGCCTGAAGACGTGGTTCACAAGCAAACTAGCCGTCTCGAGGGCAGAAGGCAGTTTAGGCAATGGTACATAATGAACAGACTTAGAGAATCGATCAATAATAGTCAAAATAACAGTGTTACCTTCAGAGGGGGGTAACCCCGTAACGAAGTCCAAGGCAATGTGGGACCAGGGGCGGCTTGGGATGGGCAATGGGCGTAACAACCCTGCTGGTGGCTGATGCGAGGCTTTGCCCCGGGCGCAGACAGAGCAGGCGGACACGAACTCCTGGGTGTCCCGATACATCCTGGGCCACCAGAAGCTCTGACGGAGGAACTGGAGAGTACGGTTGAAACCGGGGTGGCAAGTTAACTTGGACGAATGAGCCCACTGGAGAACCTGAGATCTGACTGCGTCGGGGACGAATCTACGACCAGGGGGGCCGGTACCCGGGTCAGGTTGCTGCTCCTGAGCCTTCTGGACAACAGACTCAATCTCCCAGGTGGCCACTCCCACGACGCAATCAGGGGGTAGGATGGGTACTGGACTCTCGGGATCCGTGGAAGGGGCGTGGAGACGAGACAGGGCATCAGGCTTAATATTGCGGGAACCAGGACGATAAGAAAGGGTAAAGTTGAACCTACTCAAAAACAGGGCCCATCTAGCCTGGCGGGGGTTCAGTCAGATCAAAAAAGGGGTCGTCGCTCCCTCCAACCAGTGCCTCCACTCCTGAAGAGCCCAGACCACAGCCAGCAACTCTCGGTTTCCAACGTCGTAGTTCTGCTCCGCTGGGGACAGACGGCGAGAGAAAAAAGCACATGGATGCAGCTTGTGAGTTTGAGGGTCTCTCTGGGACAACACAGCTCCAACCCCAGAATCCGAGGCATCTACCTCGACCACGAATTGGAGAGCAGGGTCAGGGTGTTTGAGTACGGGGGCAGAGGTAAAAAGCGCCTTGAGCCGGGTAAAAGCTCGCTGAGCCTCTGGGGACCACAGGAAAGGGGACTTAGCTGAAGTGAGCCTGGTCAGGGGAATGGCCACCTTACTGTAGTCACGAATAAAACGCCTGTAAAAATTGGCAAACCCGAGAAATCTCTGGAGCTCCTTTCGGGTGGTGGGAATGGGCCAGTCAGTTACAGCTTGTATCTTTGCCGGATCAGGTTGAAGCTGGCCCTTGGCGATGATGTAACCTAGAAAACTTACGCTCTCGGAGTGAAACTCGCACTTCTCTGGTTTCACAAAAAGCTTATTCTCCAAAAGCCTCTGGAGAACAAGCCGGACGTGCTGTTTGTGTTCGTCGAGGTCTCGTGAGAAGATCAGGATATCATCTAAGTAAACAAACACAAAGCGGTTTAGCATGTCTCTGAGAACGTCGTTAATCAAAGCCTGGAAAACAGCAGGGGCGTTAGTGAGACCGAAAGGCATGACTTGATATTCAAAATGGCCCAGGGGTGTGTTAAATGCTGTCTTCCACTCATCTCCCTCCTTGATGCGGATAAGGTGGTAGGCGTTCCGTAAATCCAGCTTGGAGAAGATGGTGGCAGTACACAGGGGCTCGAAGGAGGGGTCGATGAGGGGAAGAGAATACTTATTTTTGACCGTGATATCATTGAGGCCACGGAAATCAATACAGGGGCGGAGAGAGGCGTCCTTCTTTTTAACAAAGAAGAACCCCGCCCCCAACGGGGAGGATGAGGGTCGAATGAGTCCAGAAGCAAGTGAATCTTGAATGTATGTCTCCATAGCCTCCTTCTCAGGGCGTGACAGGTTATACAGGCGACTTGAGGGAAGGGGAGCGCCCGGAAGGAGGTCAATGGAGCAATCGTACGGTCGATGGGGGGGCAGAGAGAGAGCCAACTCTTTGCTGAACACAGGGGCGAGGTCATGATATTCAGGGGGTACTGACGTGAGAGCAGGGGGCGAGGGAGGTGTTTGAGGAGCTCGGGAGGCAAAAGGGTTGGCAGAACGGAGGCACTGAGAGTGACAAAGGGGGCTCCAGGCGGTAACACTAGCAGACTTCCAATCAATTTGAGGATTGTGATGCAACAACCAGGGGAGACCCAAAACCAGAGGTAAATGGGGAGAGGGGATCACCAATAACTGAATATCTTCGCGGCCCCGGAGTCAATGAGCACCTTTAACGGTAGTGACTCCCGGCCCCAAAGCAAACAAGATTTCACAGTGATACGTTGGGGAGAGCTAGAAGTGGAGGAAGTTTGACTCACCAGTGCGCTCTCCGTCACGGGTGAGCCTGCCCTTTTGGCGTCTGCGGACAGTTTGCCAGATAATGGCCCGCCTGGCCACAGTAGATGCAGAGTCGTTGGTTGAAACGGCGCTGGCGCTCGCTTGGGTGCAACCGAGCTCTACCGAGCTGCATGGGCTCAACTGGGGAGGAGGTAGAAGTGGGTGTGGAAGAGGCTGGAGACGGAGGAGGAGGAGGACTGGGAGCTACTGGCGGATGCATGGGGGAAACTGGCTCTCTAACACGGGAAGAATTAGTCTGCACTCTCTCCCGTTGTCTCTCCCTCAACCGGTTATCTATGCGGATGGCTAGAGAAATTAATGCCTCCAGAGAGTCAGGCTCATCTCTGGAAGCCAGTTCATCCTTAAGTTCGCTGGAGAGGTTTTTAAGAAATACTCCCTTTAACTCCAATTCCCCCCACCCACTCTCAGCGGCTGCGATCCTGAAATCAATGGAAAAGTCAGCCACTGATCTAGAGCCCTGAACAAGAGAAAATAAGCGTTTAGCTGCAGCCTGTCCCTGACGGGGATGATCAAAAATTCTACACAACTCACAAGAAAAATTATCAAAGGAGGACAGGACGGGTGACTCCTGCTCCCACAGTGCGGTAGCCCACTGACCTGCTCTACCCCGAAGTAAATTTACAGAATAAGCAATTTTGGCTCTGTCAGAGGGATAGCTAAGGGGCTGCTGATCAAAGACTAAGGAGCAACGTAAGATAAACCCTCTAGCACCTCCGATCTCACCTGCGTAAGGTTCTGGGGCGGGAACATGAGGCTCCCGGAGGGGCGCGGGGAGTGGGGAAGGCGGAGCTGGCGGTGGCGGTGGTGCTGTACTCACAGAGGGTGGAGAGCCGCCGGTGTCCAGGCGACTGAGCTGAGTAGAGAGGTCACGAACCTGAGTGGTTAGGCTCTGAACGGCTTCCATAATCCCTCGAAACATGTCCTCATGTTGGCCGAGCCGCAGTCCTTGGCGAGTGAGGGCAGCCCGAATGGGATCCGGTGCTACACTTTTGAAACTTCACCACAATGTAGCCCCAGTACTGCAGAAACTTTTGTCCATTTAGACTCATTACAAATTATGAAGTCCATCACTCTGTTTTTTTCAGAAACTGTAAAACTTATAAAACGTATCTCCTCCCACAATTTTTGTTCAATTGTCACCAAACTTGCTAGAGAGCATCTCCAGACTGTCCTCCACAAAACTTGTTTCTCGGATTTTTGATTGATCAAAAATTGAGCCTGCAGTGCATGAAAATGTTTGACTGTAAACACTACTGTAAACATATACCATCCAATTCTTGCTAAATACATTTTCAATCTTCCTGAAAAAAATTGACAATATTTTGGAGTCGTGGTTGATGAAGTTTGGCAAATATCAGAATTTTATCTCCAAAACTGAATTATCTAGAACATTTTGAATTCTGCTCTCATGGGAACAACTGGAGTCAATGTAAAAGTGGCATTTTTAAACATCACATTTTCTCTTGTGAAGCAAAACACTTATCGTTAAAAACAAATCACCAACATGTCCATGCTGTCTAGATGCAATTTATGTATTGTCAGATTTTTGTTTAGATAATAGAATTTGTGACATTTCGACTATTTTTGAAATCTGCCACAACAACTGCAGCCCAGTCGGTGACTTCCTGAGTCTATTTGAGAAGCCACACACCAGGTGTCACCTCCAGACAATTAGCTCAGTGAGTTAGGAGCTGGATCACAGTGCCAAGGACTCTGGGTTCAAGACCCAACAAGGGGGATGAGTGTGACACATCAAAACTACAAAGAGTCTTTGAGAAACAAATGTATAAAATTTTAGAGTCATGGTAGATGATGTTTGACGAATACATATCAGAGTCAATGCAAGAATGGTATTTTATTTATTTATGAAGCAAATCAATCATTCTTAAAAATAAAACATGGAGGCGGTGTTTAGCTCAGTTGGTAGAGCAGCCGCTCCATGAAAGAAAATACAGCCCTCAATGCAGGCGGCAGCAGATTGAATCCTGCGTTGGAAGGCCCTTTCCTGTGTGTCATCCCCCTCTCTGTCTCTCCATTTCCTGACTCTCGCAACGCTCACTTTCCATTAAAGGCAAAAAAGCCCCAAAAATATATATATCTAAAAAATTTACCAACATCTCAATGCTGTCTAGATGCAATATGTATATTTTCAGAACAACTGCAGTCACTTTAAGAGTGGTGTTTTTAAATCAGATTTTCTCTCGTGAAGCAAAGCACTTATTGTTCAAAACAAATCACCAACATTTATTTATTTATTTATTTATTATTGTGTGGTGATTTCCACTGATACAAAAGTGTACTTTGCAAATTTATTCCAATATTCAACCACTTTTACTTTTCAATTGCTGCAATACAATTTCCAGATGATGCAACCTGCAAAATGACTCAGCTGATGCTAAATGCAGATTGTAATATCAACTTCCTTGATGTCTTCCTATTCTTCTGCTTGTTGCTCAGAGTTGCCTAAAAATGCCCGGACCGACCCATCGCTGCGCAGCAGCTATACTCACTGTTTGTTGTTTATCACTGTTTGTTGTTTATCACTGTTTGTTGTTTATCACTGTTTCAGTCTGTTTCTGTTGTTTTTGTTTTTTTCCTGCAGCTGGCAGGACATGTTTAAATTTAACACCTTACAGAGTGTGTGTGTGTGTGTGTGTGTCACTGTGTGTGTGTGTGTGTGTGTGTGTGTGTGTGTGTGTGTGTGTGTGTGTGTGTGTGTCACTGTGTGTGTGTGTGTGTGTGTGTGTGTGTGTGTGTGTGTGTGTGTCAGCAGCTGTTCGGTGCCACAAATGGAATGCTGCGGTCCATCTCCTTATATGGTCATATGGAGCCTCAACAGGAAGCTGGTGTCACTTGTATTATTGTCCCTCTCGTACACCATCAGTTCCTCATCTCTTTAAACAGACATCACCGAGCTGCAGACACATATATAAAAACACAGGATGTCTTTAAAGTTAGAATAAATTATCTAAAGTGATTTTATTGTGACTCTGGACTCACTGTGAGTTTATTAGAGACCGTCATCACTTCCTGTTTCCTGCCGGACTCTTTATGTGGTCGGTCCTTGTGTTTCCGGTGTGTGTGAGGAGAGCAGCGGTGTGATTTCAGAGGAGACTTAATCTGGCAAAATGCAGGTCAGTTCAACTTAATTAGACTTTAAACTGTGTGGTTTAGCAGCGGACAGTGAGGAGATGTGACATCACTTAATGTGTGTGTGTGTGTGTGAGCTAACACACACACACACACACTCACTGTGACACTGGGCGGATCAACTGTTAGCTTCACTGTTAGCGTACTAACTAGCTAACTGTTCTTCTTATACATCTGTGACACACACACACACACACACACACACACCTGTCTGACACACTCAGGTAAAGACAGCTGAAACCATGTGTGATAATGATGATGATGATGACGGCTTCACGTCAGATATTTGGTCATAAACGGCTCATAAAACGGAAGTAATCTGTATGTGAAAGAGTAACGTGACATGTTGTTTGTAATAAGTGAATAATGCGGCGATGGTTTTGTGGTCGTCGTCAGGTCAGTCTACAACAGTGGCGGCTGCTGGTCTTTCAAACAGGGGAAGCTCACTTTAAATTTACATCATAAAATGTGTCATATTTTAGCGAGGCAGTAACTTATAAAAGGAACATTTAATTGAAGCCGTTTTTCAACCACACTCATGCCATAGAACCATACCTGTCAAGTTTTGGATTTGAAAATAAGGGAAATTTTCCAGCGCTCGCTGCGAGCCGTCCCACCACCCCAACCAAGCTCCAGTATCCCTGACATTTTAAGACAGGTGTACAAGATATCTAAAAACAACTTGTCAACCACTTACTAACTACAGTTAGGTGATCAGAATCTGATAGGCCAACCTTTGCTGACACTGAAATGCTGTGAACATTCCTACGTTATAATACAGCCTAAATGAAAACACAAAGGGTGTATGAAGCACATTTATTTATGGTTTATAAAACGGGTGCTTCCCATCCTTAAATGTGATTGGCTGAGCCGCGTTCAGGGCCGTTGTAAAATCAGTGTAACCCACTGGTAGACCGCAGCGTCTGTGTTGCTTGGCAACCATTCTGTCCACTCCATCTTGCTTGGTGGAAGAATGAATAGTTCTCAGTTTTATTGTTGCATTATTACCAATAAATTGATGATTCTTTTTTGTGTGTGTTTATTTTATGGGCTATATGTAGGGTAACCGTTTTATAAAAGCAATAAGCCCCGAGAAGCCACGAGTTACAGTGATTTTACAACGGCGGAGGGGCCCTGAACGCCCCTCAGCCGTTGTAACATCACTGTAACTCACGGCTTCTCGGGGCTTATTGCTTAAACATATTTTCAGTTCATAATGTGCCCCATCCTGCTCCTCTTTAGGAAAGTAAAGTCGCTGTCCCATTTTATATTTACAGGACTTCTTTGTTTTTTTGGCAGGAATGCCTTCTCCTTCGTCACATCCATCCATCTCTCTCTGTTGTTGTTCCGGGTTTGTTCCCATTGTCGGCACTAACCTCGCGATAACTGCCACCCAGGCTACTGCAGGTGGCAGTTCTCGCGAGGCTAGTGACAGTTCAGTTTGGAGAGGCAGAGGAATGTTGTTGTTTTATTATAATACGGGAGATTTACGGGAGAATACTAATACGGGAGGACAGCGGGAAAGAGGGGTAAAATACGGTAGTTTCCCGGCCAAAACGGGAGACTTGACAGCTATGACTCAGAAGACTCCGCTTGCAAAATCCGCGATGGGACTGAGCTGAGCTGTCAAGTGATGGTGTATATCTCCAAATAGCTGTCAATCAAAACGGGATTCAGCCTTTCGACTGATCCTCCAATCATCATGCAGAAGCTCAGCGTCCAGCCCGGCCGAGGCCCGCCCACAGCTCCATTCACCCCCAGAGATGCTGAGCGTCCGGGGGCGGGACAAAATCGTGGCATTTATCCAATGACCGTCGAGTTTGGAGGCAATGAAAAAAAACAGTTCCATGCAGTCCCATTGAAGTGCATGGACGCTCAGCTTCTACAGGCAAATGCCATAGACCGTATGAGAAAACTGCGCTACAGGAATGTATGAGAAGTTAACAACATCGATAAGTAGCTGATTCTGAACGAACTCGTCTTCAAGATGAACGTGTTTTAACGCATCTGTAGTCAATGAAATGTTAACACAACCGTACATATTTGACCATTTAATTTTTGACATTTTAGGGGAAGCCGAGCTTCCCTTGCAGTCTGAGAGAAATCGCCTCTGGTCTACAAAATATTCAGAACAATTTTATAAAATTTTTTATATAATTTTTATTTTATTTCTAAAATTTTAAGTCTGTATCTAAGGTTCCTGTATATATTGTAAATTATGTTGTGTGGTCTCTACATATATATTTTGTAAATTATCTTCTTATATTTCTTATATTTTACTTCTTTTTGCACTATATCTTCTTCTTTTACACTTGTAAGGAGTACCTGTAACGAAAACAATTTCCCCTGGGGATCAATAAAGTATTGCTGATTCTGATTATGATTGTGATAAAATGGTTTTGATAAGAAATGGAGCCAATCTGCCTCTTTGTCAGAGGACCAGTTAAAAACCTAAAGTTAGTTTAACTCAGGGTTTTAAAGGAGAAAGAAGAGCAGCACATCGTCACATGACCTCTTAACATTTAGTTAACTGTGTCGTCAGTGAGTGTTTTCTAATCACCTCTGCAGTACAGTAACAGGAAGAATTTACTCTACAGTATCTGAGGTTTAAAAAATGTAGTTAAAAATAAAAGTATTTATGTTCTACGTCTGACTGTGTTACGTTAAAGATGAGTGAGATCTACATGAAGCCCTCACAGTCAGAGGTGACACAGTTTGTTCATGGAGCCATTACACACATTATCTGCTCTGTATCAGTGACCTCAGCTGACACTGCATGGAGGTTATATGTTTAAATAAGGGAGTCCCTGTTCAGTCTTCATGATGTGAATCGACCTCTTGACCTTTACATGGAGGAGATTCAGGTGTAAGGTGCTCTAACATAGGTGTAGGGTGACTGTGGCTCAGGAGGTGGAGCCGGTCGTCTCCTCCAGTGGGGCGGGGCCATCACTGTGAGTGTGTGTGAATGCTTAACTGAGTAGTAGATGGCTCCTTGTAGCTTCAGTGTGTGTGTGTGTGTGTGTGTGTGTGTGTGTCATGTAGTGTTAAAGAGCTTTGAGTGGTCGAAGACTAGAAAGGATCCACACAGGTCCAGGTCCATTTAACATCCACAGGAGATGAGGTGGATTTTAGGGGAGTCTGGAGGACATGGCTGATTCCCAGCTCTGGTGTGTTTGGAGTTTCACTCTTCATCTTAGACAAACAGAAATAAATCACATCTCAGAGACTAACAGCACATGAATCTGTACTTTGTTTCCTCCCCAGGACCCGAACGAAGACACTGAGTGGAACGACATCCTGAGGAAGAAAGGCATCCTTCCTCCTAAAGAGGAACCTAAAGATGATGAAGAGGAGGAGCTGGCCCTCAAGCAGCAGTCTGTCGGTAAGAATGAACACACATCAGTATGTCTTTGTGGTTTAAAAAAGGAGAGTCATGTTTCTGTCCCACTGACAGGTTTTAAACTGGGGGGGGGGTGAAGACGGGACCATGACACGGGGACGTGGACGTTTTTGGTCTCAGACCTGTCACACACGTGATCATAGCCTCTGATGTGACCGCTGTCTTCTCTGAACAGTTAAAACATATGAGGACATGACGCTGGAAGAACTGGAGGAGAATGAGGATGAGTTTGGTGAAGATGATGAAGCTGCCATTGAGATGTACAGGTGAGGACAGTGGATCATTTTCAGACATGTATCAAGAGACACAAAATGTCTCTGAACCCTTAAAATGTCTTCTGACTGCACACTGACGTGAGACGTGTCTCTGTGCAGGCAGCAGCGTCTGGCGGAGTGGAAGGCGGCTCAGGTGAAGAACGTGTTCGGGGAGGTCGGAGAAATCTCCGGACAGGACTACGTCAAAGAGGTCAACAAGGCTGGAGACGGCATCTGGGTGGTGCTGCACCTCTACAAGCAGGGGTAGGTCACCAACAAAGTCCAGAACATGAGCAGGTGTTCGAGAAAAAAAAACTCTCCCGAAGGACAGAAAATGTTTCAGATAGTTTGGGTGTGAGTCACAGAGTGTTGGAGAGCTGTGTGACTTCTCTCCAGTATAACAGAACTAGATGACACTCAGCTTGTGGAGCTCAAAACTCAGCAAAATCATGACCTGGTTACTCAAGATAATCCACACACCTTGTTGTCAGCTGTAGGAACTATTTTCTTTCTACCAAACCACACCTGCCGACTGTATCACTGCACAGAAGTGTGCATCAACTCAGAGGCCCGTCCTCGTGACAGTGTGAGGTGGAAACATTAATAGTGTCATCCTCAGCTGAGCTGTAACGTTCGGTGTTGTGAGGTGAGCTAACGGTAGATTCAAGCTGTCTTCTTCCTGATTTATGGAACGAGACGTTGCTGTAACGTTTTTCAAATGTTTTTATTTTCGATGAAGAGATTAACCGTCCCTTTAAGATGAAGCATTACAGTCGTCCCTCTCTGGGTGGAGAATATTTTAGTCCTTCAGGCAGACAGCTGTGAAACAAACAGCAGCACTGTTTTAAATCTGTTTGGGTTTGTAAGGTCTTCAGCAGACAGTGTTGTTACGTGTGGAGTATTTGATTTGTTGGAAAAACTGTTTCATCCCAAACACGTCACGACAGGATATGAGGTCATACATGTGGAGCAGAATTTAAACCCTGACTTCTTCTACTGCTAAAAAGATGAGTCGATATATGGCTCAGTTGATTGTAGAGCTGCAATGATTAGTTAATGAACTGACAAGTCGTTTGACAGAAAATTAATTGGTCATATTAATGATCACCAAAAAGTCATTTTTAAAGGAAAAAAGCCAAATGTTTGTTTCTTAAATGTGAATATCTGCTGCTGTTGTGTGTGCTCCGTCACTGTAACTGGTTGATCTGGATACGGACAAAACCAGCACCATGAAGACGTCACGTTCATCAGAAACAGAGAGGTTGACTGATGTGTTGCTGTCAGCTCATCAGTCTTCGTGTTATGACACTTTACAAACAGGAAGTGCATCACTAACAGTGATGATTTCTCTCTGCTCACCTTTTTTCCCAGCATCCCTCTGTGCACCCTCATCAACCAACACCTGAGCACGCTGGCCAGGAAGTTCCCTCAGACCAAGTTCCTCAAGTCCATCTCCACCACCTGCATCCCCAACTACCCTGACCGCAACCTGCCCACCATCTTCGTCTACTTCGAGGGAGAGATGAAGGCCCAGTTCATCGGGCCGCTGGTCTTTGGAGGCATGAACCTCAAAGTGGAAGGTAGGAGGCAACAAACAGAGCGTCAGGACTCTGGTCTCACGCTTCAGGGTTTCTAACCCAACACACACTCCTCCAGCTCGCTGTTCAGGGTGTGTGTTGAAAACTAATCTTTACACACAGGGCAGTGACGGTAGATGATGAGGTATGTCTTTGACCTTTGTGCTGTCCTCTGGGACAGATGTGTTGTAGCTGCTTCACACAAGCTCCGTGGAAACACGGGCGATCTTACCAGTGACTGGACATCACCAGAACAATGACATCAAATAATGAACACACAATAATAAAGCTTTGTGTACAGTATGACATCATCAGCGCTTGGTTTTCCTGTGCCGTCCTTTCATCCTGTTTTATGACTCATTTGTCTCGTCTGTCCCGTCCAGAGCTGGAGTGGAGGTTATCAGAGTCTGGGGCGGTGAAGACAGACCTGGAGGAAAACCCCAAGAAGCAAATTGAAGACAAGCTGATGTCATCGATCAGATGTTCGCTTCCTACACGGAAGGACAGTGACTCTGAGGACGAAGACTATTAGATCTAATATCAGAGGACAAACAGGACACGCTGTGTGGGACACACTCAGAGGACGTCTGAGCAGGGACAGAGGAGGGACAGAGACTCCTCCGTGGGCTGGAGGACACGTGGCAGAGACGCCTCCTCTACGTCTCTCTTTCATAATTTGAATAAACGTCCGACTCATCAGCTGAATTTAACTTTTTTATTTCATGATGTCAAAAACTGTAAATCTGTTGAATGAAATGAGAGTTTGCCTCGTCACCACATGACTCTGTGCCAGAGTGTTTGAATCATAAAGAATTGTTTCAGAGATGAATTTGTTTGGTGTGTATTTGGTGACGCTCGTGTCTTGTGTAACGGAGCAACAGCTGACAGTGACGTGTGGAAGCAGGAAGACACATGGCAGCCATGTTAGAGTGGTTCTGTTGTTTTCATCTGTACAATCATTTATTTTCTTATAACAAAAAGTGTGTGTGTGTGTGTGTGTGTGTGTGTGTGTGTGTGTGTGTGTGTGTGTGTGGCTCCTGGGCTCAGTGATGGTGAGACGTTCAGGTGCTGCCCGCTGCTCTTCTTCTCTTCAGCCTGACGTCCGACTCTCATTGTGGTCGATTCTTCTTCTACAACATCCCCTCAGGCAGACCTCGAATCTTCTGTGTCATTAGAGGAGAGAAGAAGAGTCAGAGACAGAAATGGCACCTCAGCACTGATGTGGTTTATAAAGATCTCTCTAATTCTTTGCCTGCTGATGAGGACGCTTCGTGGAAAGGTTGATTTCCTTCAGGCAGAAGAGAAACAGTGAACGTTCCTCATTCTTTCAGTTTGTTTGTTTGTCACTGATGATGATGATGATGATGATAATGATGATGATGATGATGATGATGATGAACTTCCGACAAACATCTATAGATAATAATAATAATAATAATAATAATAATAATGGTTCCAGTCAGATTTATCTTAAACTTTGTCTCTAGTTTTGGAAAATGAATAACACTTTAAATAGGAGTGTAGGGAGGAGCAGAGACTGTCACTGAAGTAACTCCTACAGAACATGAGATTACACTGAGCTGATGGAGGACGGAGACAAAGTGAGAATGGACAGAAACAGAAATGATCTAAAGGAATGTTTCACACACAAAGTCACTGTTTCAGTTACTGATGCTGTCATGTTGAATTAGTGAAGAAAACTGTGTGTGACTGAGGTGAAGGAAGAATCCAAACTCCAGAATCCAATCCGAGCTCTGATGAATCAAACAGGATCAGATACACTGAGAGTGTGTTTATGTTTCCTCACCAAGAGTAAAACCTTCTTCTTTCTCCTCTGGGACAGTTTGGGAGAAAGTCTCATCAGAGGGTGGACCGAGTGAGACTGTGAGGAGGAAAGGAGAGGAGGAGGAGAGGAGGAGGAGAAGAGGAGAGAAGGAGAGGAGAGGAGGAGGGGAGAGGAGAGGAGAGGAGAGGAGGAGGGGAGAGGAGAGGAGAGGAGAGAAGGAGAGGAGGAGGGGAGAGGAGAGGAGAGAAGGAGAGGAGAGGAGGAGGGGAGAGGAGAGGAGAGGAGAGGAGGAGGGGAGAGGAGAGAAGGAGAGGAGAGGAGGAGGGGAGAGGAGAGGAGAGAAGGAGAGGAGAGGAGGAGGGGAGAGGAGAGAAGGAGAGGAGGAGGGGAGAGGAGAGGAGAGGAGAGAAGGAGAGGAGAGGAGGAGGGGAGAGGAGAGGAGGAGGGGAGAGGAGAGGAGAGGAGAGGAGAGAAGGAGAGGAGGAGGGGAGAGGAGAGGAGGAGGGGAGAGGAGAGGAAAGGAGAGGAGGAGGAGAAGAGGAGAGGAGGAGGGGAGAGGAGAGGAGAGGAGAGAAGGAGAGGAGGAGGGGAGAGGAGAGAAGGAGAGGAGAGTTGAGGAGGAGAAGAGGAGAGGATAGGAGAGGAGAAGAGAGGAGGAGGGGAGAGGAGAGGAGAGTTGAGGAGGAGAGGAGAAGAGAGGAGGAGGGGAGAGGAGAGGAGGAGAGGAAAGGAGGAGAGGAGAGTTGAGGAGGAGAGGAGGAGAGGAGAGGAGGAATAAAAGCAGAGAGACAGCACAGTGTGACAGTGAGGTAACATCATCAGATGTATGAACTCATAGTGATCAAAGTATCCAGATACTATAATGTAGGCTGTGTGTCAGCAGTGCTGTTGATCATGTTGAGAGGTCAGTGTGATGACTGACATGAAGCTGCTGCTCACATTAAAGAAATATTAGAATAGAAAAACTATAGAGACTCTGAAGTGAAAATATTAATATAATCTTTACGGCTGGTGTCGTTTATTAAAACGCTCTGAAGGAGGTCTGAGCACCAGCTGTTTAAAAAGGGAAACACAAACACTTTCAAACAGGAAATAAAATCTGTTCTATGCCTGTTTTCATATTTAGTGCACAGACGTCTTCATCAGTTATAAACCATCTCTCTCAGTGTGTGTTCTCTCCGTCCTCTTCTGGTGGAGCTGAAGACAGACTGGGTGGTGTCAGTGACAGGAAATGAGAGCAGTGACTCTTCAGGACACGATGAAGAAGGTGTGTGTGTGTGTGTGCTCACCTCCTGCTGCACTGCTCCCACAGAGTTCCGTGCTTTAGAGTAATGAAACAGGAACTGGAAGGAAAGGAGAGGTCAGGAGGTCAGAGAGATGAAACTGAAGCTGAGAGAAGATCAGAAATAAAAGCTGAAGTCAGAAACTCACTCTTTTGAAAACGTTCTGGACCTGCTCCTGTGGACACACACACACACACACACACACACACACACACACACACACACACACATTAGCTGTTAGCATGAGGCTAAACTGTTAGCATCATGTTCTCTCCATCTCTGAAACTCTTCACTGATACTGACACGTGTTTTATTGAGTTTATTGTCAGACTCTCTTTCAGACTCTGTTTGATCAGTGCGTCTCTTTTTTGGGTTGCTCTGCAGTGTAGACAGTTGTTGTCAATGCTGGAACACAAACTCTCTCTGCAGGATTCTCCTCCATTCAGTCAGACTGTCACTGAAGAGACGTGCACGCTCATCTGCATCTGTAGAGCAGCCAATAGGAACGCCCTCTCTCTGAAATGACCTGTGATTGGACAGTCTCCTGAAAACAAGAGGAGGAGCAGACGTCCAGTTTTCTTACTGAATTACAGTGAACTCAAAGGTTATTATGGGATGAGTCAATCTGCCTCTCTCAGCTTTAATCCCACTGAACCAAACTGCTGTCAAACTGCAGGCGTCACTGCTCCGTCTCTCTCTGCTCTCTTTCTGTCCTGCTCTCTTACTTCTTTTCTAAAATACGTATATGTTATTTATCTCATAGAAATCAGAGGTCAGTTTACAAAAAGCTGCAGAATAATGTCTCTGTGATGATTTAGAGAAACCTGTCCCAGTCTGCAGCCTCTGTCTCACAGCTAAACTTTTATCTGTGGAGAATCACTGTGCCCACACACAGAGGAACAAGAGACATCATGTCCTTTGACCCCTTGTAGTTCTTAAAATATGATCCATAAGAAGCCACCACACACGTCTCTGACACAGCTGTCGATCATGTCGCTGCTCCTGACCTGAGGTCAAACACTTCAACCAGACAGCGCTGATCAATCATGAGTCTGCAGTGATTACTGATCAGCTCACATCGTCTCAGAAACACATTTTAGTGACCCTAACCCTAACCCAGCTGCAAAATGAGAAAGTTTGTGTTGAAGACAGCTGAGTCAAAACAAAGCTCCGCCCACCGGCTGGATGTGAGGGACGTAAGTGAACCGTGCACTGTCATGTTTACAATGATCATGATGTCACAGTGACGTCAGGCAGAGAGACAGTACACCTGTCCAGTATTGCATACCTCACCTACCTCCTTCTGATCTCCCCACAATACATCACTCAGGTCATCACCCTGGACGCCTCGCACCTGAGGACACACACGCACACACACACACACACACGATATTATCTGAGTATCTGGAGTCAGCTGCAGATCAGATCAACCCATCAACTGAACCTTTGGTCCAACGGTCTCTGTCCTCTGGACAGACAGTAGGTGGAGATGAAGACATGAAGACATGTAGACATGAGACATGAGACATGAGACATGAAGACATGAGACTGTGGGACCAGAGGGAAGAGCTGAGACAAACAGAAGCTCACATTAATGTTCTTAACTTTACTCATCACATGGAGAGAAAAACAGGTGAGTGTTCACAGAGTCTGAATGATGTGAGGATGATGATGATGACAAAGATGAGGATGAGTGTGGATGATGAGGATGGTGAGGGTGATGATGATGATGATGATGGTACCTACCTTCCTTAACTGGATCCCGTCCTCCCACTGATCGAAGGGACTGGCATCTGAGGACAGAGACTTTAGATGATCAGTCCTGTCTGTGTGAAGCAGGGCAGCATCTTCATCATTTATCACATCATCATCATCTTCATCAGATTACAGAGTCCGTACAGTACATCAGCTGTGGATGACTGAGAGTGCTGACACCAAGCTCTCAGCTAATAAACACCTGGTCAGGTAAAGATATGAGGCTCCTCCTGTGTTTGGACGTTCAGCTGTCACCCAGTACTGAACCAGTTTAAATCACTGCTGCTCCCATCAGTCACTGACACACAGAGACACGGAAACACAGGCAGCAGCTCAGTCTGTGTTTCACTGTGGAGAGGATTTAAATCCTTCAGTGAGTTGGACTTTATTTATTAAATCATTCACTTTACAGAGCATTAATCATTAATCATTAATCATTAGTGATTAATGATTAATGAGGAGAACTAAGTGGAGACTCTGTCACTGCTCTTTAACTCATCAATAACATCCTTTACTGGTGAAAATCAAACATTTAAACTTTCTGGTGACCATTAAGACATTAAACACAGCCTGGAGGTTCTCCCTATGAACGACTCATCACAGCTCTAACACACACACACACACACACACACACACACACACACTGATCAGACACGACACTATGACCACTGACAGGTGAAGTGAGTAACATGGATCATTCCAACACAATGTTCTGCAGGGACACATTTGGTCCTGTCATCCATGTAGACGTCCCTTTACACACGCCACCCATCTAAACGGCGTTATAGTCCAAGTACCCCCCCCTCACTGCAGCAGTACACCTGATGGCACCCCCCCCCCAGCGAGGCAGTGCACCATGCTGCTCAGGAATGGTCCAAGGAACGTGACAAAGAGCTTGGAGACCTGACCTCTAGGGGGGGGTGTACTGGTCTGTGATGGTGTTTGGGAGGGTGAAGTGTGTCAAGGGACGACCACATGGATGTGAGGACCAAAGGTGTCCCTGCAGAACACTGTGATGATCCATGTTGTTCAGTCAGCTGTGTGTGGTCACAGTGTCGTGTCTGACCAGTGAACACCAACTCATACAGACGTTCTTCTGATATCAGATCATCTGTATTATCAGTGTTTATATGTTCAGTCAGCAGCAGCAGAGTCTTCATATCATATAACATCATGTTTTAGTCTCCATCACCAAACACCGACCACAGCTGACTCCCTCTGTCTCTGCCTCCACGTTACATGTTCTGTTGATTCTGGTCACTCATATTAACACACATATTTATTTATGTTTACACTGTGTGTCACTTCCTGTGTGATCATATTTATGGGTTATATTTCACACTGTGTTACAGTAGATATACTACACACCAAACAAATTAAACCTGCCTGCCAGGTTCAGCTCTCACAGACTGAGATCAAGATAAAATATTCATTATTAGTTTATAGTGAAGTTGCATTTTAAGGTTTTTACCTGATGTAATTTATCAGCTTGATCATCTTTATGGCTTTCAACAACAATCTATAATCTATAATCAGTTATAATCAGGTAACAGAAACTTTAATTTAATACTTTTAAAGATCTTTTCATCAGGATCATTTAAACCAAAATCAGGATTGAGTTTGAATCAGTTTCTTATTCAGGCACTGCAGGTCAGTATAACATAAGATGAGGTGGTGTACAGTACATGTGCTCCTTTATGGGGGAATATGGTTTTTACAGTGACGTAGTTTAATCTACATTTTACCATCAGCTATGAAGTTCAGATTTAAAGACATCATATATGAGACTTTAACGCAGACGAGCTGGACTCATTAAAAATTTAGCTCATTAATCATTTCAGACTCATTTTGACAAAAAGAAATTAAAAGATAGATCAATTAACTCAGATCAAATGTTAGTGGTGATATATATATAGACCTCACATATTATAATTACTGACTATTTACTTTAAAGACTGCTATTTATTTATTGAAATTAAATTTAATCAGACTTTACAAGGACCTGGAGACACCTGGAGGATGTTATTGTCAATGAGCTGTGTCATTCTGCTCTTTTTGGTACAAACCAGATGTTTTAACAAAGTCAAACAACAGAAGAGGAAATTCATATAATTCATATTATTAAGTCATTTTTATCTTCACAGTCTACAGGTTAATAGTATGTATAATCATCACTGACATCAAGACAGCGTTAATTTAAAGCTTAATTAACCCCTGATGATTGTCACCCACCTGCTGAGCTCCATGCTCCCAGACACCAGAAGAAACACAGGAGGAAAAGTTGTCTCACAGTTGGTACAGACATGTCTCCTCTCTCCTCTTCCTCCTCTTCCTCCTCTTCACTGATCTGCGCGCTTTGTTTAGAGAGTTTTTCTTCCTCTGTGGTTCCGCACCGGTCCGCTCGGTTCGGCTCGGTTTGGTTCGGCTGAGTTCGGCTCTGCTCGGCTCCTCTCGGTGGTCAGAGTGGTGTGAACATCGTGCTCTGTGTCAGCAGCACTTTAAAAGCTCACAGCCTCTCACACACACAGAGGACCAATCACACTGAGCCGCTCATCTGCGCAGATCTCACACACCCTGAACCCCTGTCTGACACACACACACACACACACACACTTACACACACACACAGACATGTTTCCTGGAATGAAGCAGCAGTGGGAGTACTGGTGTGATGTCAGATAAAGTGACTGGTATCTGCTGCAGCTGTGATGGGAAACACAGCAGAGCCTGAGGGACTCCTGTGCGCTCACATCTGTAGGGTTACATCTCAGTGACGCTCAGTGTGAGCTGTGTCTCATGTTCAGGGACACGCAGTGACCTTAAATAAATAAAGACAAAGAGATGACAGACAGGTGCAGAGGTTCATGTGGAGCAGAGGTCAAAGATCTGCTCAGACACATTCAGGTGCACTGGGACAAGTCGTCACACCAAGTGTTCCTGCTGACCACAGGTATGTTACACCTGTACGTTATCATGTCACAGACACGTTAAAACTTTACGTTTCTTTACGTTTCCACAGCGCTGGGGTTAACACGTGCTTCAGTTTAGACACAATAACCACTGGGCTATGATTTTAAAAATCATCCCAGCGATGATGTGTTGGAGGCACAGCAGCTTTCTGTGGAACCTTAGCAGCTGGTCACACAGCCATGTCTCCGTAAAGAACAACCGCTTTTCATGGCATGTTCCCGGCAGGACACACAGCGATGTCTAGATTAAAAACATCAACTTTGGCACCATCACAGCAGGAAACGCAGCGATGTCTCAGTGACAATCAAAATGGCTTCTCATGGCACAGTGACAGGTCAGCGAGGGACTGAAAACATCCAGTTTAGTAGTTTGATGGTTTCAAACAGTGTCTGCAGCTGTCTCTGCACCTCCTGATGACACCGTCAGCTCAGATACTACGTCACTTTACAAACACTGATGACACGTCTGAAACATACACGTGTAACTTGTGGTGTTCAGGAATGAAGAGGGGAGAGGGTGTCCTGAAGTAAAGACTGTGTGGTGTTGTTTCAGTGAGAAGGTGAGGTCCACTTTATGTTGGACTGCTAAAATGTCCTCTCAGTGGATTTTAATAAAGACCTGAAGGAAGCTGCTCAGACAAAAGACAAAGATCTCTGTGATGTTTTTAGTTGTTTTCTGACGTGTGTTTCCTCCTGTTAAGATTCATGTGTGGTCTCACATGTGGGCGGAGCGTCTGTAAATGGCTGACACTAACAAACACAGACACATCATAGAAATTATTAATTCACTATGAGAATAACGAAGGAGGTGAGTCAGGTCTGTCTGCAGTGACTCAGGCTAAAAGCTTTTATAGGAATCAGGTCCAGTCTTTGCTGCAGGATGTTTTAATGTTTTAATGTTCTGAATGATGCAGACATGTGAACTGAGGAGACGCACCTTCTACAGACACATACAGTGGATGTTTTAGTGTAATACAGACAGCTCAGTCAGGCTGAGTTCAGTTCAACACATTGACATTAAGATACAGTGAGTCAAAATGTTCTGTACCAAAGAGCTGCACAGGGCGTCAGAGGGTCGGGGTTGGGCAGGACGGAGGAGATCAAACACCTCCACACTGATACTGTCATGATGCTGTAGGGTTCACTAAATGTTCACACAGTGAGATTTTACATAAATGATCCTCAGTGATGTTGATATAAAGAGTGTGTGAAGGATGATAACAGAACAGCTGCAGTCTGTTAGCTTCATAAAATGACTCCAGTTTACTGTAACACAGCCTTCAACACCAGAGAAACACCGCACTTATATTATGACACCCAAAATGTGTGTTTCTAGTGTCATATCAGCGTACCGATGTCAGATCAATATACTGTCACACACAGTTATTATTTAACCTTGCATCAGCAGCCCGTCCAGAGGATGAGAACAAACCGTGAGACTGAACGTGTGAATCAGGATGAATGTTCATGTCTCTGATGTTTAAATAAAGATCAGTGAAGGAGAGTCAGACGGGTCGACGTGAAGTCTGATCCACTGATGTTTCATTAAACTGATCAGGTGACACACCTGTTGTCAGGTGGAGCTGTGGACACTGTGGACACTGTGGACAGTGTGTGTGTGTGTGTGTGTTGTGTTCAGGGATTAACTGCTCAGATCAGGTGGGCTGGACACACAGAGACATCGAGACCCGACTGCTGATCACATGTCTCTCCTGAAACTGACTTAAAATACAAATCTGACCTTTGAAAGGAGAAAAAAGGTGACTGATGACTGTCACACCGATCTCTGTCACACCTGAAGTCAGACCGATGACTGTCACACCGATCTCTGTCACACCTGAAGTCAGACCGATGACTGTCACACCTGAAGCCAGACCGACGACTGTCACACCTGAAGTCAGACCGATGACTGTCACACCGATCTCTGTCACACCTGAAGTCAGACCGACGACTGTCACACCTGAAGTCAGACCGATCTCTGTCACACCTGAAGTCAGACCGACGACTGTCACACCTGAAGTCAGACCGATCTCTGTCACACCTGAAGTCAGACCGATCTCTGTCACACCTGAAGTCACTGAGCTGCTGTGTGATGTCTCAGGTTGGAGGATGATCATTAATAAATAATGAAATCATGTAAAAATGTTTTAGGGTTTTTAACACATCTTCAGTGAGACCTCACCTGTCCTTCTTCATCACACTTCAAAATGTAAAACTTCCCTGTTCACCTGTTGCGACCCTGCAGCTTCTCCATGTGTGTTCCTGACTGTCTCAGTGTGTTGGTGGGCGTGGCTCTGCTCTGCTCCGCTCTCTCCTGGCTCCTGATTACCTGTGATGATCCACACCTGCCTCACATCAGGCTCCACTGTGGGCCTTTTTAAAACCAGACTGTCGTCACTAACAGTCCTGTCTCATGCCCCGTTTACACGTACACGGGTATTTTTAGAAACGGAGACATAAACCTTCGTTTGCACCCTTCGTTTACACGCAAACGGAGAATTCGCCTCTGAAAACGATGCTTTTTAAAAACTCCGGCCAGAGTGGAGATCTTGGAAAACTCCGGTTGCACGTTTGCATGTAAACTGAGCAAAACGGAGAAAACGCCAGCAGCAGACGTCACAGTGTGCGACAGAACTTGCACTCACCTGAAAAGTGTGACCTATGTTTACATGTTGCTATGGTGATCATGGATGCTTCAGAGTAGCAGCCGCAATTATGTTGGTGCAAGCCCTCTTCGTATGTTTGCCTTTGCAAATACAGCTGCTCTATTATATCACCCCACTTTGATCTTTGCAGTACCCTTGACTACTTATTGAAAATATTATTTTTATTAAAGATCAAAGTCGGACGAATGAAGCATGTTTCTAGTCGATATGAGAGACTTTGACACAAGATTACTGCAAAAGTACACAGTAAAAGTACTTCATATTATTTGTAAGAAAGTTGTTTTATTTCCTTATTATATTCATTCTACGAGAGGCTCTGCCCATAGACATATATACGTAGACGCCGCATTGAGCGCTGAATCATACGTCAACGTCGCCGCCATATTGGATGTGGCAAGAGCGAACGGAGAAGATGCCTTGTACCTACCAGTTTACAGTCCAAACCAGATCTCATGGGATTACCTTTCACAGGTAAGACTGAAAAAATACTTTTGATTGTATTTAGCCATTATAACATAATTTTACGAACAGAATTTGCTGACTTTGTGGCTAATACTATGATGTCCCGCGCATAATACTGTGGATTCCCACGGTGAAACCAGCCTCCAAACAATGAAGAAGTCTTTCCTATTTAACTAAATTGGCCCGAAGTAATAACTGTGATTGTTGTTAGTTGCTTAGCTAACTTTTCACATACTATGCAGGTTTCCCAAAGATAAAGAGCTGAGAAAGGAGTGGGAAACAGCTGTCAGACGGGAGGGGTTTTCTGCTAGTCCGTCATCCATGCTCTACAGTGAGCACTTCAGACCGGAGGACTTTGACAGGACAGGTCAGACAGTCAGCATCAGAGATGGAGCTGTTCATTCAGTATTCAGCTTCTCAGCTCATCTCCACAGGGCAGGTGTATAGGCTTTATGGACTAGATCATTCAATGCCACACTATGCTGAAAATGTTTTTCCCTTTCTGAATGTGAAGGAATCAGGGATGTATTTTGTTTTACACTGTGAGATAATTTCTATATTTCATCCTTCACTTTAGCCTGTGGCTACCAGGACGTCTCAGACCTCAAAGAAGGCACAGGAGACCCTGTCACTGGACTGTTGCCAGCTTGTCCAAGAGACTGAACCCCTGCCTGTGCCCAATGTATATATGTTCATCAATGCCCCCCCTGTACAGATAGATGTATGTATATATGTTCATCAATGCCCCCCCTGTACAGATAGATATATGTATATATGTTCATCAATGCCCCCCCGTACAGATAGATGTATGTATATATGTTGATCAATCACTGAATATCAAAATGATTTATTAAAATCAGTTAAATGTAAACATTTGTGCTCGTTATTCAGAAAACCCACCTGTCACATCTACGTTTCAGGATCTGGTTATTATAAACACAGATGTTTACTATTAATATTTCAATATTTATCATCACAATAACAGTGTTACATACATCGTTAGCTGTAAAAACTCATAAAAACATTAGAAAAATACACACGTTGGTTTGGTGCTTACCTATGTCCTAAACATATAAGGAGTAAACATTTATAATCATCACATTAAAAGTTACATACATTGTTTTTGATGCCTATTTGTTTCCCTAATATATTAGTGTGTGTGTGAATGGGTGAATAAAAGGCATTAACTTAAATCACTTTGTAGAAAGGCGCTTTATGAAGTTCGGTCCATGTCCTTGTATTAGTTTACGAGGCAGATCTGCCACATCCAATATGGCGGACACGCTGACGTACCGCAGCAACGGGCCAACCCGCTCAATGAGGCGTCTATGTGTATATGTCTATGGCTCTGCCTGTCACCTTACAGCGCCGTATTAATGCATTTACGTAAGCATTAGAATACGTGCGCACTCCAAACTGAGTGCCGGCTGGCTTGACTCCAGTCCTACATCGAGGGTGAGATGACCGTCATGCGGTCTCCTGTCAGTGTCATAAAAAAAAGTTGCCTGCACCCTGTATTACCTGTCCGACGAGGGTAGACTGCGTAAGACGGCATACATACACGGGTTGGTGTAAACGCAAAGTTTTCTGAAAACGGACACGTGTGCACGCAATTATTTTTGAAAACGGAGAGGGTGAAATGTCCGTTTTTGAAAATAGCCGGCTACGTGTAAACGTAGTGTAAGTCTGTGGAATGAAGCTCCTGCATGGAGGTGTAGGGTTCAGACACCGGGGCAGCTTTGGGACAAACTTCAGTCTCTGCAGCAGAGACAGGAGCTGTGCTTATAATTAGTAACCATAGAGACAGATGAGTCCCATCATATCTTCTTTATATGTGTGTTTGTGTCACTGGGATGTGACGGGAGCTGCTGTTTACAGGACCTTTGGTAACACATATTTCCTGTCTGCCATTAAAATCAATCAATAAATAATAAATAGTATAAATCTGCTCCCTGAGATTCACTGGAGACATTTCTTGTCTTTTACTTTTGTAAACATCTTCTAGTTTTTCTCTCTGATGTTGAACAGCTGCTCATTTTTACATCACTTCCTGTTACAAAATAAAATCGGCCACAGTTTCACAGAGAGGTGAAGATCTGATCCTGAATACAGTGGGACATTTCACACTGTGGGACAATATTAAACGTCTGTCCCAGTTTGAACAATTCACGTTCCTCATGGTCATCACGTGGAACTTTATTTGTACGAAGCTTTTTCCATGACGAACACAATACGGAGCTGCACATGCTCAGTAAGTCTGTGTCAGTACAAACCTGCTGTCGGAGGGTTTTATAACCCACCTCATCTCCTCACCAGCTGGTTTGATGTGGCGGAGCCTCTACGTAAACATGGACAGGCAGAGTGTCCTCCAACACACCCTCGCTGCAGCTGCATCACGTTTTCATGATCAATGTTCTGTGTGTGTACCCGTGAGTTTCCTTTTGCTCCTGCTCAGTTTGTCTGTGTTCATGGTTTCATTTCCTGCTGCGTTTCCTCTTTGGTCTCTTGAGTTCTGTTTTGGATTCTTCCCTGAGTTCATGGTGTTCTCGCGGCTGGTTTTCAGTTTAGTTTTTGTTCTTCTTTCAGTCACCTTCCTGTTTGGGATGTTTTTTTTATCAGCTTCATTTAATCTCGTCTGTTGTTGCCTGCTGCTGCTGCTCTTCATCCAGCTCCTTCTCTGACCTGATCCATGACAGAAAGCTCCACATCAGGTGCAGACATCTTGGTTGTCTTTACTAAGCTAGCTTTAGTTAAGCTAGGTCAACCAAAAATGATGTCATCACAAATTTTGCATGAAACGCGAAGGCTGTGCGGGCTCTGTCGGTCATGGTCTTCTTCTCTTCCAGACTTTCAGACTGTTGTCAGACTGAATGGATCCAGTCCCGACAGTAAAACGAGTCCTGTCAGCGGGGCTGTGATGTTAAAGACAAGTATCCACTGATTAACAGACGTCTGTGTCACCAGCTGAGTCTGTGGGAAAATCTTTTTGTGCCCGATAGCATCACGTGACGGACCTGGAGGTTTTAGTTATGTGCTATTGGCTTCAAAGTCCAGAGCACTTCCTCCTTCTTACAGAATTTCATCCAACCAATCTCGTACCAACATGACTGACCAACTGACCATTAGACCGACGCCGCCATCTCTGGCGTGACACCATCATCACTGTATAAAGAGACCTGGATACAGTGTTGGAGGCGGGGCCCCGATCACTCTGATGAAAGTTGCTCAACAGCACATGAAGACAAAAACATTCGACTTCTGACATATGACATTATCTTGTGTGGGACCCATAAAGTGAACACACGAGACTGTCACTGGCAGAGTGGCTAACCTCAGGTTTAACCCTTTGTTGGCCTCAGCGTTGATAAAATGACTGAATCATGCAGCTCTTTCAGGTTTTTGAAATGTCATCAGACTGAATGGATCACAGCAGACAGTTAGACGAGTCATTAGGGTCTGGGCTGCTAAGCAGCCAAGGACCCTATTGTAATTGGAAGAATTCTTTCTTTCTTTTCTTTCTTTCTTTCTTCTTCCAAGGAAATCATACTTCCCATGGGCAAAAACTCACCAAACTTTACAGAAATGTCCGACCCCATGCCAGATTTACTCAACTCCAAGGACATGGGGGGGGGGGGGGGGGGGGGGGGGGGGGCACAATAAACGTTTAAATTTAAAAACTTTAAAAATTCCTACCAAACCAACGATACATCACTCTGTTTTTTTCAAAACCTGTAAAACTTATAAAACGTATCTCCTCCCACAATTTTTGCTCAATTGTCACCAAACTTGCTAGAGAGCATCTCCAGACTGTCCTCCACAAAACTTGTTTCTCGGATTTTTGATTGATCAAAAATTGAGCCTGCAGTGCATGAAAACGTTTGACTGTAAACACTACTGTAAACATATACCATCCAATTCTTGCTAAATACATTTTCAATCTTCCTGAAAAAAATTGACAATATTTTGGAGTCGTGGTTGATGAAGTTTGGAAAATATCAGAATTTTATCTCCAAAACTGAATTTTCTAGAACATTTTGAATTCTGCTCTCATGGGAACAACTGGAGTCAATGTAAAAGTGGCATTTTTAAACATCACATTTTCTCTTGTGAAGCAAAACACTTATCATTAAAAACAAATCACCAACATGTCCATGCTGTCTAGATGCAATTTATGTATTGTCAGATTTTTGTTTAGATAATAGAATTTGTGACATTTTGACTATTTTTGAAATCTGCCACAACAACTGCAGCCCGGTCGGTGACTTCCTGAGTCTATTTGAGAAGCCACACACCAGGTCTCACTTCCAGACAATTAGCTCAGTGAGTTAGGAGCTGGATCACAATGTCAAGGACTCTGGGTCTGGGTCAGTTGGTAGAGCAGCCGCTCCATGAAAGAAAATACAGCCCTCAATGCAGGCGGCAGCAGATTGAATCCTGCGTTGAAAGGCCCTTTCCTGTGTGTCATCCCCCTCTCTGTCTCTCCATTTCCTGACTCTCGCAACGCTCACTTTCCATTAAAGGCAAAAAAGCCCCAAAAATATATATATCTAAAAAATTTACCAACATCTCAATGCTGTCTAGATGCAATATGTATATTTTCAGAACTGCAGTCACTTTAAGAGTGGTGTTTTTAAATCAGATTTTCTCTCGTGAAGCAAAGCACATATTGTTCAAAACAAATCACCAACATTTATTTATTTATTTACTTATTATTGTGTGGTGATTTCCACTGATACAAAAGTGTACTTTGCAAATTTATTCCAATATTCAACCACTTTTACTTTTCAATTGCTGCAATACAATTTCCAGATGATGCAACCTGCAAAGTGACTCAGCTGATGCTAAATGCAGATTGTAATATCAACTTCCTTGATGTCTTCATATTCTTCTGCTTGTTGCTCAGAATTGCCTAAAAATGCCCGGACCCGACCCATCGCTGCGCAGCAGCTATAAATTCAAGATTGTGACGCTCAATAAAAAAAGTATCCACTGATAAACAGACATCTGTGTCACCAGCTGAGTCTGTGGGAGAGTCTTGTAGTTACACAGTTTGGCCACTGTCTCAGATCTGCTTCAGAGTCTGAGGCACTTCCTGGAGGCGTGGTCCTGATGCACCAATAAAACATGAGCTCACAGATTTGTCTGGTTCACAGGTTAATTCATTTTTTAATTTAAAGGATCTTTGTTCTGAACACCTCATGTCAGTAGAGGAATATAAAACATTTTTGCTCACTGACTCTGTGCTGTAGTGGTGTTTTTAATTAATTAATCTGGTTCACGATTGGATTTATTTTATTTTGCATGACTGTCAGTAACGAGTCAAACATTGACATCAATCCTATATCTGTGATGTTGAAGGAGCTCCTCAGCAGACTGATTGAAGCCAGCGTCTCGTGTCACAGATAAAAAAGCAGTGAAACACTGTTGACTCTTGAACGCTGGCGGTGTGCGGCACATGTGAAGATGTGGTAATCACAGGCCATCTCGTGTGATTGTGCTGCACAACAACAAAGGAAATAGGAATAATTGAGGCGCAGAGATGCAGCTGAAGAGCTTCTCTTCTCCATCTCATTTTAAAAGACGAACAGGCTCCTCTTCATCACGGCACTCACACAAACACAGAGTTACAACACCGAGGGATGGTGAAGACAGAGCATGAAGCGCAGCGTCAGCTCTGACCAGAAAAACTACTACACAGACTGCTCTGTCTAATCACCATACACCACCTTTATCATTGCTTTTATTACCTGACCTCTACAGTTGTGTTACTGCTCATGATTTTAAATTTCTTTTTTCAAACATGATTTTTTGGTGCAGTCTTGTCTTTATTTAAGGGACGACAGGCAGATTGGAAACGACACATAACAAAGGTTCCAGGGTTCGAACTTATGACGTTACGTGATGTGCTGTAACTCTTTGACATCCTGTGCGCCATCTCTTTTTTTCTTGTGTTGTAGAAAGAGGAGATTTTCAGCTATCACTGTGTTTAGATGGGAAATCAGGTTAGAGAGACAGAAGCTGTGATAACCCTGATGGTTGGAGGAGTCTGAGGGAGAAAGTCCATATCTTTCATGTTCAATCTGTCATCCAATAAAAATCATTCAGCACAGAATCTTTACACTCTGAGTCTGGTGTATTTTATTATCTGCAGTATGAGGCTAAATGAAAGACACATTTTGTCCCTTTCTTCCATGGCTGTCACCGCTCAGCTCCGCACCGCTCTCTGTCCACATCTTGTTTTGGCACCGCGGCCACTTGAGTGTGAAGCTTTTAAATCATCTCTGTTGCTGTTGTGCATTTCTGGATAGATTGGATAAGTAAATTGCTTCCATATATTTCTACTTCTTTTCCTCCCACCGCCCTGTTCCTCTGTCCTGCTGCAGATGTACGTGTCCCGCAGGTTACACCACAGTTATTGTTACATCAAAATCCAACCTGTTGTGACACTTCAATGACGTACAAAAGTTTCAGAGTTGGTGTGTAAACGTGATCAACGCAACGTGAGGCTGTATTTATTTTTAAACGTGCAACAATTTCAGACAAAAAAGAACACAACTTGCAGCGAAAAAAAAAACCTTGTCATCATTGTTAGGAGCCACGCCTGCAGCAGGAGGTCAGCAGGAAGGAGCAAAGAGGAAACGTAAAGATGATAAAGTGGGTTAATTCTGCTGTAACGTGACTCAGTTCAGTCTCAGACCGATGACTGTGACTGTAGGCTCGTTGGAGATGAACTGCGCTGCAGCAGGGGGCGGTGACAAATAGCCGTGATCAAGTCGGACAGTTTCCCAACAGTTTCCAGCAGCCCTCAGTCCGTACAGGAAGTCACAGAAACACTCACTTCCTGTCCGATATGATGTCGGTTTATTAAAATACTGTCAGACTTGTATATAAGTTTGTTTTCAGTCTCCATCAGTCACACAACAAGTATTCCGTTAAGAGAATAAACCTTCAGATCGGACAAATAAAATTCAAATATCTGAAATTCAATAAAAATGAACGTCATATTGTTGAGTCGACATCTGAACCAATCAGCTGTTAGAGCAGGTGAGAGCCAGGTGGTGCAGTCGGTGGAGAGCAGCTGCAGCGCCTGGCTCTAAAAACTGCAGTTGCCTCGCTCTCGTGATTTTATCTCCGTCCACTTTTGTAATACGTCAGAGCAAGTCGGGGTGAAGTCGGACACAAAACTAACCAGCATGCACTATGTGCCGATGACCGGTGATCGAACCTGTGCAGGCCTGGCTCATCTTGAACGAGCCTGTCTTCATACGGCTGATTGAACGCAGGCAGGTGTTTGTGTTGAACCCACCTGGTGTCATTTGTCTGATCAGATCACAGGAGTTAACGAGGAGCAGTCTCACAGCTCCTACATCTGTCCTCATTAACCCTTTGTGTTAATGAAGACTGTCCATTGTGTAACCCTCCAATAAAAATGCTCCTGACGGTGCTTTTTGCCTTCTTCGACGACACAGAGCTGCTCCTCTGATTTCCATCATCCTCCGTGGTTTAGTGTCAGGTGTGAACAACACCGACTCTGTGTCTCAGCGCTGCTCTGAAATCATGGATAATAAGGTCACTCAGGTTTGTTCTGTCACACCTTTACACATCTGTGTGTGTGCGAATGGGAAGTGTTTCATTAATTCAGACTTGATCCATTCATAGACGTCCCCCCTCATAATTGACCCACAGACCCTGCCGTCCCTCCGCCTCATTCCCTGCCATCAGGACATTAGAGCAGACAGCAGCTCTGGAGACAAACCAGAGCTCTGATAGCAACTTGAATTCAGCCGACTCTGGGGGTCTGACTCTGATCCTGGTCAACCCCGACCTCCTGCTGGATCTGCAAACTTTCTGTTGCTGCTGTTACAGGGGTTAGAGCCAACAGCCTGCTGAGACTCTGCTGCAGTGCTACAAAAGCTCCGTCTCTCCGAAGCTGCCGCCTGCTCTCCTCCAGGCAAAGCAGCGTCCTAGTGGTGGGATTGAGGCAGAGAGATGTCATTTAAGAAATGCATCATTCTGCCAAGAATAAATGATCTAACAATACAACACTAGTCCTGAGCTAAAGTAAATCTTCAAACATACAGACAAGTTATTTATTGCTTAATATCAGCTGTATCGCCGCCATCATGACGCTTCAGACGGTGCAAACCACAACTAGCAGAGAGCCAGAGGGAGGATTTCTCTAACACTGTCATACAGTCGCAGTTTTGTTAGGTTATGTGGTTAGGTTGAGGAAAAGGTGGTTTGTATCAAGATAAGTACCTTTATGACGTAACGAGACCTGAGTCAGTGTCACATGATGAAACGTAATGTCACCAAGTTAACTTACAAACACCAGTTAAATTACAACAGAAAATGAACAGCGCTCTCCTGGGTGAAAGTCCTGCCCACCGTCTGTCTAAACCTTTTCACTACACAGACTGTGTTGCTCTTCATCACCTGACATCCTCCCTCACACCTGTCACAATCACCACAGCCTCTAAATGTCACCATCAAACAGTAAACATAGAGGCAGTGTATGACCATTGTGCCACGAATATAGAACTGCTAACAGCCATCCAATGGGCTGTCTTCATCCCGACCATCATATGACTGCTGCAGCATGTGTGACAGTAACATCAGCGTCTCAGGACAATCTGGTGCACGATACAAACCTCAGCAGCCGTTATGGTCCTCTGCTGCTGGTGTCTCATGTCCCTGTGGTCGCATACATAGGTTGACATATGTGCTACGTCTGTACAGCTGCTGCCTGTGGGACGCACACACCAGCAATAGAGCATGATGGGAAAGTGTCCTGCAGTCTGGTGGTTTCCAGTTCAGCCTTTTGGACTGATTGGTTCTCTGCAGCAGCTGCTTCATCACTCTGAATGTGGATCGTCTCTGATTGCTTCATGTTTGTGTGCGACTATGTTTGATTTGCGTCGGCATCCTCCTAAAGTCTAGAAGTGTCACTGTTTGATTGCAAATGATTGTGTAACACGATGGTCTCCTCCACCGCCGCCACCGCCGCTAACATGGGCACAACAGAATACAGATGAATCTACAGATGAATCTCCACATGGACCCTCTGCATCTGACAGAAAGCGTTTGTTTTCGCTGCTTTAAGGGAAAAAGCTGAGAAAAACTCTACATGAAAAGACAAACCACCACTGAATTAATCTCCATGTTCATTGTTTGTTTCCTGAGCGTGCACGTGTGTTCTCAGTGTCTGATAATTCTTCGTCCTCTGCGCCACGGAGCTGAATTATTTCCAAAACTATTAAAAACACATCAGTGAGCCAGGCTGTTTAATATGTCCATTTATTATTATGGACACAAACTGTAGTTCATTTGGACTCAGTCCCACACACACACACACACACACACACACACACACACACACACACACACACACACACACACACACAGACACACACCATCCTCCTCCAAGTGTATATTCATCCACAGCTGAAAATAGTCCCAAACAAATATGCAGTTTCCTTGTGACTGAGTATCGTCTGGTAAAAGCTACAGTGTCCGGCTGATTTAGAAAGTGACTTCAACAATAACATAAGGCTTGTTTGTACGATCTGAGTCTGTAACTTAAGTATGTGTGATATGTGTGTATTTTTATTGTTGGAGCCTTGTCAAAGAAGAATTTCTGCCACCATTCGGGGCAGACAATAAAGTTTTTCTATTCTATTCTATTCTATTCAGAAAATGAAACTACGTCTGCAGCAGGTTTTAAAGATTAAAAAAGATTTATTGATCGTTTGTGGACAGCTGTGGTGGTTCAACTGATGATCTGTGTCATCTCCCAGCAGTAAACGTGAGGGCTGTGAGGTGAACTTCCTGTCCTCCTCCTCCTGCCAACGTCAGGTGAAACTGAAGCTAAGAAGCTGCTGCCGCCTGCTGCGTGAATGTCCATCTTCAGACTAACTTCGCTGTGGTGCAGGGCAGCAGCTGGCTTTTTGTTTTGGAGCGGACGGTAGAACAAGACATTGGAGCATGTGCAGTCAGCACGCTATGCATACGGTCCGTGTGGTCACAAAACATGGGCTCCATGTGGACATCAGCACAGGGGTCAGTGTGGACATGAGTGGACGATGAGTGTTGTCTCTCTGACTGACTGACTCTCCGTCCATCAGACAGATCGTCTGTAAAACACCAGTCACAGAAACAGACGGCCCCCGGGTTAAAATCATTTGCAGGTGCTGCACTGAGCAGAGACTCTGACATTCACACAGATGTTCACAAAAAGACTTCATTTCAACAAACAGGTAATGTTATGAGTCGTGTCAGTTAGTAGTGTAGAGTTAAGACGCTGTAACAGTCCCTCAGTGTTTGGTTCCCGCTGTTAAATCCCTTCATCTCTCAGTTCATGTGTGTCTGGCACTACGTTTACACGTAGCCGGCTATTTTCAAAAACGGACATTTCACCCTCTCCGTTTTCAAAAATAATTGCGTGCACACGTGTCCGTTTTCAGAAAACTTTGCGTTTACACCAGCCCGTGTATGTATGCCGTCTTACGCAGTCTACCCTCGTCGGACAGGTAATACAGGGTGCAGGCAACTTTTTTTATGACACTGACAGGAGACCGCATGACGGTCATCTCACCCTCGATGTAGGACTGGAGTCAAGCCAGCCGGCACTCAGTTTGGAGTGCGCACGTATTCTAATGCTTACAGTAAATGCATTAATACGGCGCTGTAAGGTGACAGGCAGAGCCTCTCGTAGAATGAATATAATAAGGAAATAAAACAACTTTCTTATAAATAATATGAAGTACTTTTACTGTGTACTTTTGCAGTAATCTTGTGTCAAAGTCTCTCATATTGACTAGAAACATGCTTCATTCGTCCGACTTTGATCTTTAATAAAAATAATATTTTCAATAAGTAGTCAAGGGTACTGCAAAGATCAAAGTGGGGTGATATAATAGAGCAGCTGTATTTGCAAAGGCAAACATACGCAGAGGGCTTGCACCAACATAAATGCGGCTGCTACTCTGAAGCATCCATGATCACCATAGCAACATGTAAACATAGGTCGCACTTTTCAGGCGAGTGCAAGTTCTGTCGCACACTGTGACGTCTGCTGCTGGCGTTTTCTCCGTTTTGCTCAGTTTACATGCAAACGTGCAACCGGAGTTTTCCAAGATCTCCACTCTGGCCAGAGTTTTTAAAAAGCATCGTTTTCAGAGGCGAATTCTCCGTTTGCGTGTAAACGAAGGGTGCAAACGAAGGTTTATGTCTCCGTTTCTAAAAATACCCGTGTACGTGTAAACGGGGCATGGATGGTTCAGCTCCTCTGAGCTGATTGGAGGGTAACTCAGCTCACCTGTTGTGCAGGTGTGTGTACTGACTCCTCCTGAGTCCTGATTGAGAACTGAGAGCAGCTTGGTTCATCTCCTCTCTGGACCAATCAGAGTGTGACCACGCCCTTCAATAAGGTTTAAGAGAGGTGAGGAAACGTGCACACAGGATGCTCTGACCCTTCATCAGTTGAGTTCAGACCTCATGTTAGAGAACAGTCAGATGCAGGGTTCAGTCCCGTCTGTTGTCTCTGAGCTGTTTGAGGAGATTTTCTGAATCTTAAAACTTCAGTGGAGGAAACATTTAAGACTTCGCAACACCATGTCCCCTGCATCTGGACTCCTCTCTGTGTTCTCATGCAGGAGTTTAGCTCATCAAATGATCTCCTAACGCCCGCAGGCTTTAATGTTTTATTTCACTGAGACCCAACATAACCCTGACACCCATATATTTAAACATCTGTTTATTTTCAGAGAGACGTTTGTTCAGTCTCATTGTTGTGGAGGCGTCTCCATCGTGAAGGCTCTCATCAGATGTGTTTCTACAGTTTTGTGGTTGGAAGCTGTTTGTCACACTATAGAATCAGTACGGCCACAGAGTAGAGTAATAAGATTACTTTTGAGAAGAGAAATGAGTATTAAACTTTTATTTTTTTGAGCAAGGAGCCGAACCCTGAGGCTGAGTGCCTCAAACAGTCTGAGAGTATGGAGAGATGTTCTTATCATGGTAACAATATGAAATCTGTAAAATAACACCAGCCTTGCTCTGAACTAATTAACCTCAGTTTTCCTGTAAATATTAAAGATGTAAATAGTTCAGAGACATATGTGACCAGGCCGTTGCCTCTGCAGATACCAGGAAAACAACCGGACTCCTCTCCACAGCTGACTTTTACCACAAGAAGGATTCCTGTGTTTTATTTGTGGGGGTGTTCATCACGCCGTGGCCTTAATGAGCGAGTCAACCTCACTTTGTTGTTGAGACACATCAGTGCTGCTCCTCTTATTAGCCCCATAACTCAGCTGGCCCTGTCGGCACACCTCACCTTTAAAATGACCCACACCGTCTCAGCTCATAGGTCGATGAAGCTCAAGTGCCGCTCAGGGAACGTTAAAACTCACACCAGTCACAGGACGTTACTCAGCCTCCATCCCATCCACAACCTGAGATCAGATTAGAACGCTGTTGGCCTACTTCTCATGTGATGGGGAGCTGGTGCGCGTTGTTTCCTTCAGATAAGGTGAGGCTGTTATTGAGCAGGATAAAAAAGATATGAGGCACTACGATCTTTAGTTAATGCAGTTAATGTTAAAGCTGCAGTCTGGAGGATTCAGAGGGAAACACTGGCAGAAACATAATCACTGTGTTCTCCTATCAGAGTGAGACGTTTATATCTCCACAGGGAGCAGGTCCTCGTCTACAGAGATCACCATGTCGCACCGCCATGTTTCTACAGTAGCCCAGAGGGGACAAACCAAACACTGACTCTAGACAGAGACATTCATGTGTTCACGCTTTTTGCATCAGCCACCGCAGTCAGCAGCCGCTCTGTGACTAGAGCGCTGGAAAACCACTGACATGTTAATTCAGAGTAAATCACTTGGTCTGTTTCTGAGAGGGAGAGACCTCTGTGGATAATCTGGCTCCTGGTAAAGACCTCCATGAGTTCTAACCAGGAGAAGTTTCAGCTGGTTGTAATCTGTAATCCTCACTAAACCTGACACACTGGACCTTCACAGTAAAACAAATCCTCATCTTCAGATTAATACATAACGAGAGGAGAGTCTTATTCTAGTCACACGTCATCTTTCTTTACAGGAAGTGACATCAGAATAATGTCAGAGTGAAATTTACAGCAGCAGTTGGCTGTAACGTGCACAGTCTGACTGGAAACACTACAGAGACAGTAAGAACAGAGGCCCATCACACAGCCCTGCCCCGTCAGAGCTCTGCAGACGTTCACTCTCAGATCATATGAAGCAGAGTGTTAAATATAGAGCTGAGAGCTGATCCAGGGATTCTCATTAACTGTATAAACACATGTGAGTGTGGACTGATGACCTGCAGACCTGACAGAGGGACACTCCACCAGTCCAGATATTCACTCCTGTTCTGATTTTAGGATATTGATATGATGATAAACTGAGGTTCAAACCTCTCCTGTCATGCAGTCTTTCCTTCCTCACTCAGACCTGCTGGTCAAATCAAGAATCCATAGTCCTCCTTCAAAGTCCAGCAGCAGGTGTGTCTCACCTCTGAGGACAAGATGGTGGTGAAACTCAGACTGTATGACATAATGGACGCTGGTTTGAGGACTCCTGTGTTGAAGTTGTGGGTTGGTCACGTCAGCCATCACCATCTTGGATTTTTGGAGCCAGGAGTCAGAGGGTGGAGCTGTGGTGATTCGATGGGTGGATGTGAGTGAGAATCACGCCTCACAGCTCTGGGCTGGTCTTTGTTTTCCCCAGCACTCTGTTATAACCTTATTTTGAAATCCAGACGTAGTCACACCTGTTTCCTTTTGCTAACTTTTAAATTGGTCACCAGCTCTCCTCGTCAGCTCCACCTGTGCAGTTTGAAAACATTTAACACGGGGGTCTGTGAGGACTGACCATGGACGTATGAAGAGACCTGGATACAGCGCTGAACACACTGTTCTTTAATATACAAATTAATTAAAATCTAAAAAATAATTCAATCGTGTGGCTCTTTAAACTTTCCAAATGTTATCAAACTGAATGGATCAAATCTCAAAAGTGAAACAAGTCAGTTCTCATGTGTCCGCTGATTTACAGTCGTCTCTTTTGCCACGTGAGTCAGTGGGGACAAGTCTTTTTTTGCTGCAGTGCATCATGGGACAGACCAGGCAGCTGTGATTCAACTGTTTGACCACTGGGAAAATTGTCCTCAAAGCCTGACACACTTCCTGGGGTCGACTGGCTCTTAGAGCCAGCCTCCAGTGGACATTAGAGGAACTGCAGGTCACCTTCATGTTGGTTATATTTTTCACAGCTTGATGAACGCAGTGGCTGAGCAGAGTTAATGAACCTGGTTACTGTCATGAAACACGTTACGTCACGTGCTGTCGTCTAACTCAGCGCTCCATGTGACGTGCACACATGCTCCCATAGAACAGAGCATCAGATGTTTTCCTCTGTCGTATCAGTAACTCATTAAAACAAAACAAACTAATTAACCCCCCCCCGATTCAGATGAATGAGTGAGTCTGTGGGTGCATCGCATCACATGACGGTCACTGTGGAGTCTCGAACAGCAGCTTGTTCAGCAGCCGGTGTGTGTGTGTGTGTGTCAGGAGACTGATGTCTTCCATTAACACACACACACAGTGACCGATGCAGCTCCGTCAGTGTGAGTCAGAGAGACGACCAAACTTTGCAGCAGCTGGACAAGGGATGAAGAAACAGACACCAAAGAACATTACACTTTCTGTGTCGATCATTTCCCACGTGCACGTATAATGTCACCGTATATACGAGCTGGGACACTAAACTTAGTCTGTCGGCGGATCTCATCCTCCGTTCGTAAATAACCTGCGTAACCAGGAGCCAGTATGTCGTGTTTAACCTTCGTAATCAGGAGGACCATGACACGTGTTGAACCAACTGATCTTTGAGTCATTTTAAGAGACGTCATCACCTGTTTTAACTTTATTTTAAGGATATAACGTCACTGTCGGGGCAACAATTTGTTTCATAAACAAACTGCTGTGTGAGATTATGTTGAATTAAGCTGTCAAACATGATCAATAAAAATATTCTGATTCTATACACACTAAAACGACTGTGTGGTGGGTTTGACAGCAGTGATTTTGGGAATGTTTCTGGTTAAACTAAAAGGATTTTCCTCTTTATATAAAGCTCTGTCTCTGTGGGATCTTTCCTATGATGATGTCTGACGCTTATAAGAACAATCTGAGCCTGTCAGTGACCACAACACTTTTAGTGGACGCAAATTGTCTGCAGGGATAACACTGCAGCCTGCTTCACACTATATTGGACACATTTCAGAAGTATAACTTAGACACAACACATGGGAAAATGTTTTCTCAGAGTCTGTTCATCGTCAGTGTGTGTGCAGGTGTCATGGCTCTACGAACACGTGTGTGAAAGAGCTTTTAATCGTTAGTTTTTGGGATTACTTGGTTTAAAGTTGAAGAGCAGCAGGTGACAGGTGTGTGTTTGTGTGTGCAGAGAGCGTTCGTTCAATCTTTCAGCGTACACTTTCACAACACACACTTTGTTCTGTCGACATCGTCCCTGAAGTTTCCAGCAGTGTTTCAGAGACACGAGGGACGGCGTCTGACAGACGATTTAGATGCAGACGATCATGAAGCCTCGGTCCAACCTGCTGCATGATTTGCACTTTAATTAACAAATCTTTGGAGCCCACTCAGACGAGCTGTTAGACAACACACACACACACACACACACACGTTATTGGCTCCATCTGATGAAACGCTTCACCCACAGCTTCCATAAAAACACTTTTACTGTGGATGTCGACAGCTGAACTGAACTGGTGAGGATCATCTGGAAGAGACTGATGAAGACGAGGAGGAAGACGAGGATGGAGGAAGACTAATGAGAATGTGTTTTACAGTAGTGGCAAAGGAAAGAACTCCCTGATCGCGAGGTAAACTGATGAAAATATTCTCATTACAGAACACGCTTAATCTGACACTGATTAGCAGGACATTGCTGAGCGTCTGTGTCTGTACTCCTGTCTGCTTCTCCAAACTGTGGCCGTGCTGACTGACGTCCACTGTAGACTGTAGATACGTACCTCACACTAACACACTTCAGAAAGTCCAAACTGCCATTTTAAGGGAAATCTGTTAACAGCGAATCTCGTACACTGTTTTTCTGCTGCTGTCAGCCCTGTGGTGTCTCCTTTGGTCTGAATCAGGGACTCATGTTGTTCCAAAGTTGTATAATTGCCTAGAGTTGGTTGGTGTTCTCACGGCAGCATTTACAAGCGGACCAGATCAAATGCCTTGTGTCAGAAAGCTGCTCTTGATTGGTCAGAAAAATCCAGGAAGTAAAGCAAACGTTGAAGAAGAGTACACTGTCAAGATAAATGTGACACTTTCTAATGTCACAATGGAGGGACAACTACGCAGGTTGATTTTAGCGCTGCTCATCGTGGACTATATTGCTGTCATTGTTCATTTGAGTCAAAGCATACAGTTTGAAAACGAGGCGCGGCTCCAACTAGAAAACAATGTTTTGATGCATTGGATGTGCTGAATGTGCATATTAAGGCAGTACAGGAGGAGGCGCACATTAATAATCCTCCAGGACTGTAACATGCTCATGTTTAACCCAAACAATGTGTCATGTGACTGCAGTTGCTTCAGATCCAGGTCGGAACACGTTCTCACCACAAACCAACCGCACCAGAGTTCCTTTGGATCCAGACCCAGACCACCTCTTCAAGAAGGTCTCGGTCTGGTTGTTTTGGTGTGTTCCTTTGTTGCAGCCATGACTCTGTGAGTTAAGACTGTTGATGTAGTCTGAACAAAGTGTGTCCATAAAGTTTGATTTTTATACGTACCATGTTCAGCAGCACAGCGCATCCTCCTTAAGTCTGTGAGTTTCCTCACTGATGCACCTGAACTACCTGCTGAACAAATGGTTTCCACCTCACACTGACAGATCATTGATTAAACCCACAGACAGGCACTCAATTTTTCTCCAGTGATTTTACGTGTCAGAGTTAGCACCACTCAGTCTGACTAACACAGCCCAGCCTCAGTGCTCACACTGTACATTTCTGCAAACCTCTGATATTTTACATTTGGTCACACACAGTCATATCAGTGTTTATAAAGTGATGTAGTTTATGAGCTGACTCTGATGCTGTGTGACATGACACCGAGTCAAGATGGCTGCTGAGCTGCGGAGCTCTGTTCACAAGCAAAACCAGGTGTTTTTGTTTTTACTCAGAAATAGCTGTTTCCTGTAAAGATAATGCCATGACAAATGTTTTTTAAATTTTATCACTGCAGTTCCACCCAGGAGCGCACTACAAAGAGCGGTTGTGGTTACCAGCGACATTGCTCATTTCCTGCTGGGAAAAGTGTCACAGAAAGCGTTTTGTTTTTACCAATACACGGGTGTGTTTATTGTAAAGATAGTGCCATGAAAAGCCGGGACATGGCTGTGTTTCCACCCTGGAGAGCACTGTAAAAAGCTGTTATGTTTAATGGCAACATTGCTGATATCCTGCTGGGATGGCGCCACAAAAACCAGTAGTTTGTTACTGAGACTTCGCTGCGTGTTCATCCAGCACTGTGGCACCAAAAGCCAAAAACGTATATTAGGCCAAAACTTGATCTTTTTCAAACAATTACCAAATAGTTTTTGTGCCTGAACCACGTTAACCACGGCCCCGTGGAAACATAAAGAAATGTAAAGTTCTGGTGTCTCTCCAACAGAATAATGTACAAATATGAAGTAGTGCCAACATTTACTCTGGTGACTGTAACGTGTTCTCTGGAGGAGCCTCTTCAAGTCTGACGAAGTGACTCACACGAGCAGAAACCTTAGAGACAAAAAATCTTGAACAGAAACTCTCTGATGAAAGAAGTTATAATTTGAAAGAAGTTGGCAGGATTTGAACTGCATCATGGGACATGTAGGATCCAGGGTGCTCAGGATGTTTCTGTTTCAAGCTGTCCCTAATGACTCCGCAGATTTATGGACGTTCAGCACTGAGACACTCGTGTCCCTCCAGAAACAAATGTCCTCCACACACCAACAAAAAGTTGATGGTGTTAGAAGTTTTCTTTGGACGGAGAAGAGACGATCGTGTTGTAAAGGTCACGTCACCACCAGGTATCACATCCTGCCTAATGAAGCCGACTCTCAGGTGAGTCACAGACGCTGTCGTTGTGGCGTCCGGCAGGAATGGAGGGAAGTGTGAGCTCTGACAGCCATCGATAGGCAGTGTTGATTGGTGACACGTAGGGCCTGTGAGGGTCTACAGTCATGTTAATGGCTCAGCTCCATGTCACTGCTCATGGCACCAACGAAGAAGAAGAGGATCACACTCCTCCACAGGTGGCTGCTCCTCCTCTGCAGAAAGAAAACTGCCTGATTGAGAAAGTTTTGAACCTGCGTGAGGAGCCTCAGTGAGGAGCTGAGTAACTCTGACTCCTGACAGCCGCCCTCTGCTGGTCATTCTGACTCACAGCAGCCCCATCAGCTCATTGCTGTATATATGAACACGGTTTATATGTAAAAATGTCTTTATATTTTCTGTATGTGTAACAAGTGCTGAGTATGAGTTTATTAATTTTATAAGGTTGTAATTGGACTAGATCAGCAAATGCTAAGGTTCGGCTCTGGGAGGTGCGTGTGGCAGTATAAAGACGACACAGACAAGTATTTGTGGTTACGTGGCCAGTGCCTTATTATTAACAGTGAAAAAAACAGTGAAGTAAACAATAACCCCAAAATATTTACAATCTGCAGATATGTTTTCTTTTTCAAGCTCGATTTGAAATGATTGAAGAAGTTTGAAGAAGAAGAAAAAGTGCACTTTGTTCTAACCATTTGTTCTGACCACAAATAGTTCAGTTCACAGTTTCACAATAGCAACAACAAAAGAAATGCAACAGTCCTAGTCCAGGAAAACACCTGGAATACCTGTACTCCACCCAATCACCTCACTGGTGATAAATCACAGTCCACAGTAGAGATTAGCAGAGTGATTAATTGTCCATAGTTCATTCGGAATGTTCATTGATATTATAATTGTCCATGGGCGCGCTAACACAGTTCATATGCGGATTGCAAAGAGGGAAAAAGGGAAGAGTGGACTGGCTGCAGCAGCCCCTACCGTACCACAGGAGTGCTGTTGCTGCGTGAGGATGGTGTTCGAGGCTCCTTCTTGGCTTAGCTCGCCATTGGGTGGTTGCACCAAGCAGGGCACACCTGGCCTGTGTTTAATTAAACAGGACCAACTATGAGTAAAATTATTTAACAACAGATCATTAATGCTAGCTAGTTTGTTCTCAGTTCTCAGTTCAGTGCATACACAATTAAATAACAACAGTAAATCATTACATTCAAACAGTAATAATAAATATTTCACCATTCATATGTAACCATTCAGTCACCGTAACCTTAAATAGCTTGTGAATGCTTTAAACAAGCAGAGTGGGCTACAAAAGCCGATAACACCGCTACATTAACATAACAATGCACCGCCATTAAGTACGGGCGCAGCTAACAGTATGCTAATGCTAACGGCGTGTAGCAAAAAGAAACGACCAAGCAGACTCACCAATTCCACTCCTGGACAGTCACACAGCGATTATCCCGCATCAGCACGCGGTTGGTATCAAACTTCTAAAAGTGTACAACGCATAGCTGGAGTTAGAAGTGCACACGATATATTATTAAGCGAGAACAGTGTGTAAACGAGTCGCGTACCTGTTGCAGCCGTCCCTGCAGCCCGTCTCCCCTTGTCTGCCTGCCAACGGAGCCGGAACTCAATTGAAGGGGGTTACAGGAACGCGATTGGCTAACAGGCTCGCAAGGTGCTCAGCGTGCGTGCGCACGTAACTACGTAACTCAAGGGTGCATTCAAGGACACGGAAGAATGTAGGAAATAAATATCTTGTTACATTTGTCCACGATTAGTGCATTTTCTATGTGGGTTACATATGTCAGACACATGTTAACACATCACATGACATCACATTACCTGTGAACACACTCTGCAGTCACACACCTCGCCATGGTCAGCTGCAGATTAGATTTGTTTTTTTTAGTCCACATACGTGTTCGTTAAAATCTCCAGTTCAGCCAGAAATAAATCAGCTGCTCTGCTTTGTAAAATCATGTGATCTGTGCTCCACTGATAATGTCTGTTAGCGCGAGATCAGGATCAGGCTCAGTCAGCTCAGATCAGGATCAGACTCTGTCGGCTCAGAGATCAGGATCAGGCTCAGTCAGCTCAGATCAGGATCAGACTCTGTCGGCTCAGAGATCAGGATCAGGCTCAGTCGGCTCAGATCAGGATCAGACTCTGTCGGCTCAGAGATCAGGATCAGGCTCAGTCAGCTCAGATCAGGATCAGGCTCAGTCGGCTCAGATCAGGATCAGACTCTGTCGGCTCAGAGATCAGGATCAGGCTCAGTCGGCTCAGAGATCAGGATCAGGCTCAGTCGGCTCAGAGATCAGGATCAGGCTCAGTCGGCTCAGAGATCAGGATCAGGCTCAGTCGGCTCAGAGATCAGGATCAGGCTCAGTCGGCTCAGAGATCAGGATCAGTCTCAGTCAGCTCAGAGATCAGGATCAGGCTCAGTCAGCTCAGAGATCAGGATCAGGCTCAGTCGGCTCAGAGATCAGGATCAGGCTCAGTCAGCTCAGAGATCAGGATCAGGCTCAGTCAGCTCAGAGATCAGGATCAGGCTCAGAGTTCCTGAAACGAGGCCCTGCTGAAATCTGTCGAGTGATTTTGTGTCTCTGTGACACGTTGAAGTGAAAAATGAAACTTTATTGACCAACTTGTCTCCAGTCTGAGGAGGAGGGGCAGAGACTCTGAGTGACTGATGTTATTGTTGTTGTTTGGTGATTGATGTTGATTTGTTTATGTCATATTATTACACCTGCAGTTTGGGTGCAGAGTCCGACACAAATTCCCACTGTGTGAAACAATAAAGTTCTTCTTGAATCTTGGATCTTGAATCTTGCAGTGTGCATCTTAAGGTCAACTTTCAGGATGAAGCTTTGCACAAACGAAACAACGAGATAAAGAAAACAAAAACACACAGAGTGTGTTCACGTCACTTTTTTCACTGTACAGGTATCAGATGAGGAACTCTGGTGATACTGGTGTCACTTTAGGCTTACTGGTATTGATACTGGTATTCTAAGTTTTTAAATGTGACCCAGCCCCTCTGTGAGGACCTGTTTCCTGTTCTCATGTTACCTTCCTGTGTGTGTCGTCCTGATGTTCTCACACACACACACACACACACACACACACACACACACACACACACACACACACACTGACTCATCACAGAACAACAAAGTATTTTTCTTTACGGCCTCATTAGTGACAACACTTTCCCAGAATCAGGCCCCGCCCCTCAGCGCCGCGCTGTGAGAGTCTGATAATAAGGATCCATTCATCAGCCACGCCCATGGATCAATAACAGGCTCCAGCAGCTACCATCAAACCTGAGGAGGTTTATTGGCAGCAGGACAGCACCATCCACCACTGACCCAACACCAGGACCTGAACAGGTTCGAGACACCTGTTACTCTGTCAGACATGTCTGATCCTGACTGCAGCTGAGGACACGTCAGATATCACCTCACACAGGGAACATGTGTCAGTGTCAACTTTACACACTGATCAGTTCAACAGGAAGGAGCTGGAATAATTGTGGCACATATTTAGAAGGAAATAAAAGCTGAGTTATCGGTACAGAGACGTTCATTTGCTCACTGCATTTAAAAATGTCTGTAAAAATACTGACATGTTAAAGAAAGTGAGAACAAGAGCTGCCTGACTCTGGAGCAGTCACAGATATGTTGATCAGTGTGTGTGCTGTCCTCATAAATAAAATACATGACAATGAAAAAAGAGAGAAATGTATTAATTCAGACAAAGAAATAAATTCAGTGTCTCACAGGCAGAAAGTTTAATGGATGGTTCAATAAAGAATGAACACATGAAGCAGACGTGACTGAAGCAGAGTCCTGACTGCCATCTGCTGGTTCACTCAGCTGCTGACATGACACAACACAACACAGTGAGCTGATGACTCCTCCACACTGTCCCTGTGTCCCTGTCATCAGGCAGACAGTTCAACACTGCGTCTCTCTCAGCTCTGTAATCTGTGATAAAACATGATAACTTCTTCTTTAACATCTTAGTGTCCTCAAGTGTTTACATGTATGTTTACGTATTGACCTGAAGTCGTTTTCTTTGTGTAAAAATCTGAAGTTCAGTGTAAATGGAGCTGTTGTTTCCTGTAGGTGTCAGAGTACTGGGAGTGATTCTGTGTCTGATGGCTTCCAGTTAGATTGAGTCAGTCTGTCAGAGTGATGAGGGAAACATGTGCACACGGGACAAGTTCTCCTCGAAGGCTGTCTGACAGAAGTCTACTGATTTTAACCCAAACCACTTCTTCCTAACCTTAAAGGATCTACCCTTTCTGGTAGAAAGCCCTCGAGGAACATTTCTCCCAGCTGTGTACAGAGGAGGGGCAGAGAGACTAAAGACAGGTGGTCTCAGGTGGTGAGATGAAGTGTGAAGGGGTCCACATGTTCAGTGTGGGTTTCCTCCAGGTGCTCCCACATGTTCTCCCCATGTCAGCGTGGGTTTCCTCCAGGTGCTCCCACATGTTCTCCCCGTGTCAGCGTGGGTTTCCTCCAGGTGCTCCCACATGTTCTCCCCGTGTCAGTGTGGGTTTCCTCCAGGTGCTCCCACATGTTCTCCCCATGTCAGCGTGGGTTTCCTCCGGGTGCTCCCACATGTTCTCCCCGTGTCAGCGTGGGTTTCCTCCGGGTGCTCCCACATGTTCTCCCCGTGTCAGCGTGGGTTTCCTCCAGTTGTTCCCACATGTTCTCCCCGTGTCAGTGTGGGTTTCCTCCGGGTGCTCCCACATGATCTCCCCGTGTCAGTGTGGGTTTCCTCCGGGTGCTCCCACATGTTCTCCCCGTGTCAGCGTGGGTTTCCTCCGTGTGCTCCCACATGTTCTCCCCGTGTCAGCGTGGGTTTCCTCCGGGTGCTCCAACATGTTCTCCCCGTGTTAGCGTGGGTTTCCTCCAGTTGCTCCCACATGTTCTCCCCGTGTCAGCGTGGGTTTCCTCCGGGTGCTCCCACATGTTCTCCCCGTGTCAGTGTGGGTTTCCTCCGGATGCTCCCACATGTTCTCCCCGTGTCAGCGTGGGTTTCCTCCAGGTGCTCCCACATGTTCTTCCCGTGTCAGCGTGGGTTTCCTCCAGGTGCTCCCACATGTTCTCCCCATGTCAGCGTGGGTTTCCTCCGGGTGCTCCCACATGTTCTCCCCGTGTCAGCGTGGGTTTCCTCCAGGTGCTCCAGCTTCCTCCCACAGTCCAAAGACATGCAGGTTAATTGGTGACTCTAAATTGTCCGTAGGTGTGAATGTGAGTGTGAATGGTTGTCTGTCTCTATGTGTCAGCCCTGTGATAGTAAGGTGGCCTGTTCAGGGTGAACCCCACCTTTCGCCCAGTGTCAGCTGATAGGCTCCGCCCCCCACAAACCCGACAGAGTGAGTGACAGAAAATGACTGAATGAATGTGAACAAAAGGAAACAGGAGCATCAGGCTGCACAGTTTTAGTTTCCTTCCTCAAATTGTTCAAGTATTTTTATCACCTTGCCTTTTGTCTATGTGTGTGTGTGTGTGTGTGTGTGTGTGTGTGTGTGTACATTGGAGAGGGGGTTAAAGCAGCCAGCACGGTCACCTTGGTAACCACAGCATCCCCTCCTCAGCCCCCCCTCAGTGCTGCATGCGTGAGGCCAGCAGGAGGAGCGTTCACGTGTCGCTGCTAACTGCTCTCATTGTTCACTCCCACTGACTGCACACACACACACACACACACACACAGAGGAGGGCAGGTGTTACTGTAGGTGTGTGTGTGTGTGTTGTATTGGAGCCACGTGCTGAAGATGGGGGACGCTGTGCTCTGACAGAGATGAACGAGCAGAGTTATACAACTGTTCCTGCTGTTTGATATCAATGAAGGAGAAGAAGACTTCAGTGAGAACCAACCAATCACAGCCCTGCAGCTGGACCCGTCCACTCTGTGGCGACGACCACACAGAGACGTCTGTGAGTGTTCGTACAGACGTTACTCAGAGCAGTAAATCAGCTCATTGATGGAGTTAAACCTCAGAGACGAAACAGAGTCGTCTCAGCTCTATCCTGGGAGCACAGGTACTAACAGTCCTGATGAGCCTGACAGACGCCATCATGGGTACAACACGTGTGACGTTTGGGTGACGCGTTACATGTCTCTCATCACCTCCACCTCACAGTACAGACAGTCTTGTTCCCGCCCTGGTTACATCCTGTATTGATCACTGTAACTTGCTTCTCTTTGGTCTCTCTCTCAAGTCCATCCACAAACTTCAGCTGGTCCACAACTCTACTGCTGACATCATCACCAGAGCCCCCTCCACCAATCACATCACTCCTCCAGCAGCTTCACTGACTTCCTGTTAAACACTGCGTCGACTGTCAGATCTCACTCCTCACCTTCAAGGCCGTCATCCTCGCTCCTCTGTTCCTCTCTGAACTCTACCATCCACCTCTCTGTCCCGCCCACACACCTGACCACCATGTTGTCTAGAGCCATCAGTCACTCCGCCCCTCATCTCTTGAACTCCTCCCACCTGATATTCGTGCATCGACTTTCTCTGCACTTTCAAATCCAGCCTCAAAACTCATCTCTGTCAAATCAGTCTGTCTCTGTCTCTGTAAACTTCTTCTGCTGACTATTTATTTGTTGTTCTGTTATTATTATTTCATTATTTATTTTTATGTAACTTTAATTGTCACCTCGTTGACTTTATTAATCTGTTGTTATTTCTATCTTTACCTGTAAGGTGAGGCTATTGTAATTTATTGTAATATTGTAATATTGTAATGATATTTACAGCAGCTGTTCTTCTTCTTTGAGTTAGCCGCTAACAGCTAACAGCTAACAGCTAACAGCTAACAGCTGCCTGTTAAATCTCCTGCAGTCACCAACATCATATGTTATCAAAACATTATATCTGTCAGACCTTATGTCGGGGCTGTTATGATCTCTGTTGGTCTGAGATAGGACCTTATAGACAGAACGGTGAGGCGGCGTGACAGCGTGATGTTCCCGCCATGAACAGACAGTGTAAAGGCAGCTTTTATGTCTGCAGCCATGTCCTCTGAATGTCTCCTCTGTCTGAGCATGTCTGTACTGTGTGTGTGTGTGTGTGTGTGTGTGTGTGTGTGTGTGTGTGTGTGTGAGTGAGTGAACAGCTCAGAGGACAAGGAAGCATTGAAACCTCAGGATACAGAATCTTAAAGAAACTACTGAGACTCTGTTTTCAGACGTGACTGTCAGTCAGGACAGCAGAGTGAGCGCTCACGTGTCAGACACAACTCGTCCAACAAGTTCTCCACTTCCTCCTCCCTCCCTCCACTTCCTCCTCCCCTCCCCCCTCTGTTTACTTCAAAACAACCATCAGAGTCAATAAAGCAGCACTTGATCATAATTTCACGTCTCCTTCATGTCCTGCAGCAATTTTCTATCACGGACATGGAAAGACGAGCGTCACACTCTCTGTGCTTGTTTGTCATGTTCATGTTCACGTTATCTCTCAGTCAGAACTTTACATGATCATATACCAGCTGCTCAGTGTGATTTTTTATCTTTAGTTCAGCTCCACATGTTTTCCTCATTCTGCAACTTCATCAACAACAAACCAGTCAGACGGGACCTGTTTCCTGTCGACATACTGCCTTCATCTCCTGAGACTCGTACAGGTCCACCTCACACTTCTGTCTCTGAGCTAACATGAACCCTGTCACCTCTCTGCACTGTCACTCTGTGAAATAATAACACTTTCATTTTGTGTCCTTTGTGTGAATGTGACATGAAATTGCCTCCATCACTGGAGACTCTTCTCTGTGAACACCTGGAGGACACGTTATCAGGCCGAGTCTTTCTGCAAAGGACGCCGTTCATCTTTTACACACCTGGACCTAAATCTAACAAACTGGGTCTGAGGAAACAGACGCATTCATCCAGGGCGTCTTCATCATGTGGGAGACACAAAGTTCCCACGGCTCCTTGAAATCTTTGCAACTGTGTTCATTAGAGGGAAATATAATCAAGGCCTTGACAGCAGTGGTGAATCTTCCTGTAGGGGACATCAGGGGCCATCCAGGAGAGGATGAAACTTATGAATTCTTTTCTTCTTGTTTTTTCTTCTTGTTGTTTGTCAGCTGACTTTTTTCATGAAAACACATTAAAAACATGAATAAATTAATGGGGGGGGGGGGTCTTGCCTCGGGTGCCAAATGTGCCGGTCTGGCACTGCTTATACGTTTCTGAAAACAGACATAATGGATCAGCGTGATTAAAAGTGCCTGAATTTTTGTGCAGTTTCCTTATTTGATCTACTCATATATAAATACAGCTGTGTAGTTTATTATTGTTTCCTAATGCTTCCTGTTGGCACTCTGTTCTCGTCTCGTCTCGTCTCGTCTCGTCTCGTCTTTAAGAGTGAAAACAATGAGGTCCAGGAGCTCCTTACCCTCCAAGCAGAGGACGAGATCAGCCGCCATATAACAGGGATGCTAAATGATTGTTATTGACATGTGATGTCATTGTTATTGTTTACAAAGAGCTGCTGACACGTATGTTGCATGTCACACTAGAGGCAGACGCTGTTGTGTCACATGTCATGCTGTCATTTGGTTCTGTGTAAACATGTGAAGGCAGCGTAAAGACGGGTCGTCGTAGCGGCTCTGGGGCGCCATCTCTGTTATTGTTTCACATGTCAGCACTGACACACAGCACAGCTGAGACGTGTTGATGTCCTCTGTTTAATTGTTGTCTGTGAGCGTCTGAAGAGCGGCTTGGTCTAAATGATTAACCCTGATGTTAGATCCTTGAATTCAAGGGACCTGTAAAGTCCTTGAAAGTCATTGAATTTATCATGTAAGGAGGTGAGGACACTCTGCAGAGCCACGAGGAGTAAACAAAGTAAATAACCATCACTGATGACATAAATCAATGACACGTTCAGGCCAGGTGGCGTCCTTATCAGCTCCTATCTGAGCTCCGTATGAGCCTGTTGATCAGGACAAACGTGTCTCGTGCTGCAGGATTTACAGATGTAGGTCAGACTCTGGGTGTAAAGTGCACCTGGATATGTTTACCCATCATCCATCTGTCCTGTAACTCCTCCTCAAAGGAAGCAGGTCATGTGATGAAGCAGCAGAGCCTGTAAACACTGTGTGAAAACATGCTGTCATGACTGTGAACATGATGCTGCTGATGGTCGTCTGGCGTGTTTCGTACTGTCAGGGCGGGTGTTAGGATGTTTTCCATGAGTCATGCAGCGAGGCCTCCCTGCTGGCGCCGAGTGTCGGGGTAATCCTGAGGATTACAGGCCAGCAGGAGAACCTCAGGTGAGCGTCTGGATTACCTCAGAGATTAAGACGTGAGGTGTTGGCCGCAGTGACTTCCGGACATGACATCTCATGAACTGTTTGTACACCTACGTAAAGTAACGCACCTGAGTTCATATATGACGAGTGTGATGGTGAAGGCTGCAGTCACATGACCAACACACTGACGAGAGGACAGAAGGAAGCAGAATAAAGAGTCAGAGTCCACATGAGGAGGCAGGTTGAGTCAAATGAACACATGAACTTCCTCCAAGAGACCAAAGTCTGAGTTATTTTAAGGTTAAGTTAAGGTATGTCGTCATGTTACGTTAACCCTCACCCTTTATCTTCAGTATGTAACTTTACGTTAAGTGTGTAACCTGACAATGCTCGATCATGTCTCTCCTGCTAAGTCTAACGATCGAGACTTTACTTTCTTTCACATAACTTTACGTGACATCAGTAACATGACGATACCCAACTGCGATTCCTTTCCTAACCCTGACCCACAAAACTGTACCTTGAGGACGTAACTTCATGCTACGTATGTTATGTGGCGATGCCCAACCATGTGTCTTTTCCCAAGTGTAACCTAACCAGTAGGCGTGGCGCCGGTTTCATTGGGTGCTTCTTCGTCAGATATCATATGGACCGTTGTACGAGGATACGCATCAACCCTAATCAATAAGACGTTAGTTTGAACCACAGACTGAGTAAAAATAATTAATGTAGTCTCCATGATGTCACCCAGTAGTCTGTGGACTCCACAGATGTTTACGTATAACTGGACCACAAGATGGCGCCAGTTTATTCCAGTTTATTGGAGCTGCCTGCCCGACACACACACACACACACACACACACACACACACACACACACACACACACACTGAAAACAGTTTCTAACTCCTGGGTTTACTTGTTGTTTCTGGACTGAGTGCTGACAGCACACTTTGCTAACAGAGATAACACAGCTCGTACTTTTCATAATGTTATATTTGTCTTGTTAGAGGACCTGTTAAACACAATAATGAAGGTACTGGTGTTTCTCTGTTGTCGGGTCACTTCAGCCTCTGCTCACACAGTAAACACTGACCTTTATGTTAGTTTGTACTCAGACTAACGTAAAGTTATAGATCAGTTACACCAAACAGCAGTGTTTGTTTGGGCGGCACAGAGCTGATGCTGCAGGAGTGCTTTGGCAGGTTTTCTACCAACGCTGTGACTGATTAAAATATTAAAGAAGACGCAGTGAGTCCATGTCAGCTCTATCAGTGTTACACACACGCCTGTGTCCACTGTAGACACACCGTCCATGATATGACCCCAGGAAACAGGCAGCAGAGGAACAGGGAGAGCATGGCAAATGTTAAATATCCACGTGTTAATGAACGATGTAATAAATTAAAGGCTGAACTGGTGAATGGATTTAACCAGTTAAACCCCAAACAAACATCATCTGTCTCCTGTCTGTCTCGTTTCAGCTGAACATGTCCTCAGAGTGAGTGTCAGAGTTCTTCGTGTGTTTGAAATGATTTGAACATGTTTTCTTCATAGAAATATAATTACAGGTTTTAAAAGTAGGATTCAGTGTCATCTTCAGACTTTTAGGTGGTTTGTCCAACATGGCCTCACCCCAAAGGTTTGCTTTGATTTAACTCTCATTAACGCTGCTTTAGAATACGACTTCACTGTTCAACAACAAAACAAACAAAAAACAGGCAAATGACGGGCAGCAATCACTGCCAAACTAAACCTGTTCAATTAAAGAAAAATATCCTATTAAAACAAAGTGTCAACACATTCATTTACATTTTTATGAAAAGGTTTGTAGAGAAACATTTATCCTAAATTATTACCATTAAACACCTTTAATAAAGTGACATATGCTCAAATAACTGACAAAAACTAAAGTATCCCAGCGTAAATAAAGTGTGGTTCTGAATTAAAGTTGGGACGATTATGTGAATCTAGCTTCCTGCTAACACATGTAGAAAAACACCTGAACTCATTTTAGGTGGATGTGTGGAGGTTAGAACATCAAACACATGAGACATTCATAGGACTGTAGTTCATAATGTTGAGGCCACATATCTGATGTTTGTTGTTAGAACAGAAGGTTGTAGGTCACCTGCAGAGATGATGAGATGCTCTGAATAACAGCAGTCACAATAACAATGTCTTCACAGAGTCTCAGTTTTAGCTGAGTTTGACTTTATTGGTCACATGAACATCAACACAGAGTCACCAGGCTGAAATAAATAAATATAACATTATATATGTAACTGAGGACTGTGTGTAAACGCAGTGACAGGTTCATCTGACAGCTGCACGTATGTGGAGAGTTCATAAATGATGTACATACGTGAAAAAGAGGACGATGTGACAGTGTGTTGCTGTACAGGGTGTAATAACAGTGATAATAAACATGTCTGTGGATGAAGTGTGCTGTTAGTAGTGCAGAGGTGTTTACAGGCTCAGTGGGAGCAGCTGAACACCGTCACGTGTTGGAGATCTTCCTTTATAAATCATTATCGAGGAGCTGATGTCTAATTAAAGTAAGACGTGTGGGTGTCGTGTGGTCCTGGAGGAAAATGATTCACTATAGTTAGCGCATGTTGTGTGACACATTTTACTGACACGCTGCGACGTCTCTTTTTTCTGACATTAAATCTGTGTCACAAATTATAAAAGAGCAGGAAATGTGGGACACTGTTTCATAAGGTGGTATACCAACGTCTTATACAGGAGAGGAACGCTGTCGTAACGCTCGCCATCGATATCAAACACTTCCTGTTGTTCCCTCACTGTGTGTGTGTGTGTGTGTGTGTGTGTGTGTGTGTGTGTGTGTGTGTGTGCGGCCTACATGTGACAGCACGTCTGTACCTGTGTTATATCACTCCTTATCAACAGATCCATCTCATTAGAGCCACACACACACACACACACACAGGTTCGATGGCAGTCTGAGGTCGTCCTTATACAGCTTATCTTCCAGGTATGAAACATGTATGAATATACTGTGTTACATCATCATCATCATTAATATCCTGCACACTGACTGATTAATAGATTCTATTTCGAACATTTTAAACAAAAAAATCAACAATAAACTTCACATCAAACTCATAAACAGATTCTCATAAACACAAATAAACTCCGACATGTGTGAGATGCAGCAGGAGGAAGTAAACACTGATCTACTCTGCTCCTTCATCACTTCATCACTTCATCACTGCTCACCCAAGAAATCAGAAACTGTCTCTCATATAAACACACAGATATACTGATATATGTTCACACACACACGTACAGTTATCTGAGTCCTATGAACCAGGACGACATCACACTGGGTCAGTGAACTCAAACACCATCTTACAGAACAAGAGCTGAATCACAGAATGACACACACACACACACACACACACACAGTATCAGAGGATCTGTAGACAAACTCAGGACCTCCTTCGTTATCATAATTAAGACTGTCCCTAATATTGAGGAGGATATTGAACACTGTCGATCCATGTATTGACTTTTGTTTCCAGTGTTTTCCAGGATCACATTTCAGGGTGCAGAGTCCAGAAGAAGAGCAGGAACAACATGTTCTCCTACCTGCGGCTCAGATGTAGTGTCTCACTGGTGACGCCCTCTGGGAGTCAGTCAGAGTTCATATGTCACATACATGTCACATACATCTGTACCACATCTACTGTCTGTCCGTCCTGGAGACAGATCCCTCCTCAGTGTCTCCTCCTCAGGTTTCTACCATTGTCTGTGATCTGTGATGTTGGGCTTTATAAATAAAGTTGAATTGAATACACAGTGATACACAGTGTGTAGTAACTGAGTAAAATATTAAATAAAAGAAGTGTGTGACTGTGTGTGGACAGTGAAGAGGGGCAGGACGAGCCCAGCACATTCCTCTGACAGGATCCAGCTCTGTGAACTGGGTCACAGCTCCAGGATCTGAGCTGAGGACTGGTTCAGGTCCAGCAGTGTGACACCAGTCTGCTGAGTGTGTAGCAAGGTGTGTGTGTGTGTGTGTGTGTGTGTGCAGCAGTGATTGAGAAGCTCCAAACAGAGCTTATATAAAGTCTTACATAAAGCAGTGAATCAGTCCCACAGTGAGCTCAGTGAGGAGTTTATAAGCAGCACTGGATCATAGGCAGGAAGTGATGGGCCTCATGTCTCACCTGGACACACCTCAGTGTGATGTCACGTGTTCACAGCAGTCACAGTTGTTTTGGGTGAAGCCTCACACTGACACACACACACACACACACACACACACACACACACACACACACACTCACTCTGTCGCCACTCTCAGGTTATACAATATCACTGCGTTATATAAGTGAGCCACTTATCAGCCAATAGGAGCGCGGCCCTGCCGTCACGTGACGCCTGTACAGCTATCCAAAGAAGCACCAACCTTTAGCATCTGAAGCTAACTGGCTAACGACCAAGATGGAGATCCCCGCTGCGGCGCCGCTAATCTCTCCGGGGTTTTCTCGGTTTTAACGGACAGGATGGGACCAGCGGACCCGGTTTGATTCACTTTGTATTTTAGGAGGTGGTTTTAAAAAGAGTTGGTGTAGTTTTTGTGTCGGTGTTAGCTCGGTAAGCCGCCGTAACGTTAGCTAGCTCTCTAGGTCTCTTACATAAAAACAACGGCCGATGAGCTGCAGCTGACCCGAGCTCAGTCTGCATCTGTGGCTCACATTTTACTGTCAATTCTCACTCTATCTGTTGGTAGCTGTTTTAAAACCTGAACTCTGCCCGAGCTGAGTTTGAACTGGATCCTAACACCGAGCCAGCGACATACACCAAATGGAAATTAAGCTCCTTACTGGCTGAGCACGGAGAGAGGACTTTACCCACCGGACATTTTTATTAAGCTGCTTCATCTGTACACTTTGAGACTGTGTGTGAGGCTGTGTATGCTGACAGGCGGGAGGCTCCGGTTCGTGTGACCGAGCTCCGGGCACCAGAGCCGGTGTGGACCCTGCAGGACTCGGACCCGGACCATGGTCCACAGGAGACCTCTGATGCGGGTCTGTGGCTCTGAGTGAGTCCTCTCATTCCTCCATGGCTGTCACAGAGAGTCGGGCTCAGTCGGAGGTTTGGGTTTGTCAGAAGTTAACTAACACTTTATCTTACTTTGAGCTATGATCTCAGATCAGTGCGAGGACTCAGGTCAGCTGCTGCCTGACTCTCAGTGAACCTCTTCATCATCTGACTGATTCAAAGAGGAAGAGGATGGAGACAGGAGTCAGGTCTCACCTGGGCGAGATCTTCGTCCACCCGCTGTCCAACCCTGGAGCTGCAGGGATCTGTCCTGAGATGCTGGAGGTGGCGGAGGAGGCGAGCCGGGCCGGGGACTTCAGCCTGGCGGTGGAGATCTACAGCTCCCAGCTGTCAGAGCTGCAGCAGCCGGACCGGGGGCTGTGTCTGAGGAAGGCCGACTCTCTGGCCCGGGCAGGACGGGTGTCTGAGGCTCTGGACTCGTACTGCACCGCGGCCAGCCTGGGCAAACTGAGGCCGGAGGAGCTGTCCCTGCTGGTGGACACCATCGCCAGGACCCTCCGGGAGAAAGACCTGGGCATCCCCGGGACGGTGAACGGGCACGGTAAAGGCTGCAGCAGCAGCAGTGGGGAGGACGGGGGGGACAGTGATGGGGAGTGTGGAGATGATGAGGCTCTGGACTTGTTTTCATGTCGCCTCTGTAAGTGTCTGCTCCATGAACCCACCACCGTGGAGTGTGGACACACTTTCTGCCGACGCTGTTTGGAGGGGGACTCGGTCAGAGAGTGTGTCCGCTGCAGACACAAGTTCAACAGGAAGGACGGACTCAGGTTAGACGTCGTCCTCAGTGGCCTGTTGGACAAACTGTTTGACACAGAGAGCAGAGCTCGGAGACTGTGGGCCGAGGGAGAGGCTCTGTGGAGGAACCAGAAGCTCTCTGAGGCCCTGGAGAAGTACGATGCAGCCGTGGACCTGGGTGAGAACACACACACCTCACGTGTTAAATCAAACATCTAACATGTTTTAATTTCTGACCAGTCTTCATTCAAACTGCAGGATTCATCACAGCTGACCTACTTTCTGTTAGTGTAGTTCCCGGGTGTCACCTGTGGGTGGCGCCACTGCCACCTATCCAAACTGCTCTGAGGTCAGACGTTACATGACGCACGAGACCGTGTTACCTAAGCAGCACACTTATTGATCCTGAGCTTTTGCATGTGTTGTTATTCTGCCCCCGTTAACTCTCTGAACCCAGACTGCACAGGGCCTGGGGTCCTCCCTAAAACACGGAGAGGAGGGGACCAGCAGCCACAGAGGAAGTGACCCAAATAAAACTTAGGAAAAAGAGAAAATTAAAAAAGAGAGTTAAACAAACATTCAAAGAAGTGACCTGGAAAAAATTCTAAGAATTGTGTAACATAATTTTAAAGCTATAATCATGATAGTTATAAATATATTTGCCCTAAAATAATTTACTAAATCTGTTATTGTTTTGCAGTTTGTGGGACATTTGTTATCTTAAAGAGTTTCCTCAGAGTTCAGAGGTTTGAATAAAAAGGCTCCAGGTTTGAAAGGATTCAGTCCACCATATAGTGTCTTTACATACGTGCTGCATATAAACTGCATGAAGACATTTGTCCCAGTTGGACTTCACCTTCTGTGTCTGTTTTTATGATTGATGGTGTAAGGTGACCTTGAGTGTCAAGAAAGGCGCCTATAAATAAAGTGTATTATTATTATTATTATTATTATTATTATTCAGCCTGAGCTCCTCCTGTCCCTCCTGGTGTTTCATAGGTGTTGACATGTGTCAGGGAACGTACGAGGTGAAGACGTGGTGATAACTAACTGTTGCTGTACCAAGTCAGGACAATAACAACCTGTTGTCCTGCGTGATGGTGGTGACTTGAAGCAGAATGTTCTGTTCCCTCATGTTGGCTCGTTACATAAAGAGTGGCAGCATGTTTCCTTAACGAGGGCCAGGGCTTCCTCTCGTGTTGCTCACTTTGAATCCCCACAGAAAGATGAACCGACCTCCCTCCACCTCTGGCCTACATATCAGCGCCACATTTAAAATCTGTTTCCTGTGCTCCTTGAAGAGCTCAACGAGTCAAATGAGGCCCGACTGGACCTGATTAGATCCTGGTCTCAGTTACTGTGTTCACATGGCACGTTTACAGATATGTGTGTGCCCGGATCAATATTGATTCATGCCTTCTGTCTCTGGACGGACTCTGGGTGACGCGAGGACACAGTGTCTTCACAGCTTCGTCGCTGCCAGTCAGTGTTTGTCCAACAAATGCAGCAGGAGGCCGTGTGCTGTGTCTGTAATGTAGGATGAGCAAAACAGGCTCATGGTGTCAGCACAAATACCGCTGTCATCCAACCTGCGCCATTTAGGCAGTCTCACCCGTGCCACATGTCACATGTCACGTGGCACAGTGAAAGTGATATAAGGATGGGCACTGAGGCATGTTGTGCATGGTAACAACAACCAACTCAGTGAATTAATATGAAATAGCGCTGCTCAGGAGGGTGATATTCCATAATAATAAGGGTCGCACTGAAACATCCAGTCTCCTCCCCTCTGACTCCTCCTGATGGATCTGTGACACTCAGTACATTAACATGCAGGCAGTAGTGGAGCTAAGGTCATAGCTTGGCTAATCAGTCAGGTCGGGCTTCTTGTCTTGTCTGAGTATACATGCAGAAGAGGAATCGAAGTACGTCTGACTCCGCCTCCATAGGTGGCGCTGTGTCCTTTTTAATATAGTGCATATTGAACTAGTTCCTGTTGACCTGAAGAGGAATAATAAATTAAATTAAATAAATCTACGTTTCTCGTTTTCCTACCATCCATAAACTTCAACATGTTTAGCTCCTTTAGCTGTCGGAGCATGAATGTAGTTTCCTCGTCCGTCCAGAAGTGCATCTTCTGCTTCTCGGTCGCTGTGGTGTTTTTTTGTTTGTTTTTCCAGGAGTGAACTGCTGCTACGTCATCTCCTTCTTCTTCAGGGTGAAAGGGCGCGAAAGAAAAAGTGGTGCATGTGCAGAACGCCGAGTCTGACTCCAGTCGACTCTGTTCTTATGTTAGATTTGTTTTTGACAGTGCTGAAATATTGAAGTAACTAAAAATGCCCATCTGTGATTGATGAAGTTTTAGATCAGGGCGTATTAACATGAGACAGATGTGACTGTGTGTGTGACGACATGTTTCTTTGAGACCTTCAGTCAAACTCACAGGAACCTGCTGTAGATGATTATACAACAACAGCTCATTAAAATATAACAACACGTGCATGAACCCCTCACAGAGCCACGTACATGTTTGTTTCCTGGACTACAGGAAGTACGACAGGAAGTCATAACAGTTCATGATGTCAGGTGCTGTTGTGTTGTTGGTGACACTCTGTTAGAGTTATAGTTTTTATTTTAGTCCTGCTCTCTGAGTCCAGAAAGTTAAGTTACATCAGGTCAGTAATTTACCAGCCGGTCATTAAATCACATTAATACAGAGACTACAGGAGCAGTGTGTGATGAAGGCTCCTGTTCTCCATGTTCCTCATGTCCTCTCATACCAAAGCTGTGTGACTGTAGTGCAGTAAACTGTGGGGACAGGTCAGTGTTGTCTGATGGTGCTCCAGGCTCCACTTCTTCACCCTCTGCTCAGTTTTGGGAAGATGAGTGATCCAGCTTTTAGAAAGTAGTTCCTGAATGAATGTCAGAATCCACAGTTCATCCTGTGAGACAACCCATTATAACTTCAGTGTGAACCAGTCACAGTCTCACTGAGCTCACAGTTTGGTCCTCTGTACATCTGCAGGACTTCACTCTGCAGCCTGACACACTTCACACAGTCTTCCACAATGTGGGCATTAAATACATGTAATATGACATGTTGATCATGTGACCAACTCAGATGTAACGTAATGATGTCATCAGAGTCCCAGTTTGAAGCAGACCTGTCAGGGCGGAGCTTCTTGGAGACTTTTATAAAAGTGTGAACATCATGTTTATGTAATGATGACTAACACATAAATCTGTCCGCTGTGTGTATGTGTGTGTGTGTGTGTGTGTCTTGTATAAGAGAAATAAGGAGGTAATTGTCCAGTGACACATCTGCTGTTCTGACCTATCAGAGCTATATAAGTTTTATATAAGAAGTCACACAGCGATGTCACACGTCAAACACGTCTCCAGCACGCGGGACATTGTTGGCCTACTTCTGTCAGACCTAGAAAAACCTGTCTGTCCGTTGGAGGCGTTTCCACTGACCTCATGATGTGTGTGTGTGTTTCTGTGTGGTGTGCAGCGCCCTCTTCAGGCAGACTGCTGTGTCAACGGGCCCAGCTACACATAGAGATGAGGAGCTTCAGCCAGGCCGTGCAGGACGCCAACTGTCTGTGCAGGATCAAACCTCTGTGGCCAAAGGTGAGACGCTGCTCTCAGGAGGATCTGCAGGGCCCAGTCAAACACACCTGAGTGCAGATTAACAACAGCGCCCCCTGCAGGTCACAGTAAACACCTCAGGATAGACTTCCTCTTCACATCAGAGATGTTGGTAGTGCAGATCATTGGTAATAAAACTACGTACTGTCTGTGCTGCAGGCGTCTGCTCTGTCATCAGCTTCACATTGTTTTTATTTGGTAATTGTGATAAAAGATAAATTACAGAGTATAAATAAAGATGTACAGCAGCAGAAAAGTTGGACACTAGTGAAGACGGACAAAATTTGATTCTCTCTAAAGTAAAATATTTTCTGTCTGCAGATGACCCCCAGTCTACATATTAACTGATTAATTATGAGTTGTTCCTGCAGCTGTCAGTGATGTCAGTTGATAATAAACGATGACCTCAGACTTACTGTAGATTTAAAATGAAGGACGTTTGGTTTGAAAGTGTTTCTAATAAAAAACTACAGAAACTGATCCATCACAACACACACCTGCTGACAGAAACACTGATCATCTTCACATGCACTAACTATTCTGGTGCTTGTCCTTACTCCAAAAAACACAGTATTCCTCCTGAGCTGTTCACGTGGCCGATGGAAGTAAATATTCCACTAATCTTCCTGTTCACATGCAGCCCTGCAGACTCTGATTAACGTGTCCAAACATGTCGTTAACCACGTCAAAATATAGACGAGTGGAACAGCTGGAGCTGCTGGTGCCACTCTGCTTCTGTTCTTCAAAACAACGTGTGATACACTGAACACAGCGCAGCACTTTGATTCCTCCGTCCTGACGAGGTCGGCAGTTTTATATTTGCACGTGTCCACGAGCCTGTTGATATCTTAGAGTGTCATCCTGTTTAAAAGTAGCTGTGAAACGTGGGCTTTTCTTTAGGACGTACATCTCTACACCAGCCTGCAAACTGTTGGTAACTGGTTCATGTACAGCGTCTCCATGGCAACACACGGGGCAGAGGTCACGTGTCACAAACTGCAGTGAAAACAACAGTTGAGACTCATATTCTGACTGTGCTGCGAACATGTCCACAGATATAAGGTTGTTTATATGACCTCCGTCTGATCCAGAATGATGGTGGAACATCAGCGTGCATGTAAAGTACCCACTGAGGGTCAAAGGACAAAATACTGGACTGATGGATATTTGTGTTTAATTTCAGGCTCACTGTCTGAAGGCCACGGCGCTGAGTGAAGCCGGCAGGAACGACGAGGCCTTGCAGGAATATTTCATGTGTGTGGCTCTGAAGCCGGACTGGACCAAAGTCAGACTGGAGGCCCAGAAGGTCAGAGACGCTGCTTTCATTTATAATAGAAGAATATTCCTCATTTATTCAGCCTCCGAAGTGACGGTTTACAACTTTTGACTTTTATTACACATGACAAAGTGTGAATGAACGTCATGACTCATTGTATCTGATATTTAGTCATCACACACAGACGACACGCAGAGTGAAGTCATCATGTTTACATGGACGCTAAGTAAAGAGATCTGATAAGACGTGTGTTTATGAGCACGATGTGAAGAATCTAACCCTGAAATATAACAGAAGAAGTTTTTATTCCAACTTTACTGAGAAAGTTCAGGCTCATTCAGATCACACAGTGTAGGAGGAGAAGAAGAAGAAGAAGAAGAAGAAGAAGAAGAAGAAGAAGACGTGTTTCCACCTGCTTTTACAGTTTGTAGTAACATCTAATGTCAGTGTGACCCAGGTTATTTTCTGTAGCTACAAATTACAGATGTTCCCTGAACACCTCACATGTTGACTGTCAGCAGAGAGTGCAGTTTACAGATGTTCCCTGAACGTCTCATATTCAGGCTGCTGGTAGACTACGTCCAGAGACTCCACCCTGCAGCCTGCAGCAGCTACGTCACATCAGGCTGCTGTTTGAGAGTCAGTCATACAGTTATAAATCAGAGCTGTGACATCAGGACGCAGCACGAGCTGATGAACGCTCCTCTGTCAGAGTCAGAGGGCGGGGCTTACGAACAGCTACCACAGCATGTTGGTGCACGCAGCAGCTACGTCACCTGATGTTCCCTCAGGTGGAGCAGGCATGTTTGGGAAGAAGTTATTTACTACAACCAGACCGAGTGTTTACCGAGTGTTTCCATGGTTACAGGTGCTCATATACCCCCCCCCCCCCCCCCGACCCTGATTCTGATTGGTCCGGCCTCTTCAGACTGATGTTATTATAAACTCACCTGCTGTCAGAGGACTCGTCTGCTGATGTGTGTGTGTGAGACATGTCTCAGGTGTGTTGTCTCGTCCTGCAGGTCCTCAGTGAGGTCTTCTCCTCTGTCTTCGAGAATGAAGACATGCCGACGCCGCTGCACCCTCTGCAGGGGGGGCTGGCCACCCGCCTCATCAAACCCCCCGCCCTGCTCCGCTCCCTGAGGCCGCTGGCACAGAAACCTGGCTCCTCCTCCTCCTCTTCCTCCTCCTCCTCCTCCTCCTCACAGGTACCTGCTCACAGACTGTAACATCCTCTGTGTGTTGATCTGATTCAGTTTGAGTCAAACTCTGTCAGTTTGTTCTGTTTTTATCCTGTGCAGTATATTTTCACTGCTGCTGTCAGAGCCATCATAACTCATGTCTGTCTCTGTGTGTCTGTCTCTCTGTCCGTCTCTGTGCCTGTCTCTCTGTCTGTCTCTGTCTCTCTGTCTGTCTCTCTGTCCGTCTCTGTGTCTGTCTCTGTGCCTGTCTCTCTGTCTGTCTCTGTCTCTCTGTCTGTCTCTGTCTCTGTGTCTGTCTCTCTGTCCGTCTCTCTGTCCGTCTCTCTGTCTATCTCTGTGTCTGTCTCTGTGTCTGTGTCTGTCTCTGTCTGTCTCTCTGTCCGTCTCTCTGTCCGTCTCTGTATCTGTCTCTGTGTCCGTCTCTGTGTCTGTCTCTCTGTCTGTCTCTGTCTCTCTGTCTGTCTCTGTGCCTGTCTCTCTGTCTGTCTCTGTGTCTGTCTCTGTCTCTCTGTCTGTCTCTGTGTCTGTCTCTCTGTCTGACTCTGTGTCCAGGACTCAGAGTTCAGTGTGAGTAAAAGCGCGGCGGTGGACGACTCCAGACTCTCGGCTGCGTCTCCTGGTAAATCAGAGCGTGCTGCGGGGGAGGGGAGTACCAAGAGCCTGGCTGACGTCCTGGCCGCTCTGCCGCCGCCCCCTGGTGGCCTCAAGAGGAAACACAGCGGAGATGGACCCTCGGCCATCTTCAACACACCCTCCAAACTGCTCAAATCTGGTAGGACAGACTGAGTGTCTCTTCATGATGAGATCACACAGTGTGGAGTAGTGGGGTTAAACAGACTGATGAATACACACGTCACACAGAACTTTAATCACATGAGTAAAACAAGTGACTGTCAGTGTAATGTCAGTGAACACATCACTGTCACATTCTTCATATTGCCTTTGAGTAAAGTGGGAAATATCAGCATTTGAACAGCACATTAACAAGTGAACAGAGCAGGGAACATGACGAAGTATCACATGATGCAGACTGTGTTCATGTGGACCTGTGTAAACCATCTGTAGCTCATGGTCTGAGGGTCATTTAGGGTGTGTCCACCCACTGTAACAGCTCATAATCTGGACACAGAGTCAGGCTCAAGGGACACACAGGTTGTTTTTAGTCCTGTAATTAACTACAGGTGTGCTCTGGGTGTAACATGAATTCAACCAATCAGATATTCATATATTCATCATTAATAACACAATATTTCATCACCCACAGCCCCTCCACGTGTCCCTGTGTGTGTGTGTGTGTGTGTGTGTGTGTGTGTAACAGGCAGAGTGAACATGTGTTGTGAACCTGTGTATATAGGAGCATCTGAACAATGTAAACAGCATGTAAACACTGCACCATCTGACTGTAGACCAGCTTTATGTTGTTCCATGGATCAGTCACTTTGTGCTGCCTCTAAATACCAACACACCAACAACACACCTGACCACACCTCATGTCAGGACCTACACACACATGGACACACAGATGAGCAGTAAAGTGATGATGGTTGAGCTGTGTGTCAGATAACGACCCTTGAACCTGCAGATCTTTAGCTGTATTGTTTTGTCTGTGTCTCTCTGAGTGAGCACAGTCATGATTTGTCCACTGAGTCATCAGGAGACGTCCTGATCCAGTCTGTGTGAGCTGCTCTGAACCAGTTCAGCTACTTTCCATCCACAGATCAGACTGGTCTCTCTGCCAGTGACACCAGTAACATGTTCCATAACCAGAGTTGAAGAAGTTTCCTCCTCTGCTGCACGTTACATAAAAACTGACTGCAGTTTCCTTTGAGTCATGGTGCAGTGAAACGACTGTGAAAGGTTATTGATGACAGCCGGAGCCTGATCTGATCATGTGACCCAACTTTAATATTAACCCTTTCATAAACAGACAGCTGTAAGAGATGGTGTTTAAATACATCTGAAATCAGATCTGACACAGACGGAGCACTCATTGTGTCTGCAGCAGTGAGCTGAGGCCTCTGTCCTCTGTGTCATCGTGTGGTCTGTAGGTGTGTAATGACGTCACTGAGCTACAGCACAGTGTGTGTGTGTGTGTGTGTGTGTGTGTGTGTGTGTGCAGAAACATACACACATGTGCTGTGGCACCAGAGGAGTCAGTGATGACTCTGTCACAACACCTTCACACTCTGCTTGTGACAAGGATCATGTCTCAAAAACTAAATAATGCACACAGTCTATATAACTGATGGAGTGGAAAGAAACATGTAGCTTATGTTTCTAAACATGTTTGTGTTTTTATTTTGTAAAATCTGATGATAAAACTTCCTGTTTAACTTCAGGCTGTTAATAAGCTGTCAGCTCAGGTCGTGCAGATTTTAGGGGTACGAAGCGTTCAGAGACTCTGATGAATGACCTCACAGTGAGCAGACACACTGCTGTACACACTGACGACCCAAAGGGTTAAATATCTGACCAGAACAGGTCATCAAAGAGTCACACACCACTGCTTCCTGTTTTTATTTATGCATCACACTGTGTCCCAGTCAGTCGTAGAAATCTGTCCCCTGTGCTCTGTGGGTAACAAATAACCTGGACACACACACACACACACACTGAACACACACACACACACACACACACACACACACACACACACACACACACACACTGAACACACACACACACACTGAGGTGATGACGCTGTGTTGTTTTGTACAGACGAGGCGAGCAGCGTTCAGACGGCCGCAGTGAACGGAGGGAGGACGTTTCCTGCAGAGCTGTTGGACAGTGGAGACATGGAGTGTTCACTCTGCATGAGGTGAGCACACACACAGACACACACACACACACACACACACACACACTGTAGGACCAACAATATTGACTCAAACAGTAACTGGTAGCACAGCTTGTTGTCACCACGTGTGTGTGTGTGTGTATGTGTGTGTTTGTGTTTGTGTGTGTGTGTGTGTATGTGTGTGTGTATGTGTGTGTGTTACATGCAGTCATGACATCAGTGGCTAACGGGCGGCGTTGGCGGCCGCAGTGTTTCAGGTTTGGCCGTGTGCTGTTTGACATGTGTCGTCCTGTCTGTTCTCCAGATTGTTCTACGAGCCGGTGGCCACTCCCTGTGGACACACCTTCTGCCTCAAGTGTCTGGAGCGCTGCCTGGACCACAACCCCAACTGTCCTCTGTGCAAAGAGAACCTGTCAGAGGTACACACACACACACACAGATACACTCTGTGGTGTCACCACATTACTGTGTTCAGTCTTTCCGCTGTAGGTCGACAGGACAACATGATGATGGTTATTTTGGGATCAACACATTATTCAAAGACAAACCTTCGTATGTCATAAATGTCATACTGAGTGTGTTTGTGTGTTGTTGTTGCAGTTTCTGGCCACTAGGGGCTACAAGAAGACCCTGCTGATGGAGGAGGTGCTGCAGCGTTACCTTGGAGACGAGCTGGCCGAGAGGAAGAAGATCCACGAGGAGGAGATGAAGGAGCTGTCAAAGTCAGTGACTCACACACTGCCAGAGTTTATTGACTGAACACATGAACACATGAACACGTGAACACGTGAACATATGAACATGTGAACATGTGAACATATGAACACGTGAACACGTGAACATATGAACATGTGAACATATGAACATATGAACACATGAACATATGAACACGTGAACACATGAACACATGAACATATGAACACGTGAACACATGAACATATGAACACGTGAACACATGAACACATGAACACGTGAACATATGAACATATGAACACATGAACATGTGACCACGTGAACATATGAACACATGAACATGTGACCACGTGAACATATGAACACGTGAACATATAAACACCTGAACGTATGAACACATGAACACGTGAACACATGAACACGTGAACATATGAACACATGTACACGTGAACACGTGAACATATGAACACATGAACATGTGAACACATGAACATGTGAACACATGAACATATGCACACATGACCATATGAACACATGAATATATGAACACATGAACACGTGAACACATGAACAGATGAACACGTGAACACATGAACACACGAACACATGAACACGTGAACATATGAACACATGTACACGTGAACACATGAACACGTGAACACATGAACACGTGAACATATGAACACATGAACATGTGAACACATGAACACGTGAACATATGAACACATGAACACGTGAACACATGAACATGTGAACACATGAACATATGCACACATGACCATATGAACACATGAACACATGAACATATGAACACATGAACACGTGAACACATGAACAGATGAACACATGAACACACTGTGTACAGGATGTTGTGACAGATAAACACTGAGGTCAGTGTTGGCTGTATAAATTCAGACTCTGTTCATGTGTTCATGAGTCTCACTCACACATCTCACCCTCCTCTCGTCTGCGTGTCGTAGCTTGAACCAGGAAGTTCCCATCTTTGTGTGCACCATGGCCTTCCCCACCATCCCCTGCCCGCTGCACGTGTTCGAGCCCCGCTACCGCCTCATGATCCGCCGCTCCATGGAGACAGGCACCAAGCAGTTTGGCATGTGCATAGCTGACGAGCTCAAAGGCTTCGCCGACTATGGCTGCCTGCTGGAGGTGAGTGAGTGAGTGAGTGAGTGAGTGAGTGAGTGAGTGAGTGAGTGTGTGAGTGAGTGAGTGAGTGTGAGGGTGGTGTTAATCTGCTGTGTGGAGCCAAAGAGGTGTAAACACGAGACACAAACTGTGTTCCAGGTGCGAGACGTGAAGTTCTTTCCTGACGGTCGTTCAGTGGTCGACACCATCGGTGTGTCACGGTTTAAGGTCCTCAGTCACGGGCAGAGAGACGGTTACAACACCGCCAAGATCGAGTACCTGGAGGACAAGAAGGTGAGCTGAGTGTGTGTTAGAGTCTCCGTCAGGCTGCTGTCAGACTTCAGGGTTCCACCTGGCGCCGCTCTGTGTCAGAAAACAGTCCTGACTTTGACTCAGTCTGTCGCCTCCCTGCACTCATTAACATAAATGTCTGTGTCCAATCAGGTGGAGGGGGAGGAGCTAGTGGAGCTCCTGAAGCTTCACGACTCAGTGTACGAGCAGGCCAACAACTGGTTCACCTCCCTGAAAGACAACATGAAGAGTCAGATCCTCAGCCACTTCGGACACCTGCCCAGCAAAGACCCCGACCCACAGGTCAGCAGACACATGCTCAGTGTCACCTCCGTCACCTCCGTCACCTCCATCACTGATGAACATCTGGTCAAATATTCTGGAAAAGTTTTAGAAAACTTTTGAAAATTCGTAGTTAAAAACGCCGTGGGAACACTGTTGACGGCGGCCATGTTTTCTAAGTGATCGTGTGTCTCTCAGACGCGTGAGGCGGCGTTTGGCGTTGATGGAGTTGGAGCCGAGAAAATGTCTGATCATTTCAGTGTTTGTCACATTATGCAAATGAGCCAAACAGTCCATCATGGTGGACTGAGGGGTCGTACACATGCTGCGATTTTACGCCCTCACATTCATAGTTTGATGACGACACACGGCAGGTGCGCTCAGATGCCACAGTGATGCTGTCCGGCGTGCACATATTCCTGAGCGCCTGTTTTTAAGGGAGCGATGGCAGCGCTCTGAGACACAGCATGTGTACGCTCCCTGACACGGTCCGACCTGACGTGTGTCAGCTGACCTTCTCTGATCCTGTCACTGTGTCACGATGCTCAGAGTTTAACCAGTCGTCTCTCTTCTCTCCCACAGGCCAGTCCCAGTGGACCTGCCTGGTGCTGGTGGCTCCTTGCCGTCCTTCCTCTGGAGAATCGCGCCCAGCTCACCATCCTGGCTATGACCTCACTCAAGGACCGCCTCATCGCCATCCGCAGGGTGCTCATCTTCGTCACACGCAAGAGGCCGCGATGATCGCCCGACCGCTCGGGGAGGACAGACCTGAACCGCCCGGGCTTCTATGCAGTTCAACAATTCATTCATTCATCTGTTGCGTCATCCATTCATTCATCCCGTCATTTCTACGTGTGTTCACTCATTCATTGTCATGAAGTCATCAACGCCTCGCTGTCCTGCAGCCTTTCTGAGCACAGAGCAGGTCGTGGAGAGCGTCAGGTGGGCGGGGCGCTGGTGTGAGGACATTCATCCATTCATCCCTCCTCACTTGACGAGTCAGGCGCCGACACATCTCTCACCTGATGAGTGTGATGTCACATCAGTGTCACTTCCACCTTCAGATAATGACCTGACTGTCAACGAAGGAACAAACGTCACAGACGCTGTGCGAGCAGAAACCTCTCTGCTTTTACTCTGCCATATCTCACGTATGTTTGCTGCCACAGAGCCACGTGGTCGCCACGAGTCGTATGGTCTCCGCCTCCACAGCTGTGACAGTGTGTAGCGGTCCAGTCCAAACAGAAAGTCACCTCCTGAAACACGAAGCAAAAACAAACCCTGACAGAAACACACTAAGTGAATGTACCGGTCTGACTCTGTGTCTCTCCTCTCTGTATGAACCCGTTTGGCGAGCTAAACACACACACACACACACACACACACACACACACACACACACACACACACACACACACGTATGCTCGTACACCAGCTGCTTCGCCATGAATCTTCCTGACTGAGCCAAACTCGTGCTATCTGCTGCCTCACCGGGCCGGTGGGCGTGTACCTCAGACTGTCTGCTAGAAGGTGAAGGGCGCCGTGAGATCAGACGGTGATGGCGCCCGTATTAACACTAACACACACACACACACAAACACACACACACACACACACACACGCACACACACTGTGTGAGGACACACATGAATCTCCAGCTCCAGTCAGTCTGGAACCTCCTGTCCTGTTGTAGCATATCTCTGGGACGACACACACACGCACACAGATGGACTTACACGCATTGACACACACACACACACACACACACACACACACACACGTACAGACGTAGTATTTTGGGGGGTCGATTGTACATTTTCTTGTCGTAGTTTTTTTTTCTGCCCTGATGTGTGTGTGAACGGTGACATGTTGAGTTGGGGGGTTTCTGTGTTTATCAATGTAACTCTGAGGCCTTTATATGTTTTATTTAAGGAACATTTCACCCTCTATCTCTTCCTCTGTCTCTTCATCTATCTCTTCATCTATCTCTTCATCTATCTCTTCCTCTGTCTCTTCATCTATCTCTTCCTCTGTCTCTTCATCTATCTCTTCCTCTTCTTCTTCCTCTATCTCTTCATCTATCTTTTCCTCTTCTTCTTCATCTATCTCTTCCTCTATATCTTCCTCTATCTCTTCCTCTTCCTCTCAGGACGTTCACGTGCACGCTGTCACAGGTACAGAGCACTGACCCTCTGCACCGTGTGTTAACATGAGTTTGATTCAGGGTGTTCCCTGACGATACTTTAAAATCAGACTGTTGACGAGTCTAAAAAGAAGAAATCACTCAGACAGGAATCTCTCTCAGTGACACGATGACGTGTCTCTTCAACATCACCAGCTGTTGATCAGTCAGAGAGCGTTTTTCTTTCTCTGCAGCGTCACTGGTGGTCAAACGTAAAACTGCACACGTGTTCAGATGTTGCTCACTAACGACTCTGTAGTCCGACACGTCCTCACTGGATGGATTAAAGGTACCATGTGGGATTTCTGACTGCTGGTGGCGCTGTAGAGAAACGTTTCTGTGACTGACTTCCTGTTTGGTCCCAGGACAGTTTCCTGCTGACGCTCTCAGGCTGTTCAGTGATTGGCTGAGGTCATAAAGACGTTGATAGAAGACACAGCACAAAATGAGCAGAAGAAGAAGAAGAAGATTGTTAGCTGATTAAAAACAACAGGTTTTAATTTGAATCAGTTTGAACACCGACTCTGTGTCTGTCCCTTGATGAAAGGATGAATGTTAATGGAGTCATTGAAGTGCTGACTGTACGTCCACAGAGAGAGCAGCAGCTGTGTGTTTCACCTGTGGTTCAGGTGTGTCAGCGTGCATGTGAACGTCCCTGTGTCTGTATGATTCTGTCCTTCCAGATGTTGGTGACTGGTCTGCAGTCATTGGCTCTCTCCATGTGTTGGGGGGGGGTCACAATGTGCTGCATTTCCCTGGTATATTTGTAAAGGGAGATCTTATACCTATTTTTTATTGCAAATAAAGAAAAACACTCATTCTGTCTGTTTCTGCCTCGTCTGTCACAACACTGATACTTTATCTTATATCATCCTGATCATCAGCTGTGACACTGGACACACGTCACAACGGTCATTAACTTCCAGTCATTAAAATCTGCCCTCATCCCTTCATCCTCTGGACGGCTCATAGGGAAACGCCTCCCCATGAAAAATGAACAGAAACAATCTTTATATGATGTTTTTGTACTCCAGTTACGGATTAAAAATAAACACGACTTTTAGAGCTGCTACATTTTCTGTTTCTACAAACCACAGACATGTCGCATCAGCATGTTCTCCTGAGGCAGCTGCAGAACACTGTGGTTAACGTGTGGTTATGTTGAAGCACAAACACCATTTGGTTACAGACAAAGATCAAGTGTTGGCTTCAGACACTGGTTTATTGGCATAGTCCTGCTGGAAACAGCAGAAGCCTGTACTACGAAGGAAGCTCAACACAGCCAGGCTTTGTGTTCATGTTCTGGCTTAACAAAACCTAAAGCCCCTAAACAGAGTTAAACGGTATCATGAAGGTAGTTATCAACTTGGTTTGTCCAGTCCGGCTCTCAGCTTTGTGCTCGTTCACATAAAAAGAGGTGTTTGGCGTCATATGATTCTACTTCCGCTCATGGTCGCTGATTTCAGCCAAGAGGAGCAGGTTGTTTTAATGGAGAGAGTATGAGCGATATAAAAAAGCCTGATCACAGCCAAAAGCAACACTGTTGCTGCAAATATGATCATTAATAATAAGTAAAGAGAGGAGGCTGATTTTAATTTCTGACAGCTGAACATTGAGGTACTTTAAAATACGAAGCTTTATCCATTGAAACAAAATAAACTAGAGCAACAACTGTCATTTTTAAATTGTGTTTTATATTGTTTTCATATATTTTACTGATCAATTATAGAATGAGTGTGTTTTATTGAAAGGGAGGCTGGGTGTGCGTATGAATATACAGTGAACTTTTTAGGTGCTGTACAGTAAATCTCATAGCCTATTGTCTCTGTACAATGACAACAAAGACCTTTGTAACTGTGAAAATAGCATAGACCTATTCAAGATTTGTGTTTGGGCAACACTGCCATATAACAGGCCAAACACTGAAATTCATTTATTCATGGCCACATCAAAGTGAAATGATTAACTTCACTGATTAGCTATCTGATTATCTGTAATGCTTGTTTCAGTGTCCTCCTGACGCTCGGCTCAACAGTGAGTGGCGTATTCCCTCAGCTGAACATCTGTAGGCGGAGACACTCAGAGAGAAAGTAAACCACTGAACTTTCAAAGTAAAGGTTACGCCAGCTCCAAACGTGCTAAATTGTGAAACAGCAGCGACTCTGAACATAACCTGGTCGGGACCAGGCTATGAGCTAAGCATCAGTTACCATGGTGATCTAGCCAGGTTAAAAGAGAGCCACCTTCGTGACACTGAAAACTCTGGCTTTAGACTCAACATACCTCGCTAACCCCTTAATCTCGCTTCATAGTACACCACTCAGGTCACTGAAAGCCACCCAAATATGGTTCCCATGAAAGCTGCTGTAAACACGGCGAGGTCTCAGTAACGGACAGCTGCGTGTCATGGCGCTCCCCCTGCTGTAAACACAGTGACAGGTCACTGAAGACCAGCCACATCTGGAGCCTAAGAAGCTGCTGTAAACACAAACGTGTCACTTAGTAAAACCCAGTGAGTTTGTAGGTGTTGAGCTGAGGTCTGCAGACTGACAGGTGTGTCTCTGAGGTGTCTCACCCTCTGCTCCACCTCCTGATGACACGTCAGCTCATGGACTACGCCACTTTATATGATACTGATGAAACATGTTCATGTAACGTATCTGTAGTTTGTAGAAACATCCAGTCCCCCCCCCCCGATGATGGACAGATGGTTAAATACATTCAGTGAATAAATCGTGGTGTCGTGGCTCAGACACTTTGTTCATTCTCAGAATTAGAAACTCAAATAATTCAGACACATTATGAGACAATAAAATAAAATGAAGTCAGCAGGCTGAAATCTGCTCAGATAGAGTCTTAAAACAGTGAACATTATGTTGATGGAAGATTTAGAGACGTAACAGAAGCATCACACACACTCTGACACAGATTCCTGAGACAGAAACACACAGCTGGACAACACAGTTTGAGACTGGATCAGGTCTGGTCTGAGAGACGGAGGACACGGACACATCAGGATGAACCAGCTGGTTACTGCTGAGCTTTAAAACATGTCAGAGAGGACAAAGAGCAGACTCTCCTCAGTGTCGTCCAGACCATGTCCTCTGAGGCTCAGAGACTGACAGTGTTTAATACAGAGGACACAGCGAGACTGCTGCTGGACAAAGGGACATTAACATGTCTGTGTTTAACACGTCTCCCTGCTCAGCAGCTGAACATAGTAACACATCCGTGCCACAGGGTGGCAGTGTTTGTTAGAGAAACAGCAGGAGACATGAGACTCAGGGACACTGAGTTCATTCAGGGTTCAGACTGAGACGAGACAGGGGACAGACAAAACAGAGACAGACAGGCAGGACAGAGACAGACAGACAGACAGACAAAACAGAGACAGACAGACATACAAAACAGAGACAGACAGGCAGGACAGAGACAGGCAGACAGACAAAACAGAGACAGACAGGACAGACAGACAGACAAAACAGAGACAGACAGACAGACAGGACAGAGACTGACAGACAGACAGGACAGACAGACAGACAAAACAGAGACAGGCAGACAGACAGGACAGAGACTGACAGACAGACAGACAGGACAGACAGACAGGACAGACAGACAGACAAAACAGAGACAGGCAGACAGACAGGACAGAGACTGACAGACAGACAGGACAGAGACAGACAGGACAGACAGACAGGACAGACAGACAGACAAAACAGAGACAGGCAGACAGACAGGACAGAGACAGACAGGACAGACAGACAGACAGACAAAACAGAGACAAGCAGACAGACAGGACAGAGACAGGCAGACAGACAGGACAGAGACAGACAGGACAGACAGACAGACAAAACAGAGACAGGCAGACAGACAGGACAGAGACAGGCAGACAGACAGGACAGGACAGAGACAGACAGGACAGACAGACAGACAAAACAGAGACAGGCAGACAGACAGGACAGAGACAGACAGGACAGACAGACAGGACAGACAGACAGACAAAACAGAGACAAGCAGACAGACAGGACAGAGACAGGCAGACAGACAGGACAGAGACAGACAGGACAGACAGACAGACAAAACAGAGACAGGCAGACAGACAGGACAGAGACAGGCAGACAGACAGGACAGTCTGTGCTTCAGATTAGATTCTGTAAAACACTTCAAATCAGACACAAAATACACATTTATATAAAACAGCCAACATGTTTGACATCACTCTGTTTTATAAAGTAAAATCTATGAACTGAGCTTCAGTCAACGCCCCCCCAACATCACCATCATCATCACCATCACCATCATCATCATCACCATCACCATCACCATCATCATCATCATCATCACCATCACCATCATCATCATCATCACCATCATCACCATCACCATCATCACCATCACCATTACCATCATCATCATCACCATCACCATCACCATCATCATCACCATCACCATCATCATCATCACCATCACCATCATCATCATCACCATCACCATCATCATCATCATCACCATCATCACCATCACCATCATCACCATCACCATTACCATCATCACCATCACCATCATCATCAGGGATTTATCATCATCAATTTACCTCGGTGATTTATCATCATCAGTTTACCTGTGATTTATCATCATCAGTTACCACAGTGATTTATCATCATCAATTTACCTCGGCGATTTATCATCATCAGTTTACCTCAGTGATTTATCATCATCACTAGTTCACCACAGTGATTTATCATCATCAGTCACCACAGTGATTTATCATCATCATCAGTTTGCCTCAGTGATTTATCATCATCAGTCACCACAGTGATTTATCATCATCATCAGTTTGCCTCAGTGATTTATCATCATCAGTTACCACAGTGATTTATCATCATCACTAGTTCACCACAGTGATTTATCATCATCAGTCACCACGGTGATTTATCATCATCATCAGTTTGCCTCAGTGATTTATCATCATCAGTTACCACAGTGATTTATCATCATCATCATGTTACCACAGTGATTTATCATCATCAGTCACCACAGTGATTTATCATCATCATCAGTTTGCCTCAGTGATTTATCATCATCAGTTACCACAGTGATTTATCATCATCATCATCATCATGTTACCACAGTGATTTATCATCATCAGTTTACATCAGTGATTTATCATCATCAGTCACCACAGTGATTTATCATCATCATCAGTTTGCCACAGTGATTTATCATCATCAGTCACCACAGTGATTTATCATCATCATCAGTTTGCCTCAGTGATTTATCATCATCAGTTACCACAGTGATTTATCATCATCATCATGTTACCACAGTGATTTGTCATCATCAGTTTACCTCAGTGATTTATCATCATCAGTTACCACAGTGATTTATCATCATCATCATGTTACCACAGTGATTTATCATCATCAGTTACCTCAGTGATTTATCATTATCAGTTTACCTCAGTGATTTATCATTATCAGTTTACCTCAGGGATTTATCATCATCAGTTACCACAGTGATTTATCATCATCAATTTACCTCGGTGATTTATCATCATCAGTTTACCTCAGTGATTTATCATCATCAGTTACCACAGTGATTTATCATCATCACTAGTTCACCACAGTGATTTATCATCATCAGTCACCACAGTGATTTATCATCATCATCAGTTACCACAGTGATTTATCATCATCACTAGTTCACCACAGTGATTTATCATCATCAGTCACCACAGTGATTTATCATCATCATCAGTTTGCCTCAGTGATTTATCATCATCAGTTACCACAGTGATTTATCATCATCATCATGTTACCACAGTGATTTGTCATCATCAGTTTACCTCAGTGATTTATCATCATCAGTTACCACAGTGATTTATCACCATCAGTTTACCTCAGTGATTTATCATCATCAGTTACCACAGTGATTTATCACCATCAGTTACCACAGTGATTTATCATCATCAGTTTTCCACAGTGATTTATCATCATCAGTTACCTCAGTGATTTATCAACATCAGTGTACCACAGTGATTTATCATCATCATCACCAGTTTACCACAGTGATTTATCATCATCAGTTACCACAGTGATTTATCATCATCATCATCATCATCATCATCATCATCATCAGTTTACCTCAGTGATTTATCATCATCAGTTACCACAATGATTTATCATCATCAGTTCACCACCATGATTTATCATCATCATCAGTTACCACAGTGATCTATCATCATCATCAGTCACCACAGTGATTTATCATCATCATCAGTCACCACAGTGATTTATCATCATCATCATCATCAGTCACCACAGTGATTTATCAACATCACACATGACACATCAGGAAGTCACAGTCACATGATGACAGCAGCTTTCATGTGAGAGAGTTTTTATGATCAGCTGACAGAACAGTGGGTTAAATTCAGCCTGTGTGGATATGAGAGCAGCAGCACTGAAATATTTATGTCTGTTTCCATTTCACAGACTCTAATGACCTCGTATCTCTCCGACAGAGACGCTCAGGAGGAACAGAAACAAACAGGAGCTGAGATCATTTTTAAATATCAGGACCTACATGTTCTCACATATTATATCACAGAACCACATCAGTGAATTCATTCAGTCATTTCATTTGTAATGTTCCCTCTGCTGTACTTCCTGTCAGAGACTCAGAATCAGGTTTGGATCAATATAAATGAGTTCCTCCTGAAAGGCTGAGGCTCTACCCAGAACCCTCTGCTCCTGAAAGACCTTTCTTTAGATAATGGGTTCTTCCAGTGGGTTCTAGATGAAACCATTGGAGTATAACAGCGTCCTCAGTAGAGCCTCCTGGGTGTCATGCCCCAGCTGGAGAGCTGAGTTATCTTTTTGTTTCTCCCAGTGTTCTTTGTCTTGTGTTTCTTGTTTTATTTTGATACTCACCTCTTGTCTCGTTTCAGGTCCCTTCACTTCCTGCCCTCGTGTGTCTCCCTCCTGTGTGATTACCTGGCCTGCCCTAATGTGCTGCACCTGTGTCTCGTTGTCTTCCCTCCTCCAGAGTATTTAGTCTCAGGCCCCCTTTACACCTTGCATTAGCATGCGTTTTTTTGCAATCAGATAGCAATCGGATAGCGTATGATCACATACATTTATACCTGGTATTAATATGCGTCTCCGGTGTCCCATCCAGATCCGTTTTCTATCTGATCACGCTCCGTCCCGCTGACGTTACATCCTAGTGACACACTACAACGTCATATCACGTGCAGCACAATAACAACAAGATGTTAACCGCCCGTGAAGTTGCGTTCTTGTATGGACACTTTTGGCCGACCAAATGGAGAGCAGACACTTCGTCTCACTGTGGCTCCGTCCTCGGCGTTTCTTTACCGTGGTGAAGATAGTTTGATGTTGGATATTCAACAGATATTCACATATTCTTTTTGGGTTCAACACTGATTTCCACCTCCATGTCATAGGCAGAAAACAATGAGCAACACAGGGTGGGGCTATTAACCCCCTGCCCACACACACACACACACACACACACACACACACACACACACACACACACACACACAAAAACACACTTTTTATTTTATAAGAATGTTTTAAACAAACTTCAACAAACCATTTTCCATGTGTGTGTGATGTCTGGGTCCAGTTATGTGAAAGCTATTGGGTTAATAGCCCTACCCTGTGTTGCTCATTGTTTTCTGCCTATGACATGGAGGTGGAAATCAGTGTTGAACCCAAAATGAAAATGTGAATATCTGTGAATATCCAACGTCAAACTATCTTCACCACGGTGTTTTCTTTTTCTCTGCAGTCACTACCCGGTGAGTGTTATTGTTATCTTCTTCCTCCTTCTTCCTGTGTCCAGCTGGCGCACCTCACTGACTTGTTTTCATCCACGGAGTTGTTGCATGTGGATTGGAGACGCATTTGCATTTACACTTGTGTTAGATGAGGTCACAATGCGTCCCTGACCACCTTCAGAAGTGGTTTGGCTGATTGGATAACAATATGTCCTCAGTACGTTTTGAATGTATTTACACCTGTACCTTCATGTGGTCACGAGCAATCCGATTGCTATCCGATTGCAAAAAACGCATGTTGATGCAAGGTGTAAAGGGGGTCTCAGTGTTCCCTTCCCTCTGTGCCAATTCGTCTTGTTCCCTAGTGTCAGTGTTCCAGCCTTTTTTCCCGTGTAGCCTTATAGTATCAGACCTGTTTCTTTGTCTTAGACCTCGCCTTTTGCCTACCGATTTGGATAATCTTGTTGTTACTGACTGATCTCCTGTGTACCGACCCTGCTGTGATTAAAGGACTGATTTTTCAAACTTGCCAACTGTGTTGTCTGCATTTTGAGTCCAAGTCGTTGTTCAGTTCCTGACACTGGGTCGGTTCTTGTTAGCACTGTTGGGAGGTGTAAAGGTTCTGGATGATCTCCCGGTGAGGGTTCTGGGTGAAACCTTTACACCACAGAAGGATTATCTGTAGAACCTCAGCTTCAACCCCACACTATGTTTGATTATTCTTTACTTTATTCAGTGTATAATTAGACTTCCACTCTGTGTGATGTCATCATCATCATCGTCATCGTCATCATCATCATCATCATCATCATGTGTTCACAGACCTTTCTCACAGCAGATATTTTGACATGTCAGAACAGGAAGTATCAACAACATAAAAACCCCGGCTGCATTCCTGACAGGTGAGTTCTGACTCCAGGATCCTGGATCAGTGACACTCTGATGGATCTGAGCCATCATTCATGAAGTGTGTCTCACCTCTGATCCTCCTGCTCAGACAAGTCCAAAACTTTATTAGTACATTTTCTAAGAACACCACAGTTGCCCCCCTGTGACATCACTTCCTGGTTAAAATCAGGAACCTGATCCTCTGACACCTGAACGTCACACACTGTCTCTGTCTGCACTTTATTTCTTTATTTATGTAGGTGTGTGTGGTTGTTAGCCTTCACGCAAGAAACTTTAATTTACACAGGAAATATAAAATAAACTGGGGAAAGATGTTCACAAAATATTTGTCAGATGTTGACAGAAACATTTTTAATAAGACATAGACATGATGGGTGGATTATTGAGGGATGATGATGGGTGGATTATTGAGGGCTGATGACTAGTGGATTATTGAGGGATGATGATGGGTGGATTATTGAGGGAGGATGATGATGGGTGGATTATTGAGGGCTGATGACTGGTGGATTATTGAGGGATGATGATTGGTGGATTATTGAGGGATGATGATTGGTGGATTATTGAGGGATGATGACTGGTGGATTATTGAGGGATGATGATGGGTGGATTATTGAGGGCTGATGATGGGTGGATTATTGAGGGATGATGACTGGTGGATTATTGAGGGATGATGATTGGTGGATTATTGAGGGATGATGACTGGTGGATTATTGAGGGATGATGATGGGTGGATTATTGAGGGATGATGATGGGTGGATTATTGAGGGATGATGACTGGTGGATTATTGAGGGCTGATGATGGGTGGATTATTGAGGGCTGATGATGGGTGGATTATTGAGGGCTGATGATGGGTGGATTATTGAGGGATGATGATGGGTGGATTATTGAGGGCTGATGACGGGTGGATTATTGAGGGATGATGATGGGTGGATTATTGAGGGATGATGATGGGTGGATTATTGAGGGATGATGACTGGTGGATTATTGAGGGATGATGATTGGTGGATTATTGAGGGATGATGATGGGTGGATTATTGAGGGATGATGACTGGTGGATTATTGAGGGATGATGACTGGTGGATTATTGAGGGATGATGATTGGTGGATTATTGAGGGATGATGACTGGTGGATTATTGAGGGATGATGATTGGTGGATTATTGAGGGATGATGATGGGTGGATTATTGAGGGCTGATGACTGGTGGATTATTGAGGGATGATGATGGGTGGATTATTGAGGGATGATGACTGGTGGATTATTGAGGGCTGATGATGGGTGGATTATTGAGGGCTGATGACTGGTGGATTATTGAGGGATGATGATGGGTGGATTATTGAGGGATGATGACTGGTGGATTATTGAGGGATGATGATGGGTGGATTATTGAGGGCTGATGATGGGTGGATTATTGAGGGATGATGACTGGTGGATTATTGAGGGATGATGATGGGTGGATTATTGAGGGATGATGACTGGTGGATTATTGAGGGATGATGACTGGTGGATTATTGAGGGCTGATGATGGGTGGATTATTGAGGGATGATGACTGGTGGATTATTGAGGGCTGATGATGGGTGGATTATTGAGGGATGATGACTGGTGGATTATTGAGGGATGATGATGGGTGGATTATTGAGGGATGATGATGGGTGGATTATTGAGGGCTGATGACGGGTGGATTATTGAGGGATGATGATGGGTGGATTATTGAGGGATGATGATGGGTGGATTATTGAGGGATGATGACTGGTGGATTATTGAGGGATGATGATTGGTGGATTATTGAGGGATGATGATGGGTGGATTATTGAGGGCTGATGACTGGTGGATTATTGAGGGATGATGACTGGTGGATTATTGAGGGATGATGATTGGTGGATTATTGAGGGATGATGACTGGTGGATTATTGAGGGATGATGATTGGTGGATTATTGAGGGATGATGATGGGTGGATTATTGAGGGCTGATGACTGGTGGATTATTGAGGGATGATGATGGGTGGATTATTGAGGGATGATGACTGGTGGATTATTGAGGGATGATGATGGGTGGATTATTGAGGGCTGATGACTGGTGGATTATTGAGGGATGATGATGGGTGGATTATTGAGGGATGATGACTGGTGGATTATTGAGGGATGATGATGGGTGGATTATTGAGGGCTGATGATGGGTGGATTATTGAGGGATGATGACTGGTGGATTATTGAGGGATGATGATGGGTGGATTATTGAGGGATGATGACTGGTGGATTATTGAGGGATGATGATTGGTGGATTATTGAGGGATGATGATGGGTGGATTATTGAGGGCTGATGATGGGTGGATTATTGAGGGATGATGACTGGTGGATTATTGAGGGATGATGACTGGTGGATTATTGAGGGATGATGATGGGTGGATTATTGAGGGATGATGACTGGTGGATTATTGAGGGCTGATGATGGGTGGATTATTGAGGGATGATGACTGGTGGATTATTGAGGGCTGATGATGGGTGGATTATTGAGGGCTGATGACTGGTGGATTATTGAGGGATGATGATGGGTGGATTATTGAGGGATGATGATGGGTGGATTATTGAGGGATGATGATTGGTGGATTATTGAGGGATGATGATGGGTGGATTATTGAGGGATGATGACTGGTGGGTTATTGAGGGCTGATGATTGGTGGATTATTGAGGGCTGATGATGGGTGGATTGTTGAGGGCTGATGATTGGTGGATTATTGAGGGATGATGATGGGTGGATTATTGAGGGCTGATGATGGGTGGATTATTGAGGGATGATGATGGGTGGATTATTGAGGGATGATGATGGGTGGATTATTGAGGGGTGATGATGGGTGGATTATTGAGGGATGATGACTGGTGGGTTATTGAGGGCTGATGATGGGTGGATTATTGAGGGCTGATGATGGGTGGATTGTTGAGGGCTGATGATTGGTGGATTATTGAGGGATGATGATGGGTGGATTATTGAGGGCTGATGATGGGTGGATTATTGAGGGCTGATGACTGGTGGATTATTGAGGGATGATGATGGGTGGATTATTGAGGGGTGATGATGGGTGGATTATTGAGGGATGATGATTGGTGGATTATTGAGGGATGATGATGGGTGGATTATTGAGGGATGATGATGGGTGGATTATTGAGGGATGATGACTGGTGGATTATTGAGGGATGATGATGGGTGGATTATTGAGGGCTGATGACTGGTGGATTATTGAGGGATGATGATGGGTGGATTATTGAGGGCTGATGACTGGTGGATTATTGAGGGCTGATGACTGGTGGATTATTGAGGGATGATGATTGGTGGATTATTGAGGGATGATGATGGGTGGATTATTGAGGGCTGATGATGGGTGGATTATTGAGGGATGATGATTGGTGGATTATTGAGGGATGATGATGGGTGGATTATTGAGGGATGATGACTGGTGGATTATTGAGGGATGATGACTGGTGGATTATTGAGGGATGATGATGGGTGGATTATTGAGGGATGATGACTGGTGGATTATTGAGGGATGATGACTGGTGGATTATTGAGGGATGATGATGGGTGGATTATTGAGGGATGATGACTGGTGGATTATTGAGGGATGATGATGGGTGGATTATTGAGGGATGATGACTGGTGGATTATTGAGGGATGATGATTGGTGGATTATTGAGGGATGATGATGGGTGGATTATTGAGGGATGATGATTGGTGGATTATTGAGGGCTGATGATGGGTGGATTATTGAGGGCTGATGATGGGTGGATTATTGAGGGATGATGACTGGTGGATTATTGAGGGATGATGATGGGTGGATTATTGAGGGCTGATGATGGGTGGATTATTGAGGGATGATGACTGGTGGATTATTGAGGGATGATGATTGGTGGATTATTGAGGGATGATGATTGGTGGATTATTGAGGGCTGATGATGGGTGGATTATTGAGGGCTGATGATGGGTGGATTATTGAGGGATGATGATGGGTGGATTATTGAGGGCTGATGATGGGTGGATTATTGAGGGATGATGACTGGTGGATTATTGAGGGATGATGATTGGTGGATTATTGAGGGATGATGATGGGTGGATTATTGAGGGCTGATGATGGGTGGATTATTGAGGGATGATGATGGGTGGATTATTGAGGGCTGATGACTGGTGGATTATTGAGGGATGATGATTGGTGGATTATTGAGGGATGATGACTGGTGGATTATTGAGGGATGATGATGGGTGGATTATTGAGGGCTGATGATGGGTGGATTATTGAGGGATGATGACTGGTGGATTATTGAGGGCTGATGATGGGTGGATTATTGAGGGATGATGACTGGTGGATTATTGAGGGATGATGATGGGTGGATTATTGAGGGATGATGATGGGTGGATTATTGAGGGCTGATGACTGGTGGATTATTGAGGGATGATGATGGGTGGATTATTGAGGGATGATGATGGGTGGATTATTGAGGGATGATGATTGGTGGATTATTGAGGGCTGATGATGGGTGGATTATTGAGGGATGATGACTGGTGGATTATTGAGGGATGATGATTGGTGGATTATTGAGGGCTGATGATGGGTGGATTATTGAGGGATGATGATGGGTGGATTTCAGAATCGTAAACATTTTATTGATCTCTGAGGACAAACTGTGATTGGTTAGCGTCGCTCTGATATAAAGAACAGATAATGATTTTAAGTCAAAAGTAGATTATGAAACATAAGTCTGTAAATATAAAGTCATAAAATAGAAATAAACCCTGAACATGTTAATAATAAAATCTATATGTTGACAGACTCTGTAAGAGTGTAAATATATACAGATATGTAGAAACTATGAAGTCTTTATTGTCACAGTGAGATGTGACACTAACAGTGATGATTTCAAAGAGAGAACATAGAAACAGAACACACAGGACGTTCAGTCAGGATCAACATACAGTAAATAATATAAACGTGTTTAGAGTGCAGCAGAATCACGTCCTGACTTACTGTCAGCGACCCTCTACTGCTCCATGACTGTCTCTATCTGTTGGCTTCAGACTGTAACTGACACTCTGTTTTTACACTTCACGCTGCTGCAACGTTGAATTTATGATTTATAGTTTTACAACTCTGTGATTTTATTAATCTGTTGTGTTTTATGTTCATTCTGTTTCCATGTGAAGCTCTCAGAGATTATATTGTGCTTACTGTAAAACACTCTGTGCTTCATTTCCTGTTTGGAAGCTGCTCTATCAATAAAGTTATATCATTATTATTGTAATTAATACTGTTGTTATTATTATAATTGTTATTGTCACTGCTGTTGTTCTTATATTACATTACTCTAATTATTATCACTGCAGTGGGGGGGTCGGGCCCTGTATTGTGTCGGAGCGTCCCTGTGTGAGAGCGAGGGGGCGGAGTCACAGTGAGGCGGAGGGACAGTGGGCGGAGCCAGCAGGCAGAGAGACAGTGACACAGACAGGAGGACACAGAGACAGACAGACAGGCAGAGGGACAGCAGGCTGAGCTCCGGCAGTCGGTCGGTCGGTCGGTCGGTCGGTATGTAGCAGCAGCGGAGGATTATCACAGGATTATAATCTAACCCCGCCGAGGATGAGCCGCTCCCCGGCCGCCTGAAGGAGACTCAAACCCCGCCGTTATTCCGCTCATCTTCTCCGTCTGGACCAAAATGGCGAACGAGTCCCCGGCCAAGAGTCTGGTGGACATAGACCTGGCGTCCCTCAGGGTGAGTCCGGGTCCCTGGGACCGACACAGACCGACACAGACCCTGCGGAGCCGTGTCTTTGTCTGAAGCCAGCAGGACGGGCGCAGCCGGTTCATACATCAAACCAACCCTCCGTTAAACCCGCAGAGAGCCACTCATTAATGTGTGTGTTTGTTTTATACGCAGGATCCGGCCGGAATATTCGAGCTGGTGGAGGTGGTCGGAAATGGCACCTACGGACAAGTCTACAAGGTTGGTGTGTCACTGTGTGTGTGTGTTACTGTGTGTGTGTGTGTCACTGTGTGTGTGTGTGTGTTACTGTGTGTGTGTGTTACTGTGTGTGTGTGTGTGTTACTGTGTGTGTGTGTTACTGTGTGTGTGTGTGTCACTGTGTGTGTGTGTGTGTTACTGTGTGTGTGTGTTACTGTGTGTGTGTGTGTCACTGTGTGTGTGTGTCACTGTGTGTGTGTGTTACTGTGCGCGCGCGTGTGTGCTCCTCCACCTAATGTGTCTTACTGCGTGTGTGTGTGTGTGTGTGAACAAACGGGCGGAAACTGGAGCACCAGCAGCAGTGCTCTCAGTGTGTCCCCGCCCCTCCGGGTCGGTCCGGACCGGATCAGCTCTCTGATCTGTAGCGATGCAAACATCAGACCTGCTCCTATTTTAGTTCCGACCAGCTCCCTACTCCTCCTCCACCTCCTCCTCCTCCTCCTCCTCCTCCTCTTCTTCTTCATCCACACCCAGTCAAATATGTCGACAGTCCTCAGACCTGATCCAGGTCAGTCCTCAGCAGCTGACCGACTGAGCGCCATTAGGTGGGCGGTGTTTCACTGCGCATTTGTGCACATCTCTGCCCAGCAGGCCTTCTGCTGCATCAACACACACACACACACACACACACAAACACACACACACACACACACACACACAAACACACACACACACACACACACACACACACACAGGGCCGGAGCTCCTGCAGCCTGATCTCCACCTTCACCACTCCATCAGAGGAGCAGCTACATCATCATCATCATCATCCTGCTGTTGCCTGGTAGAACTGAGAGAGGAGAGGAGAGGAGAGGAGAGGAGAGGAGAGGAGAGGAGGAGACAGTGAGTGGGTTAGAGGAGCAGCTGATGGATCTTCTTTGGTTTCTGTTGACTTTAAAATGAATCAGGTGCAGCTCCGTCCTGTGACCACATGTGTGTTGTATGTTGTGTGTGTGTGTGTTGTGTGTGTGTGTGTGTGTGTGTGTATGTGTGTGTGTTGTGTGTGTGTGTGTGTGTGTGACTGCCAGCAGTGTGTGTGTCTGTGTGGACGCTCTGAATCACAGCCGTAATGTTTCTGTGGACGTTGTGTTGAAGCTTCAGACTGTGGAGGCTCAGATGTGACGGTGTGTCAGCAGTGATGTCATCACATGGTTGACGTTCATATCTACATACAGAGGTCACCATGTTGCACTGCCATGTTTCTACAGTAGCCCCGAGCGGACAAACCAAACACTGACTCTAGACAGAGACATTCATGTGTTCATTAGCAGTGTCTGACAAACACATGACATGTTGTATTCAGAGTTTCCTGGACTGTGTTTCAGAGAGGCGGAGCCTCTGCTCCTGACTATGTGGACGTTATCAGAGTGGAAATACATTTGGCAGAACATCCAACCAGCCTCACACTACAGAGAACATGTGACCAGCTCAGCGTCGTTCATCAGAGTGACACCTGATCAGCTGATGATTGGTTAACACAACTAAACCATCAGGTCATCTTCACGCTCATCATCCTCACCAGGGTCCTGACCTGGCAGCAGGTTGTTGTCGTCACTGATGTGTAGCTGTGAGGCCGGTTGGATGTACCGCCAAATGTTTGTATCTGCACAGGGAGGAGGGGTCTCATTAATAAACACTGTGTACGTTAACACGCAGTAGTGGAGCTAAGCTCATAGCTCGGCTAATCAGTCAAGTCGGACTTCTCGTCTTGTCTGAGTATACATGCAGAAGAGGAAATCGAATTTCTGACCAAGTACGTCTGACTCCGCCTCCATAGGTGGCGCTGTGTCCTTTTTAATATAGTGTGTATTGAACTAGTTCCTGTTGACCTGAAGAGGAATAATAAATTAAATTAAATAAATCCACGTTTCTCGTTTTCCTACCATCCATAAACTTCAACATGTTTAGCTCCTTTAGCTGTCGGAGCATGAATGTAGTTTCCTCGTCTGTCCAGAAGTGCATCTTCTGCTTCTCGGTCGCCATGGTGTTTGTTTGTTTGTTTTTCCAGGACTAAGTGGATACATGCAGCAATAGGTCGATTTTCAATCTAATTATCTAGGTGTGTTAGTCCAGCTACAGATAGTCCAATTTCAGTCAGACTAAGCTCTTTACATGCATTTAAACATCTGGTTTCACCGGTTTTACCTTAGATGATGATGGTGATGATGATGATGATGAAGGGTCACATCAGCCTCCTCTGGCCCCTGTTGTGTGAGACATGACATGATAAAACAGTAAAGATGGTAAACGCTGACTGGTGTCCAGCTGGACCCTGGCTGACGCTGGCAGGTGATGTATGAAGCATATTATGGGATGTATTCTGCTCCTTGTGTGACGTGAACCTGCTGCTGCTCGGCAGTTTGTAGACGGAGCCTCACTGTAAACACAACACACTAACACGGTGAGCTGCTCCAGGAAATCATGAAGAATATATGAGGAGCCATTTTGGGTCTTAAAGTGGAGTCGGGGGGGGGGGGGGGGGGGCTACTCACCTGGTGTTGAATCACTTGTCTGTCTGTTAGCTCGTACACATCAGAGCCATCGGGTCCGTCTGTCGCATGATCATACCCAGCATCATTAACATAGAACAGTTTGACTGTTAGCGTTAGCTCTCCTGCTCACAACAAATGTTGGCCCTGTGTGTTTCTGCAGGAACATTGATATTTTATTATGAAGCAGACACACTCAAACTTTACATTGCTGTGTGTTGTAACAACACTGTGGTTCATGTGTCGTTATGTGTAGGAACAAAATCTGCTGATTATGGTTATTATGGCTGAAAATATCTGGTCATGGCGGCACCGCCGCGGCTGGAAACACAGGATGTCTCAGAATATAACAACCAGTTTTCATGTCACTATCTCTGCTGGAAACACAGCGATGGGTCCATAAAAACAACCAGTTTATCTGTTGGTTGGTGTTGAACACTGATCTGAAGCTCAGCAGGCGTCTCGCTCAGGTGTCACGCCATCCACCATCTTCTTCACCTCCTGATGACACCGTCAGCTCAGACACTACGTCGCCTCATAAACACTGATATGATAGACCTTAAACTTATCCCCGGTTTGCAGAAACGTACAACACCAACATTGTCTCCTGGTGACTGGGTGGCTCCTCCCATGTTTCAGGGTAGGCGTGTTGTAAACATGTCCAACATGGCGTCCGTGTCCTCAGAGCGGTCTCAGGGTCTACTGTATCTCAGCTCCGCCTCTGAGGATTACACAAGTGGCCAGCAGTGACTCCACGGCTGAGACGAGTGTCACTTTGAATCAGAGCGTGTGGTCGCGGGCCCCGAGGCGAGCCTCAGTGAGCGCCGTTACCTCACAGCGTGGCGATGACATGTCTCCTCATGATGAAGCTCCGTGTGAGTGTATTTGGTCGTACCTCTGCGTGCAGGCAGGAAACAGAACAACAGGAAGCACATCTTGATTTGCTTTGAGGGTTTTTGGTGTTTTATTTGTGAGGCTCGGGGGAGGATGGCGCCCACCGTAAACGTTTCATTAAGGACAGGGACGAGTGGTTGTGGAAACGCTGCGACACTCGGGAACACAAATGAACGCTGACATTTTGAGTTTAGTTCCTCAGGATTCGGTGAATCATAACCACGTGTGCCCTGCGAGTCCGAGAGAGGATGAAGCTGCCTCACAAACAGCTGACCCAAAAACCTGTGAGTGTGTGTGTGTGTGTGATTGGTTGGGTTTCCCAGGCTGGAGAATATGTGCAGAGTGTGACGGACTGAGGCTCTGTGCTGCAGCTGTGTGCTCCGACAACAGCTGCTGGGATGGAAAAATAAAATACATGGGGGAGGAGGGAAGGAGGAAGAGGAGGAGGGGTGAGGAAGAGGAGGAGGGAGGAAGAGGAGGAGGGGTGAGACATACAAGAAGAAGAGAAGCAGTCAGCCTTTAATCAGCAGTGTTTCTGTTCAGGCCTGAAACGTCTCAGACGTCTCAGCTGGTCTTCGTGCTCACGCTCTGTAACTTTTACATGAACACATCTGTCAGTGTGTTTTTGATCTCATTTATCCTCCATGACATTTTCTTCATACGTGTGGCGATCACTCTTAAACCTACGTCGTACGTACGGCGCAGCCTCCAGATGTGTAGATGTGTACCTACAGTACGCTGCAGGCCGACGTGTTCCTCCCCGCAAATGTTTTATTGCTCAGATGAGATGCACTAACTGCAGATTCTTTTAACGTTACGTTTGTTAAATGTTGCTGTTGTTCTGGCTTCATATGGGTAAAGGAAAAGTTTGCTAGCAGCTAGGCTAATTTATACAATGTAAAATATCATAGGCTTTTGCTAGTAATGTTAGCATGTTGTATCAGCGAGTAAAACCTGTCTTTTATAAGATGAATGTTTTGTCAGTGAACTCTGTGAGTTATAATGAAGCTGATTTTAGTACTTCTATTTAATATTGTTGATATTAACAGACGTGATTTGTGTGTTTTATGTGTGTTTGTTGAATTAGTTCAGCCTTACTGTGCTTCACAGAAACTCAGCACAGTGTCAGAGAAACGCACACACACCACTGCGCAGGTATAAATGCTCACAGCAGTGTAGGTTACTTGTGTAGGTGACGGTGTGGAGCTGACACACAACTGTAACTCACACTGATTCTGACGTGTTCAATAATTGTATGTTTATAAAAGGTTATCTACAGTTATCTTAATGTGTAATGAGTTTCTCCAGGAGTTAAAGTTAGTCAGAGAGGAAATGCAGGAAGTGTTTTATCTCTGCGATGTGGAAAATCATCTTTGGTTTTTACCACAGATCGTAAATTAAATCCAAAACAAGGTCGTTAATCAGAAACAGTCATAAAGAACAAAACTTCCTGTGGCTGAAAACAAAAATCACAACGTGAATCCACCACCTTTAAAAAGAGAGACGCAGATATGACAGAATAAGGTTTATGAACAGCAGCAGAGTGCAGAAAGGTCAGAGGTCACCGTGTGTGTGTGGGAGCTGAAGGAATTTTTATAACTCTGGATGAGACCACACGGAGCACTTGGGGCCGGGAATCCCCCTCTCTGAAGGAAATGGTTTAACCCATTAGAGACAGGCTGAGCTTCTCTCTGTCAGACCACAGCTGGGATTGTTCCTGACTCGCTGAGACGGGACGACTGAAACTTTACGACGCAGACGAGCAAACAGGCCGACTTTATGTTTATGACACGTCCAACACATCAGACCTCCGTCTGATTCGGGGTTAGCTGTCAGTCTGTAAGTTAACGACACGTCAGAGACGAGCAAACAGGCCGACTCGGCGAGAGAGAGAGAGAGACACTATATTTTTTTATTTTTATTTTTTATTTTTTAACAATTGTTTTTATCATTACCTATTCATCATGTATTTATTGTGCTGGCAAGCTTTCTTCTCTCCAATATTGATGGTTGATTGTTGGTATTTGTTGAACGCATGCGGTATATTGTGTTGTGTTGCTGGGTATGTGAACTGTACACGCACTGATGCTCTGCACAAATGAAGTTCCTAACGGATAAATAAAGTTCTTGAATTGAATTGAATTGAGAGAGGGTGGATGTTTGTGAGGAAGCAGTGAGACGCAGGAAGTCATCAGTGCAGCGAGGAGACGTTGGCGACTCGGTGATGACGGTCAGATTAGAGACCGCAGCCTGTTCCTGTCGCTGTTTCATGTGTTCACAGTTTGAAAGTGACAACATGAAGAAATCCTGCTGATTCACAGATTCACTGCAGAGATTCTTCATCTGCTGATCTTCCAAAACATCATCATCATCATCATCATCATCATGCACAGTAACACGTCTCTTCTTGATTTACTTGCTTTCTTTTTTATCAGACACAAATTATGGTACGGGAGCTTCTACCGTCGAAACATGTCAGGTAGCTGATTACATCCACTGGGTGATAAAGTTCAAAAGTACAGGAGTGTCTCACTGAAATTCATCCTGACAGATTTTCTGACTCACGTTGAAATATGTCAGAAGAAGCAGCAAGATGCAAACTGACAGAATATATAAAAAAAAATTTATTTATATATGACACTTCTTAGTAAACAGAGTATGTTGGGATGTTAATCACCAACATTAACGGTATTAGTTACATGTTTTTCTCAGTAACTGTTTTGGATTACAGTTACATTTATTTTGTAATGTAATTACATGTGACTAGCTTCTCTCCAAAACTGTCTTTAAACATGAGACAGTAGAAGTTTGCACTAAAACCAGAACAAATAACTTTATTACTGTCTGTAAATGAACAATTAATTAGAAATAAATGGAGGTAAAATGCAGTCAGAACATTCAGAGCTCTGCAGGTGATTGACATCATCACTCGTACACACAGTGTTGGGTCAAACGTGAGGATGACTCTCTGTCAACACTGCTGTGGTCTACGTGGTCAGGTTCAGGTGTAAAGAACGTTTAGTTATGTTTGGAAAAGATCAGGTTTGGATTAGGGTTAGGGTTAGGGTTTAGGTGGCCCAGTCCTGTAGAAATGTCCCACTTCTTGTTGCACCATCCCGACACATGGCACTGTTCTGGGGACCAAAAAAAAGCACCAACATTTGAAACAGAAATGACTCACTAAAATATGAAATGTTTGTTGGTGTCGTCTGAAGCTTGGCAGGCGTCTCTCCATCCACCATGCCCTCCACCTCCTGATGACGCAGTCAGCTCACATACTACGTCACTTCAGAAACACTGAGATGACTCGTAGGAAACATTTAAATGTTTTTGTGGTTTGCAGAAACGTACAACTTGTTCTTGTGGTGACTGTGTGTGTTGGATGTGGTGCAGTGTTCATGAAGGCTTCACGTCAGCTGAGACGTTCTCTGTAAAGTTGTTGGTCCTGTTTGCTGTTCAGATGAGAGGACAGGAGACATCAGCAGCAGGCTCCGCCCCCTTTAACCTCCGTCCATGCTGTTTGTAGGTAGTGAAGGACTAAATTTATTCTTCAGGTGACTTTAGAAGAAGAAGAGATGTGAGAGTCGCTGACTGTTAACATCAGGGCAGCTATATGTGAGCTGCAGGCAGGAAACAGAGGAGGCTGTAATGAATCATTATTAACGTTATCTGCTAATGAATCAACACAGACGTCTTTAAAATGCTCCGCATGGCGGTCGAACGCCCAGACGTGTCAGAGTTATAGATTTATACCCACAGAGAACATCTGAGGAGACTCACAGAGAAAAGCAGTTTCACTTCCTGAGCGTCTCTTCATCCTCATCCTCACATCACAACAGGAAGACACATGCTGGTTTTTCTTCTTCTTCTTATGATGATGATGATGATAAAGTGAAGCAGGGCGTGGCTCCTCCTCCTCCTCCTCCTCCTCCACAGCACCATCACTGCTGTCAGTCCATCTCAGGAAACACAGATCTGTCAGATACATGTCAAAGTGCCGTTTTATGTTTGACTGTGTCCACATCTGAAGAAACACACACACACACACACACACACACACACACACACACACACACACACAGTGGTGCAGACGTCAGCTGTATCAGGACCTCACTGGCCTTCACAGAGTCACCTCACTGTAAACCTGCCTCTAACAGCAGAAGAAGAAGACGTGTAGTCTGGTGTGATGATCTCAGTATCAGCTGGATGTTTCCCAGCTCTGTGCCCAGTTGTTCCAGTTGTGTGTGGATCTATTAATAGACCCTGTGCTCTGTAAAGTGGAACTACAAAGCTGTCAGAGGGAATCGACTCACGCCACGCCGCCTCGCCGACCTTCCGGCTATTCAAACTGGAATGTTAGTCGTGTCTGCGGTGACCTTTCACAGCACAGGAAGTGAAGTTCAGCCACCAGCAGCAGAGCTGAACCTCCAGCAGGAACTTTGCTGTTCAGTCTAAACGTCTCTTATCTGCCGTGACCTTTCCAATCAGAAGAAGTGGAAGCTGTACGCTGATAGCAGCAACAGGAAGTTGACTCTGTCACGGTTCATGATGGAGAAGTGGAGCTGCTTTGTGTTCCAGAGCTGCAACACACCACAACACAACACAACACAACACAACACAACACAACACAACACAACACAACACACCAGAGACCAGCTTTAACTGCTGCATCTATAAAGTGTTGGAGCACTGCAGCTGAGATGAGACGTTGATTGGATGTTGCTGTGACGTTGCTGAGACGTTAAGTGGGTCACATGGTGTCACAGCATGGTTACAGAGATATTTGTGTGTGTGACACCGAGGTGAGAGTGTTGTAGTGTTGTTAATGAGTGTGTTAGCGGTGAGCAGCTCTGCCTGTTAGCTACACTCAAGCTAAAAATACGACCCAGAGCCTCACACAGTATCTGGGTCACCTTCTTTGATGCTCGCTGTGTGGACTGATGCAGCCACGCTGCCGCCGCCACTGCCACCGCCACCGCCGCCGCCGCCGCTGCTGCTGCTGGTGATCCTCACTTCATACACTCATACAGCAGCACAGTCATGCACGTGTTTGGTTTCATGTTTGTTGGCATTTATAGCTTCTGTTTTTATAACATGACGCTATAAGCTCACGACACACGTTCAGCTCCAAAATCATCCTCACTGTGACCTCGTCACATGTCCACGTTTGGTCATGGACTGTCCACGTCCACATATGACGTCCAAGGTACCCTGGGTGTGTTGGTTGTTGACGCTCTGGGACGCCGTGTCAACTTCAGCCTGTTACATGCATTGTCTGTTTTCAAAATACACTTCCTGTTTTCACAGGAAATGTACAGTTTGTATACAGTCTCTTTCAAAATAAAAGCACTACGTTGGTACAACAGAGGAGGAAGAGGAGAGGTGCAGGGATTAAACAGAGGAGGAAGTGTGTGTTTTGGAGTATTTCACAGCTGGTGAATATTCACCCTGAACAGCTGTGCTAACTAACTGGGGAAGGCAGCTAACGGCAGCTAACCACAGCTAACGGCAGCTAACGGCAGCTAACGGCAGCTAACAGCAGCTAACCACAGCTAACGGCGGCTAAAGGCAGCTAACGGCAGCTAACGGCGGCTAAAGGCAGCTAACGTGTGTCTCACTGTCTGCTGGGACGATTTCTACAAAATAGATGAGCTTTTAATTTGTAAACTGTCTGTGAGCTGGATCTTCACTGTGTGTTCATAGCGACCAACACGTGTCAGGAGCTGGAGGCCGCCGTGTCACGTTCATGATAAACACAGAACTCTGTCAGCCCTCACTGTGATGTGTGTTCGTCTGTCTTCAGTCAGACGGTGGCTGTTGTTGGACTGATTTCGTCTTCTCTTGGTCCTCACTGTGATATCTGTTATGTCCTGGTGCCGTCTGCAGTCAGACGGTGGACGGTCTTCGGTCAGCTCAGTGGACGTCTGTGTCTACATGTTAAATTTGATTTAGTTTGTATGAAGAGGTCGTTGTGTCAGTGATAGAGAGGATGATTTGTAGTTTATCAGGTTGGTGATGCTGCAGACAGACGTGTCTCTGTGTCTCCTCTGTCCTTGGCTGCAGACAGACTGACGGACATGTTACTGCAGGTTTATAATGTGTAGCTGCAGCTTCAGATATAAACTCTGTTCAGTGTCCCAGCAGAACGTTTCTGTCACCGAACACAGAAACCTTTGTGTTAGTTTAATATTTCCTGTACATTAAATCAGTCATGCTTCAGTGACTGGACGATCATGTGACCAGACCTGACGTCCAGATGGACGACAGCTTCACTCAGCTCCAGGAAGACAGACAGGTCATCTTAAAGGGACAGGTCATGTTTTCTGAGGTGGGGGTGTGTGATCCACGGTCAGTGTGTTATCTGCAGCAGATGAAGGTCAGCACGCCCTCAGTTTGGAGAAACAGGAAGGAGACTGACGTGGAAGTGAGGCAGTCCACTGCTGTGGGCGGAGTCAGAGACAAAATGTATTTTAGACGCGTTAAAAAGAAATCAGTTAAACACTGTATTTGTAATATTTTCACAGCTTTGCTTTGCCCTGAGACAGAGACGTCTAAAGCCACGTTCACACCAAACGCGACAGACGCGAATACAATCGCCTGAGACGCTTGTATCGCGCCGCTTGATCATTTTGGACTCTTCGCGTCATTCGCGCTTGTCGCGTCATTCGCGCTTGTCGCGCTTGAGGGAAAAAAAGAGGGCATGTTTAGCCCGCTCCTTTTTCAACCGGTATTTCCTCAACCCGCTCTCTTTTAAAACAAGCCACAGGTAGTCACAACTTACCAGAGAGCCCCACCTCCTCGCTCACTTTGGCCCATGCCTCCTCTTTCTTCACCCTGTCCCGGTAAAAGACAGCAGCGCTGTCATAAAGGACCCGGTGCCCACACACAGCAACAATAAGCCTCTCCTCCATTGTTTTGTGTCTGTGTCGCGCTAATTGACGTGCTGATAAACTCGTCGCTGATGTGACATCAGGGTAAACTCATCCGTGATTGGATGTCTCGGCGCGATGCCGCCTGAAAAGTTCAATTTTTCCAACTTCATTCGCGTCGCTCCAGACGCTCCAGACGCTCCATTCGCGTCATTCGCGCCGCGTCTCATCGCGCCAGACGCTCCGGTCGCGCCGCCGCCGCCCGAATCGCGTGTTGTCGCGCCATTCACATTGATTTTGAATGTAGAGCTGTCGCTCAATTCGCGTCTGTCGCGTTTGGTGTGAACGCGGCTTTACAGGAAAATAAAGCCATAATTTCACTCTCTCCTCAGAGCCAGACTCCACTGATAAAACCAGTGATTTAACATCGGTGAACTCAGGAGCTGCTGGTCGACTGCTGCCTCCATCAGTCAGTGTGTGTGTGTTACTGTGTGACTGTGGTGTTTAAAGGGTTAATTCAGATTCACTAAAGTCACACAGTGACACACACACACAGGCAGCAGTAGACCAGCAGCTCCTGAGTTCAGTTGAGTTGTTGAGAGTGTTGGTGGGAGTCAGTAGGTTCTCTCGTCCTATAGGGGAGGAGCTCAGCAGTGACATCACACCATGTGGCCATGTGAGAATTGTATATGTGTGTATGAACAAAGAAACCTGAGCAGCAGCAGCAGCGTCACATTCTCAGAGCTTTTATCTTGATGAGTCAATCAGATTTTTTTTCTGTCCTTGGATTTGAGGATCATGAGCACACTCACACGTGCACTCAGTCATATTTCCAAGGTCAGAACCGTCAGTCATGCGTGTCCCGTGTGTCCTCTGAGGACGTCTCCCTGATTGATTCTCTGCAGCAGCAGCAGCGTCTCAAACACTGGCCTCTTCATTCAGTTATCTGTGACCTATTGCTGCCTGATAAAACACACACACACACACACACACACTCTGTCAGGAGCCAACATGGACGCCAACATGGGCGCCACCTGGGCGCCGCGTGTTCAGAGCTGGGAATGGAGGAGCTGTAGACGTTGACCAGTGATGTCACATGAGCTGTGTGTTCAGAGGTGCTCTGAGGCCTGATGATGCTGATGTGAGGAGCAGTGTTCGATAAATGGAAACAAGGCTGACTGTTAAACATTTAAAAAAACGTTAAGGTGTTAAATTTGAGAACAGAACTTGTTTAGTTACCTCCCTACAACCTGTCTGCCAGGTGTCTGTGTGTGTTACAGATGATGCAGATCTCTGTGAGTTACAGGGTTAAAATATGTGTCATACACAGCTGCACTGTTTCCTGTCAATGTCACGTGGCGACACTAACGCAGCTGCTGTGTTTATTGTGTGGTTGAGAAGGTGAGGTTTCACGAGGACCATTCCTTTATCCTTTCCTTCATCCTTTCCTTCATCCTTTCCTTGGTTGTTTAGTCTCATGTGTAGCAGCATGCGTCTTGTGTGACATCACTGCAGGCCTCAGCCTCATTTTAAAAAGTGTGTGTGACACCAAACTCAGCCGTCTTTCCTCCTGAACATGAGGCGATGCAGTGACACAGTGATGATACAGTAGACGCAGCGTCACAGCTCAGACCAGGCGAGACGCTTCCTCAGTCTGTGGAGTTCATACCTCAAACTGATGGTTTTTTAGGGCTGACTCTGGGTCCTTCCTCCACTGAGTTTGGCTCTGTCTAAATGCTGGACCGGTCTGACTGAATAACTGAAGCTCCTCCTCATTATAGCCCCCCCCCGATCAACACACGCCAGCTAACTGTGAGCGTCTGGTCGAGCCTCTTAATGACAGTTGTTGGCTCGTCTGAGCTGCTTTGGTTTAAACGGGTGGACATGGTGTGTGTGTGTGTGTGTGTGTGTGTGTGTGGGGGGGGGGGGGTTACTGTATGGGTAGCCATCTGGAGTGGGGAACAACAAAGCTGTGGGGGGGGGGCTGTTTGTCCTGAGAACAAGCTTAAGAGACGTCTGAGAGCAGATTGCTCAAGTTTTAGTTCAGAGATACAACATGGACCTTTCATATGTGTGTGTGTGTGTGTGTGTGTGTGTGGTCACCAGAAGGAAATGTTGGTGCTGTACATCTTGTTTCCAAATTACAAATACATTACATACCTACGTTTCATACACACCAGTGTTTGTAAGGTGACGTACTATCTGAGCTGACTGTGTCTTCAGGAGGTGGAGATGGAGGAGAAGGAGGCGATGGAGGTGAAGGAGGAGGTGGAGGAGAAGGAGGAGATGGAGGAGAAAGAGGAGAAGGAGGAGATGGAGGAGAAGGAGGAGGTGGAGGAGAAAGAGGAGGTGGAGGAGGGTGAGACACGTAGCTGAGAAACCTGTCGAGCTGCAGACCAGCGTTCAGGACCTGTCTGTGTTTTTCCAGTAGCTTGTTGGGTGTTAAACGTTGTGATGGAGTCAGCACAGTGTGATCATTGAACCAAAACATGATCTCCTCCTGACTCTAACCCAGAACTAATATTCAGAAAACAGGTTAGTAATCAGTAGAGTGCAGCATGGAGGCCTGTGAAAACTTTACGGCGGTTGCTTCCTTTCATAGATATCTCCTCCTGATTCAGTGTCAGTTTTAAACTCAGTGCAGACTGATTAAGATGTCTGAGCTGCTGGACGGAGACAGACGGTTTGTTGTGGTGGTGCGTCGTTGCATTTCTCCAATAATGGGACTGAAATCAGTGCGTTCACCTGGAGGCTGTGTTTCCATGACTACTGCAGAGTCATGTGACCCAGGTGTGAATGCAGTGACCTTTCTCACTGAAGACAGATCCACATGTTGTGTTAGTGTCTCTTTGTGTGCAGGTTAAACACAGTTTGAACGTGCTCGCCACACAAAGACATGACAGTCCAGATTAACAGTGTGTTGTTAGCGTGCAGGTCGCTGTGACATCAGCTGTGACAGAGCCAAAGAGGGCGGAGCTCTTACTGTCAGCCATCAGGTGAGGCAGGTTGTAGATTTATGATCCATCGAATTCCTTTGACACATCTACCTTTTTGCCTTCTTGGGGTTCATCTTTGTAAATTTTGAAACTACTCGAGACAGGTGAGCATCAGACCTGTGATGCTGTCACGTGGTCAAAGTGACGCCGTCACTTTTCACTTATGGTCTGTTGGGGATTTTGTTGGTAAAACGGAGCATTCAGATACTGATTTGGACACTGACGTTGACTGAAGCTGTGAAGGGGGGGTCGAGGGTCGGTGTAAATAATCCAACATGTCAGACAAACGTGAAGAGTGACGTCACGGGTCAGAGGACTCGGGTCAGCTGAGGACGGACGACTGCAGAGAGGTTTACAGAGAAAATCTGTTCTTTATTTCTTTACCTCTCCGTCACTGTGGAGCTCTTTGTCTCTCTCACACAGACACACACACACACACACACACACACACAGACACACACCCACTTGTTGCCGTGGTGATAATAAATCCTGTTTTCCTTTCACGGAGTGGCGCAGCGTCTCTCCGGCCTGCTCACAGCGAGGCAGCTGGCAGAGACGACTCTCAGCCTCATTAGCTTTTGTTTTCATCTGTGAGCCGGTCTGAGCCGGTCACATGACCACCAACCCTGCCGCCCCATTGGACCGCTGCGATCAGCCTCAGCCAGCTGACCGGGCTCCTGGCCTCTGATTGGACCAGAGTTAGTCAAAGCACTTCCTCCTGTAGCCAGGCAGACTCTGAAAACTCCCAGGAGTCATGGAGGCTCTGAAAACAGAGACACAGGCTGCAGCCAGGAGACAGGCAGGGACAGAGACAGAGACAGGGACATAGAGAGAGAGAGAGGGACAGACAGAGACAGGGACAGAGACAGGGACAGAGACAGACAGAGACAGGGACAGAGACAGACAGAGACGGAGACAGGGACAGAGAGAGACAGGGACAGAGAGAGAGAGACAGACAGACAGACAGACAGAGACAGAGACAGGGACAGACACAGACGGAGACAGAGACAGACAGAGACAGGGACACCTCTGATGTGTCTCCTGCAGGGATAGAGATGCTGCAAGGAGACAGGTTCAGAGGTTAAAGGAAAAGTCTGATGATTTTAGAGTTAAAATCTGAATCACAGTAAAACATCTGAATGAGTTTCATCTCTGTGGATCCAGGTCCAAAGATCCAAGGATCCAAAGATCCAAGGATCCAGGTCCAAAGATCCAGGTCCAAGGATCCAAAGATCCAAGGATCCAGGTCCAAAGATCCAAAGATCCAAGGATCCAAAGATCCAGGTCCAAGGGTCCAGGTCCAAAGATCCAAAGATCCAGGTCCAAAGATCCAAAGATCCAAGGATCCAAAGATCCAGGTCCAAGGGTCCAGGTCCAAAGATCCAAAGATCCAGGTCCAAAGATCCAGATCCACGTCCAAAGATCCAGGTCAAGGATCCAGGTCCAAGGATCTATGGGCTGCAGAGCTGTGTGACTTCTCTCCAGTATAACAGAACTAGATGACTCTCAGCTTGTGGAGCTCAAAACTCAACATCAGTGTCTCTTTACAGAAATCATGACCTGGTTACTGAAGATAATCCACACACCTTGTTGTGTTCATGGAGGAACTATTTTCTTTCTACCAAACTACACCCTCTGACCGTATCACTGCTCCACAGCACCACTGAGCTAACTAACGTCACAGCTCAGCTGAGGAGGACGCCATTAATGTTTACATCCCACACTGTCACGACCACGAGCCTCGTGTCCACGAGCTGAGAGCAGTGTGTGTGATGGAGCTGAGAGCAGTGTGTGTGATGGAGATGAGAGCAGTGTGTGTGATGGAGCTGAGAGCAGTGTGTGTGATGGAGCTGATGGAGCTGAGAGCAGTGTGTGTGATGGAGCTGAGAGCAGTGTGTGTGATGGAGCTGAGAGCAGTGTGTGTGGTAGGGGTGTGCCAATACATCGATTCTTAGATGCATCGCGATGCGACACGTGACGATCGATAGCGATTAACAAAAGTTCAAAATCAATTATTTTCCATGATAGCGAAATCACAGAAACACAACAGCACCTGGAAGATGGCCTGAACAAAAAAAGCGGCCCGGACAGTTTTAAGGGACGGACTCATAACACACTGTTAGCCAGATGTGTGTGTAGTATGACTGTATGTGTGTGTGTGTGTGTGTGTGTAGTATGACTGTACGTGTGTGTGTGTATGTGTGTGTGTGTGTAGTATGACTGTACGTGTGTGTGTGTGTGTGTATGTGTGTGTGTAGTATGACTGTACGTGTGTGTGTGTGTGTGGTGTGTGTGTGTGTGTGTATAGTATGACTGTATGTGTGTGTGTGTGTGTGTGTATAGTATGACTGTATGTGTGTGTACTCTGGCATTTTGTCAACAGTAAAAACAGCAAAATAAAAGACCAGGATGAGATCTGCCTCGTCATAAACACAAACACACACACACAGTGTGTTGTTTATCTGTTCTCATGGTTGTGTCTCTGCAGTGAAATCACTCTGTAATCTGTGTCTCTGACTGTCTCTTCTCCCGTCTGACCGCCATTACTCCTCCTCCTCCTCTTCCTCTTCCTCCTCCACCATGTGATTACCCCCCCCCCGTTGTTTGGTCCCATGGTAACGAGTGAGGCATGCTGGGAGAAGTTATTTTTGGCTCACAGCTGATGAGCTCTGGAGGCTCGGACAGGAAAAGGTTAACGCTGTCAGAGGAGGTGATGATGAAGAGTGATGCTGTCCTGTTTCCTCTACTGGGTTGACTGGTTTTAACGGTGTGTGTTGGGTGGTAGTAAACATAGTAAACATTGTATGTTTATGTGAACAGTCAGATGAAGGCGTTCATGTCTGTGATGGTCAGTTTGATGTGTTTGAATTCTGGAGGATAAATACGTCCCTCCTGCTCCTCCTGCTCCTCCTGCTCACAGCTGACCGCCGTCTTTTCTTTGGGGTCATTGTCTTGTGCTCGTATTTGTTCCTGTGTGATGATCAATTAATTTATTGATCAGCTGCTTTAAAAAAAGAAAAACAAAACATCCAGGTTCAGAAACCTGAGGGTTTGTGTTTTTGGTGTTTGTTCTGTGCGTCGGATAAAACAAGCTGTTTAAAAATGGAACTTTGGCTTCAGGAAGTCACACCTTTGACCTTTGACCCTGATTAATAAAATTACCAGCAGAATAATCACCAGTGAAAACCAGTTAGCAGAAACCATTGTTGCTGACATTAGATATGTTATGTGTGTGTGTTAATATGAAGCTGAAACATTAACGTGTCATCAGCGCTGTGGTCAAAGTGTGGTTACATTTAGGCTCCAAACATTTGGTTACAGTCAGGACATGATCAGGTTTTAGATGAAGACATCAAACTTTGGTGGCAGAATCCCAGCAGGAAACACAGCGATGTCTCAGTAAACAAGATCGACTTAGTTGTTTGAGCAGGTTGTTGGTCTGCAGCTCTGCAGGCGTCTCTTCTCGGTGTCACACCATCCTCTGTCCCCTCCACCTCCACATGACAGAGTCAGCTCAGATAATATACTCACTATAGACACGTTGATATGATACATGTGAAACTCATCAGTGGTTTTTGACATGACGGCTGTCTGCTGTCGGACATGACTGCTGTCTGCTGTCGGACATGACGGCTCTCTGCTGTGGGACATGACTGCTGTCGGACATGACGGCTGTTTGTTGTCGGACATGACTGTTGTCGGACATGACTGCTGTCTGTTGTCGGACATGACTGCTGTTTGTTGTCGGACATGACTGTTGTCAGACATGACTGCTGTCTGTTGTCGGACATGACTATTGTCGGACATGACTGTTGTCGGACATGACTGTTGTCTGCTGTGGGACATGACGGCAGTCTGCTGTCGGACATGACTGTTGTCGGACATGTCGGCTGTTTGCTGTCGGACATGACGGCTGTCTGCTGTCGGACATGAAGGCTGTCTGTTGTCGGACATGACGGCTGTCTGCTGTCGGACATGAAGGCTGTTTGCTGTCGGACATGACTGCTGTCTGCTGTCGGACATGACGGCTGTCTGCTGTCGGACATGACGGCTGTCTGCTGTCGGACATGACTTGTCGGACATGACGGCTGTCTGCTGTCGGACATGACTGTTGTCGGACATGAAGGCTGTTTGTTGTCGGACATGTCGGCTGTCTGCTGTCGGACATGACGGCTGTCTGCTGTCAGACATGACTGTTGTCGGACATAAAGGCTGTTTGTTGTCGGACATGACGGCTGTCTGCTGTCGGACATTACTGTTGTCGGACATGGCGGCTGTCTGCTGTCGGACATGACGACTGTCGGACATGACGGCTGTCTGCTGTCGGACATGACTGTTGTCGGACATGAAGGCTGTTTGTTGTCGGACATGAAGGCTGTCTGCTGTGGGACATGACTGTTGTCGGACATGACGGCTGTCTGCTGTCGGACATGACGGCTGTCTGCTGTCGACATGACTGTTGTCGGACATGAAGGCTGTCTGCTGTCGGACATGACTGTTGTCGGACATGACTGCTGTCAGACATGAAGGCTGTTTTTTGTCGGACATGACAGCTGTCTGCTGTCGGACATGAAGGCTGTTTGTTGTCGGACATGACTGCTGTCTGCTGTCGGACATGACGGCTGTCTGCTGTCGGACATGACGGCTGTCTGCTGTCGGACATGACTTGTCGGACATGACGGCTGTCTGCTGTTGGACATGACTGTTGTCGGACATGAAGGCTGTTTGTTGTCGGACATGAAGGCTGTCTGCTGTGGGACATGACTGTTGTCGGACATGATGGCTGTCTGCTGTCGGACATGACGGCTGTCTGCTGTCGACATGACTGTTGTCGGACATGAAGGCTGTCTGCTGTCGGACATGACTGTTGTCGGACATGACTGCTGTCGGACATGAAGGCTGTTTTTTGTCGGACATGACAGCTGTCTGCTGTCGGACATGAAGGCTGTTTGTTGTCGGACATGACTGCTGTCTGCTGTCGGACATGACGGCTGTCTGCTGTCGGACATGACGGCTGTCTGCTGTCGGACATGACTTGTCGGACATGACGGCTGTCTGCTGTTGGACATGACTGTTGTCGGACATGAAGGCTGTTTGTTGTCGGACGTGACTGCTGTCTGCTGTCGGACATGACTGTTGTCGGACATGTCGGCTGTGTGCTGTCGGACATGATGGCTGTCTGCTGTCGGACATGACTGTTGTCGGACATGACGGCTGTCTGCTGTCGGACATGACGGCTGTCGGACATGACGGCTGTCTGCTGTCGGACATGACTGTTGTCGGACATGAAGGCTGTTTGTTGTCGGACATGAAGGCTGTCTGCTGTCGGACATGACTATTGTCGGATATGAAGGCTGTTTGTTGTCGGACATGACGGCTGTCTGCTGTCGGACATGACTGTTGTCGGACATGAAGGCTGTCTGCTGTCGGACATGACTGTTGTCGGACATGAAGGCTGTCTGCTGTCGGACTTGACTGTTGTCGGACATGACGGCTGTCTGCTGTCGGACATGACTGCTGTCGGACATGAAGGCTGTTTTTTGTCGGACATGACGGCTGTCTGCTGTCGGACATGACTGCTGTCGGACATGACTGCTGTCTGCTGTCGGACATGACTGTTGTTGGACATGAAGGCTGTTTGTTGTCGGACATGACTGCTGTCTGTTGTGGGACATGACTGCTGTCTGCTGTGGGACATGACTGCTGTCTGCTGTGGGACATGACGGCTGTCTGCTGTCGGACATGACAGCTGTCTGCTGTGGGACATGACGGCTGTCTGCTGTTGGACATGACAGCTGTCTGCTGTGGGACATGACGGCTGTCTGCTGTGGGACCAGACGGCTGTCTGCTGTCGGACATGACTGCTGTCGGACATGACGGCTGTTTGTTGTCGGACATGACTGTTGTCGGACATGACTGCTGTTTGTTGTCGGACATGACTGTTGTCGGACATGACTGCTGTCTGTTGTCGGACATGACTGCTGTTTGTTGTCGGACATGACTATTGTCGGACATGACTGTTGTCGGACATGACTATTGTCGGACATGACTGTTGTCGGACATGACTGTTGTCTGCTGTGGGACATGACGGCAGTCTGCTGTCGGACATGACTGTTGTCGGACATGTCGGCTGTTTGTTGTCGGACATGAAGGCTGTCTGTTGTCGGACATGACGGCTGTCTGCTGTCGGACATGAAGGCTGTCTGCTGTCGGACATGACGGCTGTCTGCTGTCGGACATGACGGCTGTCTGCTGTCGGACATGACGGCTGTCTGCTGTCGGACATGTCGGCTATCTGCTGTCAGACATGAAGGCTGTCTGCTGTCGGACATGTCGGCTGTTTGTTGTCGGACATGACTGCTGTCTGCTGTTGGACATGACGGCTGTCTGCTGTCGGACATGACGGCTGTCTGCTGTCAGACATGAAGGCTGTCTGCTGTCGGACATGAAGGCTATCTGCTGTCGGACATGTCGGCTGTTTGTTGTCGGACATGACTGCTGTCTGCTGTCGGACATGACGGCTGTCTGCTGTCGGACATGAAGGCTATCTGCTGTCAGACATGAAGGCTGTCTGCTGTCGGACATGTCGGCTGTCTGCTGTCGGACATGTCGGCTGTCTGCTGTCGGACATGAAGGCTATCTGCTGTCGGACATATCCGCTGTTTGTTGTCGGACATGACTGCTGTCTGCTGTCGGACATGACGGCTGTCTGCTGTCGGACATGACGGCTGTCTGCTGTCGGACATGAAGGCTGTCTGCTGTCGGACATGACGGCTGTCTGCTGTCGGACATGACTGCTGTCGGACATGAAGGCTGTTTTTTGTCGGACATGACGGCTGTCTGCTGTCGGACACGACTGCTGTCGGACATGACTGCTGTCTGCTGTCGGACATGACTGTTGTTGGACATGAAGGCTGTTTGTTGTCGGACATGACTGCTGTCTGTTGTGGGACATGACTGCTGTCTGCTGTGGGACATGACTGCTGTCTGCTGTGGGACATGACGGCTGTCTGCTGTCGGACATGACAGCTGTCTGCTGTGGGACATGACGGCTGTCTGCTGTTGGACATGACAGCTGTCTGCTGTGGGACATGACGGCTGTCTGCTGTGGGACCAGACGGCTGTCTGCTGTCGGACATGACTGCTGTCGGACATGACGGCTGTTTGTTGTCGGACATGACTGTTGTCGGACATGACTGCTGTTTGTTGTCGGACATGACTGTTGTCGGACATGACTGCTGTCTGTTGTCGGACATGACTGCTGTTTGTTGTCGGACATGACTATTGTCGGACATGACTGTTGTCGGACATGACTATTGTCGGACATGACTGTTGTCGGACATGACTGTTGTCTGCTGTGGGACATGACGGCAGTCTGCTGTCGGACATGACTGTTGTCGGACATGTCGGCTGTTTGTTGTCGGACATGAAGGCTGTCTGTTGTCGGACATGACGGCTGTCTGCTGTCGGACATGAAGGCTGTCTGCTGTCGGACATGACGGCTGTCTGCTGTCGGACATGACGGCTGTCTGCTGTCGGACATGACGGCTGTCTGCTGTCGGACATGTCGGCTATCTGCTGTCAGACATGAAGGCTGTCTGCTGTCGGACATGTCGGCTGTTTGTTGTCGGACATGACTGCTGTCTGCTGTAGGACATGACGGCTGTCTGCTGTCGGACATGACTGCTGTCTGCTGTCAGACATGAAGGCTGTCTGCTGTCGGACATGAAGGCTATCTGCTGTCGGACATGTCGGCTGTTTGTTGTCGGACATGACTGCTGTCTGCTGTCGGACATGACGGCTGTCTGCTGTCGGACATGAAGGCTATCTGCTGTCAGACATGAAGGCTGTCTGCTGTCGGACATGTCGGCTGTCTGCTGTCGGACATGTCGGCTGTCTGCTGTCGGACATGAAGGCTATCTGCTGTCAGACATGAAGGCTGTCTGCTGTCGGACATGACGGCTGTCTGCTGTCGGACATGAAGGCTATCTGCTGTCAGACATGAAGGCTGTCTGCTGTCGGACATGTCGGCTGTCTGCTGTCGGACATGTCGGCTGTCTGCTGTCGGACATGAAGGCTATCTGCTGTCGGACATATCGGCTGTTTGTTGTCGGACATGACTGCTGTCTGCTGTCGGACATGACGGCTGTCTGCTGTCGGACATGACGGCTGTCTGCTGTCGGACATGAAGGCTGTCTGCTGTCGGACATGACGGCTGTCTGCTGTCAGACATGAAGGCTGTCTGCTGTCGGACATGACGGCTGTCTGCTGTCAGACATGAAGGCTGTCTGCTGTCGGACATGACGGCGGTTTGCTGTCGGACATGTCGGCTGTTTGTTGTCGGACATGACGGCTGTCTGCTGTCGGACATGACGGCAGTCACGCCATGCAGGAGCACAGAGAGTACACTGGTGACATCATTCTGGAGGAGAGGCAGACGGAGGCAGGATGATGTAAGCCTGGTGCAAAGTAAACCCACCTGAGTGTAAACCTGATGAGGACTCAGCCTCTGTCTGTGTGTCTGTCTGTCTGTCTGTCTGTCTGTCCTCTGCTGTAATCCCAGCTCTGCTCTGGATGGATAAATAAATCATCCCGGTGTTGTCGGAGGAGAGGAGCCGTGCTGCAGGATTATAGCAGTCTTTCTTTTTCTTCTTCTCTGGCAGCGTTCACACTGCAGCTCTGATTCTTCTTCTTCACACACTGAACAGTTTGTGTAGTCAGTACAAAGAGAGACAGACTTCCTGTTCCAGTCAGATGACTCAGTGTTATTGAGTGTGTGTGTGTGTGTGTGTGTTTGAGGCTTCAGGGTGTTACATTAATCTGAGTTATATCACGCTGAAAGATGATTTATTTTGTCCAACTTAACCACCGTCCTTCTTTGATCAGAAACATTTGATATAGACTTTAATTCAGGCCACAATTCAGATTCATCACCAGAATTATTTCACAGAGACGCACTGATTTACTGTCCGTACGGTGGTGTCTGCCATCGGCTGAATAATAACTCACTGCACTGATGGCAGAGGACGACGTCTTTCTGTTGTGTCACGTCAGTGTTGAGCTGGCACACAGAACGACTTCAGACTAACGGCGTCCTGTCGTCCCAGGAAGATTAAAACGTGTTTTGGACTAATGGAGATCTTTCCTGAGACGCCTTCAGGATGAAAGGACGCGGTACACTCAATACTGATGTGTCAGGGGACGCACACTGTTGTTTCCCTGGTAACCCCATATTGTTAACGTGGGCAGGAGGAGAGCCGATAAATGTGCAAAGGCTATGTCATCGCTGCGGCAAAAGGCCACAGGTTTGATTCCAATACGAGCGTTAGTATGGTCAGAGAGGAGCTTGAAGAGCTGGTGTTTGTCCGTGGCCTGGTCCCTGTGTATCTCCCTGCGCTGGCCTTTCTCTCTTCCTCTGCCTTGCTGTAGGTTAAATCTGCTTCTATTTATAGAGCAGCAGCAGCAGCACAGCTGAATTATGGGTCAGTATGTTGAGAGGGAGGAGGGGCTGCTGCTGCGTGGCGCATCACAACTCATACAGCCTCATGTCTTGACTGACAGAGCATGAGTTTTACAGAAAGTGAAGCAGAGGAAGAGGAGGAGGAGGAAGAGAATGAACTATTAAAGTGTTTTTAATGCTGTATATTCAGACTGCCCGTTAACACACACACACACACGCACACACACACACACACTGTTGCTGTGCGTTGATGTTGACAGAAGGACGGAGGCTGGGTGGAGCCGAATCCAGGTCAGCAGGAGAGTCTCTATTATTATCTGAACCTCCTGTTAATCAGCTGGAAACAAACAGACTGCACAGTAACACACATCTATCTGTGTGTGTGTGTGTGTGTGTGTGTGTGTGTGTGTGTTCATCAGGTTGAATTATTCTCCGTGGTGTTTTTCCTTTGCTGAAGCTTTTATTAACACTGACATGGTGACCGTCCATTAGGACTCTGTACGAGGAATTAAAGATGTGTATCAGATCATTTTGCTTTTGATAGGCCGACATCCATAACCAGTAACTAACTGGTTTAACCGGTAACTAACTGGTGTAACCAGTACCTGACTGGTTTAACTGGTAACTGACTGTTAAATTTTTCAGCAGAGACACAGAATGACATGAATCACACAGGCCTGGTGGTGTGTTGACTCACGCCTCCTTACAGACGGCTCAGAGCCACTTCCTTGTTTGATCCAGTCAGTGGTCACATGATCACAGCCTTCATGGGTCATGCAGGAATCACTGGCTCATGATGATGTGAGATATGAACAAATGTGGACGCATTGTATTTCTTAGGAAAACTTCAGAACATCGTGATTCAAACTCCGACATGTTCGTCTTTACTCTCAGAATAAAAACTGAAACAAATAAACTTGGACGAGGTCGTCGGCTGCTCAGCGGTCTGGTGTCAGCAGCTCAGTTTGTGTTGGACGTGTGGTTCTTGTGTTATGTCACGTTCAGCAGCCTCACCCAGCAGAGAGCTGGCGTTTGTGTTCGTACTGTTGACTTTAGGCTTCGATTGAATTCCTCTTTATTCCTGATAATCCCTGTGCTCGCTGCACAGCGGCTTCGCTCGCTGCTTTAAAGAAGCGTTTTCATCCACACAGGTGAACTCTGGGTGTTTGTGTGTCGTGCCTCGTCCTTCCTCTGAATACTTCTCACTGTGTCTGTTCAATAAGTCTGTGCTGAGCCTCAGAGCCAGTCAGGATCATGGCTGAATGCTTCGTGTGATTGGGTGAAGATTAAAGACATCAATGTTCTAAAACCAGAGACACAGAAAAGTGTTTGAGACTGACGCAGCTGCTGAGCTCGATGTACAACGACCTTGGAGGTGATGTCGGAGGGCAGGATGAGGGTCAGATGATCTTTATTTAAATCCATCTTTGTTGACATGTTGGTATGTTGGAACTTTGAAGAGAGACATTATCCACCATCATTACTGTGACCTTTGACCTTCTGTATGGTGACCCTTCCTCATGTCATCACAAATAAAACCCTCTTTGTGTTGGTTCGCTCAGAGCTTCAACAGAGTCCCTGCTGTCGTCTTCACCTCAGAGTAAAACAAAGAGTTTGTCGGGCTCGTCCCGAACAGACGACTGGTTCTGACATCAGTGATGGAGAGATGAACTTTGACCCCAGGTTTCAGTGGCTCTGTGTCGTCTGTACGGTGCAGCTGATGTTGGACTCGTCATCGTCTCTTTTATTTCAGTAGCTTCAAAACAAGACTTTTTACAGGCTCTCACGTTACAGTGGAAATTTCATGTTTGAGTCTGACCTCACACAAGACGACGCTGCAGCTTATCATGATATTTATTTAGTATTTCCTTCTTTCACCAGCAGGGGGCAGCTGTGTCTCAACAGGCTCAGTGGTGACGTCACGAGAACGATCATTTATTCGCAGTATTGAGTACGAGACTGTACGTCAGACAGTTAAGTGTTGACTCAGTGGAGTTGTGATTGGACACAATCAAAAACTCAGTTACCAACACTATTGAGCCCAGATATGGCAGTGAGACCTGTTTCCATGGAGACGGATCATCAGCAGAGAGTGATGGACCTTAAAGGCGGTGCGTTGGGAGGTGCATGACGAAGGTTACGTTCAGTGTCGAGATTACTGCAGCTGATAAACCACAAACACTTTACACACCAGTCTGTCTCCACCAACATGTCGGACCACAACAACACCAGCTGCTCATAGCGTTACGTTAACGTTGTTATGACGTGGCTAACGTAGCTAACATTAGCCTATCTCAGCGGTCAGGTCCACAAGTCACCCGATATAATTCCCAGAAACTGAGTCAGACGTCGGCATTTCTGCATCATGAAGCGTTGATAAAAAAAACCAAATGGTATGACTCACCGTCAGCGGGACTGTTGGACGCCACTTGAACTGTGCGTGTTGAGTTAGACAGCTGATGATGTCCGCTCATGTCTGTGTTTGTGTGCTCGTTCTCTTCTTGTACATAACTGACCGTTATCCTTGACGTGAAGACAACACCGACATCTTTGTTGCTCTTTGGTAGGATCCTGAAACGAAGAGCCCCGCCCTCGGCATCAGGCTGGTTGATGATGTCAGCGTCGCCTTAGATCATAAACCAGAAGTTTTACTCTGATGATTCTGTCATCAGGCTCCTCTCCTGGTTTTTCAAGCAAGAAAACCAAACTTCAGTTCTTCTGTCAAAACAGCCGATCAGCTCCAACATGTCTCACATCAGGCTGCAGGTTAGCTCAGTGTCCAACCAGACGAACCACAGTCTGATCGGTCAGTGTTGAAATGTTTTCTGGATCCAAAAACCCGAAGAAAGAAAAAGACAAAACTCTGATTCATGTCAGGAACTATGTGATATAAGAAAAAGGAAGCACTGTTATTAACCTGAGACGTTCACCTGCAGTTCTCAGTTCCTGACTGAACAGAAAAGTACTGAGCTAACGAGGACTGAAACATTTAAAGGTCTCCTCACTTCAGCAGATTCTCTTCTCATGTCAGGACACACTGGTACCACACACTACTGTCTGTCTGTTCTCATACAGTTAAATAAAACAACGACTCAGACTCCAGCAAAAGTCAAATATATGTTATATTTCTGTCATCTGTCAGTGTGGCTCAGGTGAGGAGCTCGTCTCTGAGAAGCTTCAGTGTCAGCTGCAGAGTATCTGGAGGGATTTATTCCTTGTTGAAGTGAAACTGTTTCTGTGAGGGAGGCTCTATTTGTTTTTCATGTTCTGGTCTAAAGAGAAAAGTGCTGAACAGAGATTTCTCATACAGACACAGAGAGCCTGTGTTATCCAACCCTCAGTCTAAAGTTTCCCCCCATCCCTCCACCCTCCGCCCTCCACCCTCCGCCCCTCTTTTCTTTTTTCAGCTGTGTGTTTTCACTGGCGGTTAAAACATCTCCGTCTTAATTAAGAGCGCCTCACCCTTCCCTGCGCTGAAAAAAGAGCCGCTCTCTTTTATTATGGCCCTCTGTGAATGTGAGCCCTCCTTCAGCCCTCGCTCCTCCACATGGAGGGCCCTATATTTACCAGAGACACCACCCCCGCCCCCCACAACCCCCTCATTTACCAGAGACACCACCCCCGCCCCCCCACAACCCCCTCATTACTCTCGCAGGCCTTTGAGGAGGTGATGAAAACTGCGTGTGTAGAAAGTTCCAGTGGTTTGGATATCGCCCTGCCCTTGTGTCTGAAAATGGAGGGTGTAGTTAGCATCCCTGGCTGGGAGGAGGAGGAGGAGGAGGAGGAGATATCACAGACTGAAAAACCAAATCATCAGATCGTACGGCGTCGGACCCCAAACCACTGACTTCCTGCGACTCTCTCTGCTCGTATGGCAGTGACTTCCTGTCTGAATCTGGACCAGGAAGCTGCAGCAGTAGAGGTGAACGCAGCCCAGACTGCAGCTTTAAATGAGGAGGAGGAGGAGGAGGAAGAGGAAGAGGAAGAGGAAGAAGAAGAAGAAGAAGAGGATGGTTTTCTTCGGCCTGTCTGTGAAAAGCTTGGCACAGTTAGGACTCTTTGAAGATGTCCTCCGTCCCGTCCTCCTTCCTGTCGTACCTTCAGAGGATTCATTTATGTGCAGCTCCTCACTGAACTCTGCAGCACCTGAATGCACCATCCATCAAAGGGCCGATCGTCAGGGGAGCTGCAGTTTGGTTTGGAGCGGGGCCGAGCTGCTCTGCTCAGATACAGCTGTATATATATATGATCCTCTGCAGGGGAGCCGTCCTCCTTCCTGTCCTCTGTCTCTTGTTGTGGACAGAGACGTCAGTGTGTGTCGAGTCGGCTAACCTGGAGCTAAATGCTTCGTTTTAATGAACCACAAATATAAGAGGCTGTAACTTCTGCTGCATCGACTCAGTCAGCTTTAACTTCCTGTTGTCTTCACTGAGCGCCGGCCGGCTCGCCCTGATGACATGTGGAGACATGATGCCCCCTCACTGGTTAGCTAATGTTAGCCGTAGATGCTGCAGCGGGGTCGGGTGGAGGCTAACTGCCGGTGCCTCTGTAGTGAACACAGAGGTGGAGGTCTGTGTGTGTGTGTCAGGTCAGAGGTCACACAGGTGCACATGTGACCTCTGAAATAAACAGATCAGGTGTGTGTTGACGTCTGCGTCTGCTAACTGCGCTCTGTCCTCTGATGGTGTCGACCGCTGGAGAATCAACCTGTAAATCAAAGTGCAGCGTGTTTCCTCTGAATGTTACGGTCGAGCTGCGGCTCTGTGTCAACAGGAAGTACATCTGTGCTCTCAGCGAATCAAACCCTCCACTCATGTGTCATGTGAGCAGATCTGATGTCATCAGTGACGGTGTCTGTGTGAGACGAGCGTACGAATCAAAACACACACACACACACACACACACGTAACCTGACGTGTATCTGAGCCGACGCCCTCCATCATCAGTCTGATGTTTGAGAGCAGGTGACACACTCAGAGGACGTGCTGACGACCTTTGACCTCGCTGCTTCCCCAGAGTCACAATTCGCTCTGTTTCCATGGTGACGCAGCGTACAGTGCTGCAGCTGCCTGAGGGGCTGATGCATTATGGGAGTGAGCACATCAGCTCCCTGCCACACACACACACACACACACACACACACACACACACACACACACACACACACATACACACACAGACACAGAGTTTTTAAAATGACTCATTGCCGTTAGATTTTCATCAGCACTGAGGAACAAAGCAACATTTATATAAACTGAAATAAAGAGTCAGAACAAAAACAGTAAAATATATAAATTTAAATTTAAAATAAAATAAATGGGTTAAATTATTTAATTTAAATTATTTAAATTAAATCTGTAAAAATTACTATAAAAACAGTAAATTATATAAATGAATATGAAGTTTTATAAATTCAGTGAAGCTGAAATCAGATTTAATTTTCACTAATAAATTGATCGGTCGTCAGTTTGGAATCAGCTGATCAATCATGTGATACTTTATTGATCAGACTGGGACAGGTCTGTTGGAGCAGAGTGACTCTGAATGTTGTGGGCGTGGCCATGTTGCCTCAGAGGCTGAGGAAAGTAGGCCATCGGCCACTCTCACACACACACATGCACACACACGCACACACACACACACACACACACACACACACACACACACACACAGAGACAGACAGACAGACAGACGGAGGCCGAGCGGACACACAGCTGATCCGCTGCACACGCGTGTCATCAAAACGAGCCGTGTCTTACATGGCCGACTGCACACACATGCTGCAGCTCTGTTTCCCTCGTCAGACGGCACCGTGCGGCGCCGCGAGCAGCCGATGGCCTGTTGTTTAACATCAGCTGAGCTTTGGTCACTGTGGGAGGAGACAGGACATGATATGATAAAATAATACTGTAAATATCAGAAAGAGTCTGAATAAAGGTTTATGAGTTATACAGTGACACTTCCTGTCCTCAGGCGGCTGACTTCCTGTCAGGTTTTTCTTTAAACCTCCTCGTTATTATCATTAGACGTTATCATCGTGACATGTTTGAATCCCTCGGAGGAGGAGCGTCATCGTGTCATTACAGCAGCTCTGAATGATTTCATCTGTCGACACCGTTAATCTCTGAGAAGTAAAGAATGGCGTCTGAGCCGTTAGCGCGCCGCACTCAGCTGACAGAGCAGCTAGCTTCCTGGCTAACAGCTAACAGCTAAATCATTTAGCACACCGCTCTGATGACGCTCAGCCGCTGGTTTCCAGGTTGAATGTCAGCAGCTTGACGAACACCTTCTTCTTCTTCTTCTTCTTCTTCTTCTTCTTCTCTCGTGTCTCTGCTGAGGTTCAGTCACATCATCTGGTTTGTGTTTTCACTTTAAAGACGAGGCTGAGAGAAGATTTGAATCTGCAGCAGGACGCAGCGATCAGTCGTCACTGACAGAGGAGTGACATCAACAGTCAGCTGTTTGTGGCATCACTTGATGACCTCCTGTTAATGAGCGGGACGTAAACAGTCCTCTGGTCTGATGTGAGTCGGTGGGTGGAGGTGGAGGTGGAGATAAGATCCGGTCAGAGGGCAGCGAGCCAGCCGAGGAATAAAAACAGATGCTCTGCAAGTCCTGAACACTGACCACTCTGTTCCTCAGTCTGTATGTAGGACGCCATCTTTCCTCTCCACCTCCTCCTCCATCTTTCCTCTCCACCTCCTCCTCCATCTTTCCTCTCCACCTCCTCCTCCATCTTTCCTCTCCACCTCCTCCTCCATCTTTCCTCTCCACCTCCTCCTCCATCTTTCCTCCATCTTTCCTCTCCACCTCCTCCTCCATCTTTCCTCTCCATCTCCTCCTCCATCTTTCCTCTACACCTCCTCCTCCATCTTTCCTCTCCACCTCCTCCTCCATCTTTCCTCCATCTTTCCTCTCTGTATGTAACCAGTGCGACTCTGTGTGTTCACCCAGCTGTAAAGTCAGACATATAGAAGAGAACCCAGTGTAACTCTGGTCCCAGTACGCTGACACTGGATCAGAACCAGTGTTGACTGATGTGGTCGATGCTGTGAGTGTGTGATGACAGAGATATGATGATTATATATTATATTATATTATTGATTATATTATGATATTATGTGTTTCCATTATCTGTTATATATATGTGTATGTGTGTATATATATTTGTTTTTTTTAACGTTTATTATTGTGCATTATTTGTAAATTTGTAATGGCTTTGGCAATATTGTTAATATACAATCATGCCAATAAAGCTTATTAAATTGAATTGAATTGAAAACTGAATTGATGATGATGTCATGATATGAAAACATATTGACCTCTGTTCCTGTCTGTGTTCAGTCTGCAGTCAGACGAGCTAAATCAAGGTCCTCAGAGTCGCTTAGAGACTGCAGGATTTATACTGACGTGTTGGATCAACACCGTAGCAACGCTGTACCTTCGGTGTACGTACAGCGTACCTGACACCGTAGGGTGGGACACTGTGGGTGGGACGCTCTGGGCGGGACACTGTGGGCGGGACATGCAGCAGAGGGCTTCAGGCTGGAATCGAATCCATGGCCTCTGTGGGATGTCTGCTCCACCCACTGAGCTCCTGGGAGCCCCTCTCATATGTGTGTTATCATGAGATTAACGGGGCAAATAGCAGGCGGGGGCGGGGCGGGAGGAAGTGTGACAAATCAGGAATCCTTGGTGAGCGTGTTTTCAGACGACCATTTTATTGATGAGAGTGTGAGTCATAACGAAGCCTGATTGTTATGTAATGTTTCCTTTGTTAAGTGTTTCTGTTGGTCCTGCTTCATATGAGTCTGTTAGCCACCAGGCTAATTCATGCAGTGTGAAATGTCATAGACTTATGCTAATAATGTTAGCATGTTGTATGTGTGGGGAAAATATGTGAAGCAGAGGACGCGTGTTGATGTTGGTGAACCTGTGAGTTCTGTACTTTGCTTTAATGTTGCTGTGAAGCCATGTTTGATGTGTTTTAGGTGTTTGATGTGTTTTAGGTGTTTGATGTGTGTTTTAGGTGTTTGATGTGTGTTTTAGGTGTTTGATGTATTTTAGGTGTGTTTTAGGTGTTTGATGTGTGTTTTAGGTGTGTGATGTGTGTTTTAGGTGTTTGATGTATTTTAGGTGTGTTTTAGGTGTTTGATGTATTTTAGGTGTGTTTTAGGTGTTTGATGTATTTTAGGTGTGTTTTAGGTGTGTGATGTGTGTTTTAGGTGTTTGATGTATTTTAGGTGTGTTTTAGGTGTTTGATGTGTGTTTTAGGTGTTTGATGTGTTTTAGGTGTTTGATGTGTGTTTTAGGTGTTTGCTGTGTGTTTAAGGTGTGTGATGTGTTTGATGTATTTTAGGTGTGTTTTAGGTGTTTGATGTGTGTTTTAGGTGTTTGATGTGTTTGATGTATTTTAGGTGTGTTTTAGGTGTTTGATGTGTGTTTTAGGTGTTTGATGTGTTTTAGGTGTTTGATGTGTTTTATAGGTGTTTGATGTATTTTAGGTGTGTTTTAGGTGTGTGATGTGTTTTAGGTGTTTGATGTGTTTTAGGTGTTTGATGTGTGTTTTAGGTGTTTGGTGTGTTTTAGGTGTTTGATGTGTTTTAGGTGTTTGATGTGTGTTTCAGGTGTGTGATGTGTTTTAGGTGTGTGATATGTGTTTTAGGTGTGTGATGTGTTTTAGGTGTTTGATGTGTGTTTGTTGAGTCAGTCAGACTTTACAGCGCTTCACAGAAAGCTGCCGGCTGGTGTTGAGGAGGTATAACTGCAGAGCGACTCAGCAGTGTCGGCCCTGATCGGAGCTGATCCTCTCTGAGTAGATTTGAGTCTTAGACCGATGTCGGTGTCTTAATAAACCTCTGGACTGTGAACACAGTCTTCACCTCCGTCCCTCTGTGCTGGACTTAATGACCTTGTTGTTGTGTCTCTTATCTCTCCTCATGGTGAAGCTCCCAGCGGCCTCTCTAATAGGATCTGTTTCACAGTGGACTCCTCCCTGATTCATATCTCTGCAGCCGCCGCCAGCTCACATCCACCCTAATGAGACTGAGTAACCAGCTTCCAGCAGTCGCTCCGCTGTGTCCTCTCTGGACAGCATTTGGGGGTGGAGCCAGCGCCCAGTCTCAGTAACAACAGGGGTAATGGTGTCTGACAGCGAAATAATTCCTCGGGTGAACTCAGCCGCTTCATCTGGGCTCCGTCCAGAGACCTCAGACCTGAACCTGAACTTTTTAATGTTAGTTGTCAGTCTGTGGACAAAGATCATGATGTCATGATAAAATCTGAGTTCAGACTGATCTGAAAATCACTTAAAGACAAATCAATCTAAACTCAGAGTCACCATGGAGGTCTTCAGGTTCAGGTCAGGGTCTGTGTCTGTGACAGGAAGGAAGTGACCACAGAGAAGGCGTCAGTTTAACCCTGATCAGAGACTGTCAGGTCCTACACGGACCATAAAGACCACGGACTGATCAAGGTCGGCCTGTCTGTTGAAGCGAGCTGATATAAAACCAAAACACGACTGGACTCGATGTCTTTCTCTGAGCCTTTGTCTCCTCCGTCGTGTTGTGATTTCTCTGCTGATCCTCTGGCTCAGACGGCTGATGGAGGAATGTCCTGATGAAAGGACAGTGAGAGGACGTCTGCTCGTCTCATGTCTGTCCTCAGACGTCGCACTCGGATAAGGTTTCAGCAAACTTCTGCTTCTCTTCTTCTTCTTCTGCTGTTTTAAAACTTAATATGAGTGTCACTGTGAAACCTGCAGCTTGTTGAGATGATCCTGAGCTGCTTCATCTGAATCTGTCACAGAAACAGTTGTCTTCACACAACAGTGTCAACGTCTCAGATCATATTTAACCTTTACTCACATCTCAGGTCACGTGTGGGAGTTGTTGTTGCTCAGTAGTAGAGATGCACCTGTTTATCCTCTGCACATCAGTATCGGCTGATATTCATCGTGTTGACTGTCGGCAGAGAAGATGACGTTTACTGACGGCAGCGGCCAAAGTTTTTCTGTTGTGTCTCAGGTTAAAAAGCAGAGCTCAAGACTAACGTGTCCCATCATCTTGGGGACAATAGAGAACATGTTTGAGACAGAAATAGATCTTCATTAGGACACTTCCTGGAGACAAGACGCGTTAAACTTACTGCAGACACATTGGAGGACACAGCCTGATAATACTTCACCGTGAACAACCAATCAGCAGAAGGAGGGCTAGTTAACGTTAGCTGTTAGCAGCCTGAGCTAACTGCTAATGGAGGTTACAGGCTCTGTTCAGTAAAACTGAGGACTGGGTGAAGGTTAATTATAACATTCTCATGATGTGTTCAGTGTAATCTTGTCAAATGTAGTTTTTGGGAGAAACTTGAATAGATTCAGCTGTTTGGAGGAGAAATGTGTCGATGTTTTCACAGCAATATAAAATCAATCTGTAATAGATATCACATATAGTCAGCATGAATCAGTTGATCCAGTCAGACCTGATCAGATCAGATCAGATTGATGGATGAGAGGAGCAGCTGCTGCAGAGGAACGTTTAGACCCAACACAATCAACGGTTTCACTTCCTCTGTACCTGGTGCTGCTCGTCTGAGCCCAGAGAACAGAGTCAGAAACACTTTATTGATCCCTGAGGGGACGTTGTGTTCGTTGTGAGAGCACGGTGCTGTGAATACGTGAACAATATACAATACAATACAATATTTAATGTGAAAGGACTTTATATTTAAGGTTGTTTCATACGTTTGTCTGGTTCACAGAGGGCTGGATGACTTTACACACTTTATTTTTACAGTAAAGATTTCTTTGTTTCCCAGGAATAAACAACAACAACAAACATCAGCGTTGTCTCAGAGTTTCTCAGAGGGTACATTCCTACGTGATGATGTCATGTACATGTGATCACAGTGAGTTTGTGCTGTATAAGTTTTACAGAGTCAGTGTGTCCTCGGGCTGTCTCAGAGTGGCGTCTGTCTCTGAGTGTGTCCTCTGGACGGCAGCTGTATTTGAAGAGACGTCTTTTCCTTGGACTCAGAGTTTTGGGGGACTCAGCGTTTTCCCAGCTGCCTCTGTGTGGCGTTTAGAAAAGCCCTGATGTTGTGGTTTGTCGGCCTGGTTATAAGAGATATCCATTTCACTGTCCGTCCGTCCGTCCGTCCGTCCTGCCTGTGAGTCTAAAAATAGGGGTTAGAGCCCATTACGTTATGGAAAGTTGCACCAGTGCCCAGAATGAAACCCCCTTTACTACTACTGGGTCTGATTACTGATGCTGTGGGACGCTCACTGTCTGTCTGTCCAACTGTCTGTCTGTCTGTCTGTCTGTGACTCTGTTACTGCTTCACCTTTTTCATTCTGTGTGTCTGTAGAACAACCCCCTCAGAGAGGACACTGAGCGTGTCAGTCTTCACTGTGTCTCTGTCAGGAGTTAAAAAGACCCTTATTGATGCGTGTCTTCAGTTGTTTGAACCACAGTCATCATATAACTGACCAGCAGCCCGTCTGTCTGTCTGTCTGTCCGTCCCCAGGGTTGGTCTGTTTTCTTGGCCTACTTACACAGAGCTCAATTTGAACACTCAGAGTGAAGCAGCAGAAACTGAGCTGGAGACAAACATGTCTTCTTCTTCTTCTTCTTCATCCCTCAGTGTAACGCTGCTCAGCTTCGTCACAGTGTCGTCAGATAATCTGCTGATTCAGCCCTGTGGTCGTTTGTCATGAAACGATGTTTGTAATTTTCTGTCCTCATTTACATATTTTAACCCTCTGAGGTTAGACACAGGAGTATTACATCATCACATCATCACATCATTACATCATCAAGTCTACAGACACAGCTGTGAACACCACGACTCAAACTTCTCAGTCTTGTAGTTTTCCCTGAAGATGTTTCTTGTCTCTGATGTCACCATCGTTCTCTGTCTCTGTGATGAAGAGGCCGTGGTCTTCCTCAGGGTCTTTGTGGCGATCATTTCAGCAACTTCCTGTTTGTTTAGTATCAACAGCAGCTCAGTCAGCACTGTGTGTTTCTGCAGACTGTATATGTGTTACATTAACATGTTTCATACATGTCATATCAAAGTTGCCAGAGTGACAGAGTCTGTAAGCTGACTGTGTCATCAGGAGGTGGAGGGGGTGGTGACACTCAGGTGACACTCAGGTGACATGCCTGCCAGGTGAGTGATCCAGAAAGTCATGGCTGCATGCTGTGTAGCCACCAGCAACCTGTCGCTGATTTTTCAGACAGTGACATGAAAAGTGTCTTGCTGAGCCGTGGTGTGTCTCCTGCCTGGACTGTGTCCCCAGAGACAGTATTTGAAGCCAAACTGTGGTCAGTCCTGACCAACCTGAGCACACTTAAACCACAGCGCTGTTGAAACACAAAGTTTGAGTGTGTCTGCTGTGTAACGATGAACACATGAACATGTTTTGCAGCAGCAACAGTTACTGTGGAGCCTGAGTTGGTGTCAGCTTCAGTGTCCGCAGACGTGACGACTGATGACAGCGTCTCTTAAATCAATCAGGAAGTCGTCTTCATCATCCTCAGTAACGTTCACAGTGTTTTTATAGTGGGTTTCAGACGGCAGTGGAGACACAACAGGACGGGTCGTGACTCAGTGAAGCTGCTGCTGCTGCTGCTGTTGTTGTTGTTGTTGATGTTGATGTGTGACAGGAAGTCCAGCGTTCAGCAGCAGCTGACGTCTGATCGTTCATCTGGAACCATCCACAAATATTTTAGTGTCTCCTCCTCTTATCCTGTATATCTGTGTGTGTGTGTGTGTGCATGTGTGTGTCAGCTGAGCTGTGGAAACTCGTCATGACATCATGATCAGCAGCATTTTCGTAAGTGAACGCATCACTGCTCTGATCAATGAAGAATGTTACTGAGACGCTGGACACACTCACTGAGCTGCAGGAACAGGAAGTGCGTGTATGTGTCTGTGTGTGTCGTTGTGCATCTGTGCATGAGACTGTGTGTGTGTGTGCGTGTGTGTGTGTGTGTGGTGAAGCTGCACCTGGCTCCTTGTCTGTGCCCCAGAGCCCAGAGGGGTGAAATAAAGAACGCCTTGTCCCAAAATCCATCATACACACACACACACACACACAACCAGGTGTGTGTGCAGATTCAGGTCAAACACAAACACAACAGATTATTATGCGAAAGTTTTTATTTCCACTGTTTGGATGGCACGTGTGTGTGTATGTCTTTGTGTGTGTGTGTGTGTATGTCTTTGTGTGTGTGTGTGTGTGTGTGTGTGTGTGTGTTTGTTTGTGTGTGTGTGTGTGTGTGTGTGTGTGTGTGTGTGTGGTTGAGGATGACTCCACTCCGCTGGCATTTCCTTGGGGGGAAGTAGCTCTGCTCCGTTCTTCCCTCATCTCAGTCCTATCTGCCTCCATCTTCCTCACACACACAGACACACACACACACACTCACACACACAGAGCTTCTTTAAACCCTCTGAACCTCCTCTCCTTCCTCCTCCTGCTCGTCTTCACTCATTCCACTTCCTGTCTGTCTCTCTGCAGATTTTCCATGTTTTCTGGCAGCAGACTGGAAAAGTCCTGGAACAGATTTCCAGGCCCTGAAAAAGAAAAGAAACACGTTTAATTTATGATGAGATGTTGGTGCATTAATGAGGATAACATGACAGTCAGATCCAACATGTCTGACGGGCCGCAGGTCAGAGGTCAGTAAAGTATCATCATCATGAGGTCAGGTGTGACACTGTGAGACACCTCTGCACCTGCAGGTTAATCATGTGGAGGATTGTTTACAAACAGGTGGAGGGCGCTGTTTGTTTGTTTGTTGACATCACTGATGATGAACCATCAGGGTGTGTCTGCTGGCTGGAACGACAGTGAGGTCACTGCGTCCTCACAGATTGTGAACCCTCCAACACCTTCTGACCTCTGACCTCTGAAAATGAAGTGACGTGCTGACATCATGTGATCCACCTTTGATTTTATTTACTCTCTGTAACGTGTGGCAGCTGTTGGTGTTTATATTAAAGACAGGTTTAATGTTTCAGTCATGACCAGGTCACGTGACGGACCATGTGTCTGATATAAACCTGGACGCTCAGACAGCTGAATAATATCTGCTCCTCACACCGTCTGTGTGTGTGTGTGTGTGTGTGTGTGTGTGTGTTGTTCCAAACAAAGGAACCAGAGCAGAGGATGATGTCATCATTTAACCGTTGTGTGTCTGTCTGTATGTCGGCGCTTCTGTAATTATTACAGTCTGAGATCTGAGGTCACCTTTCACACACACACACACACACACACACACACACTGGTCACGAGTGGCTGTTTTCACTTAAAGGACTCTGATGAGACTAAACGTCAGGAGGAAAAGACACCTGTGATACTGTGTGTGTGTGTGTGTGTGTGTGTGTGTAGACACTAACAGTACAGTTTGAGTAAATGATGTTCACCACACTCTGCGTGTGTGATAATGAATAAACTCAGCACATTCGAAGGTCCAAACAAACATGCAGAGTCAGCTGAAACACACACACACACTCAGTATACACACACACACACACACACACACCCTGACTGGTTGTTGTTCTCTGCAGGCAGCAGATTGTTAAAAGAAATGGAAACAGTCAAACTGAGACGATGAGGTCACACTGTCAGGGGTCGTACACTCTGTGTGTGTGTGTGTGTGTGTGTGCGTGTGTGTGTGTGTGTGTGTGTGTGTGTGTGTTAGAAAGTGATGACTCAGCAAAGCTGCAGTAAGATGGATGCTGGAGTTAAATGGAGGCTGATGGAGGTTGGCCTCAAAACACACACACACACACACACACACACACACACACACACACACACACACACACACACACACAGCCCCATTAACCCAGCTGAAGGAGGACTGACTGGTCCAGACGTTAAATATCTGACAGGGTTCAGGAGGTTCGGGTCGTACTCTTTGTTCTGTGGGTTGAAGTGTTGTTAAGATCTACGACGTATGAAACAACTCATGAACGCACCTCAGAGAAGTTTAGACTCAGCCTCTCAGGACTGTGATGATGATGATGATGACGACGACGATGATGATGTGTTTTCTACATCTTTTAACTCTGACAGCGACGTGTCAGTGACCTCACTAATGCACAGATCTGTTCCTCTTCACACGCCTCTGTGACATCATCATCGTCGTCATCATCATGTTCTGCTACAGAGCCAACACATCGTCTGTGTTTATAATTAACTCCTCCAGTAATGTCACCTCCAGAGCTCCCAGTATCACATCATGTTTACAGTATGTTTACATCACGTTTACAGTATGTTTACATCACGTTTACATCACGCTTACAGTATGTTTACATCACCTTTACAGTATGTTTACATCGCGTTTACATCATGTTTACATCACGTTTACATCACATTTACAGTATGTTTACATCATGTTTACATCACGTTTACATCATGTTTAGGCTACATCACGTTTACAGTATGTTTACATCACCTTTACAGTATGTTTACATCACGTTTACATCATGCTTACATCATGTTTACATCACATTTACAGTATGTTTACATCACGTTTACATCATGTTTACATCACATTTACATCACATGTACAGTATGTTTACATCATGTTTACATCACGTTTACATCACGTTTACATCATGCTTACATCACGTTTACAGTATGTTTACATCACATTTACAGTATGTTTACATCACATTTACAGTATGTTTACATCACGTTTACATGATGCTTACATCACGTTTACAGTATGTTTACATCATGTTTACATCATGTTTACATCCCGTTTCCAGTATGTTTACATCGCGTTTACATCATGCTTACATCATGTTTACATCATGTTTACATCACGTTTACAGTATGTTTACATCGCGTTTACATCACGTTTACATCATGCTTACATCACATTTACATCATGTTTACATCATGTTTACATCATGTTTACGTCATGTTTGCCTCTTTATTTATTAAAATCACACAGTTAGTTTTGTATGTTCCAGAGCATCAGTCACTTTAAAGACAGTGCTCGCCTCCTGAAGTGCACAAACAAGCTCCGCCTCAACACTGTCACTGCGTCCTGAGCTTAGCCCCGCCCATGAGGATTGTGATTGGTTTAAAGGAATAGAAACAACCCAGAGTGTGATAACAAACCTTTCACAGGTCTGTGGAGATAAAGGTCCAGCTACACACGAGTTCATGAATGAAGGTCTACGTACGGTGTAGGCGCCTCTTACTACTGTCCTTTAAACACATTTCACACACACGCACGCACGCACGCACGCACGCACGCACGCACACACACACACACACACACACACACACACACACACAGTGGTACGTCCCCTCTGGCTGGACCTGAACAGGTTAATCCGTCATCACTGAGATGAGTCATGGAGGACGGCAGTGTCTCAGGTGTCTCAGTCGAGTTTCACACAAAGGAAACTGGATCATATGACAGTTCAGACTCACACAGGATATAACATGATGTTACACTCTGTGTCTCTGTCCATCTGTCTGTCTCTGTCCATCTGTCTCTGTCCATCTGTCCTCTGCTGTCCTCTGTCTATGGAAACATGTTTCTGTGGTGTCACAGAGTGAAAACAGGTTTTTATCTCATTAACTCTGATTTGACGTGATCGAGAGGAGAGCTCTGTTTTAAACATTTAAACGTGTGTTGAGTTCTCTGAAGGGTTGGACCGTCTCCTGAGGACGTCCATGTTGTTGTGAGACAGATTTCTTATAATGGACATGGTTCATGTTTTTTTGTGAGGCTGCTGTGTGGAGAGGTTTCTGATCCCTCTGTCTGAGCTGTAAAATATAAACACCACTGTCACTGTCATGTGCTGTTCATTCTTCTGTAACCTGAACAACAGTCTGATGTTGCTGCTGCTGCTGCTGCTGCTGATGATGGTCATCTTCGACCTCCCCTGATCTCTTCTCTCCTCTGTTCTCCCTCCAGGGTCGACATGTCAAGACGGGTCAGCTGGCGGCCATCAAGGTCATGGACGTCACCGAGGTCAGTAACACTGTGATGTTCTGTTGTCAGGTTTCCATCAACGTCTCACACAAACATGATACATCACACAGTCCATCATCGTCCATCCAGACCTCTCTGCTGGGCGATGGGGTGTTTTTGTGTCTGCGGGGCTCCAGGCCGGAGCCTGACCACAGAGCACCACTGTCTAGTCCCATGTTATGACCACAGAGCACCACTGTTTAGTCCATGTTATGACCATGGAGCACCACTGTTTAGTCCCATGTTATGACCATGGAGCACCACTGTTTAGTCCCATGTTATGACCATGGAGCATCACTGTTTAGTCCCATGTTATGACCACAGAGCACCACTGTTTAGTCCCATGTTATGACCACGGAGCACCATTGTTTAGTCCATGTTATGACCATGGAGCACCACTGTTTAGTCCCATGTTATGACCATGGAGCACCACTGTTTAGTCCCATGTTATGACCATGGAGCACCACTGTTTAGTCCCATGTTACGACCATGGAGCACCACTGTTTAGTCCCATGTTATGACCACAGAGTACCACTGTTTAGTCCATGTTATGACCATGGAGCACCACTGTTTAGTCCCATGTTATGACCATGGAGCACCGCTGTTTAGTCCCATGTTATGACCATGGAGCATCGCTGTTTAGTCCCATGTTATGACCACAGAGCACCACTGTTTAGTCCCATGTTATGACCACAGAGCACCACTGTTTAGTCCCATGTTATGACCACAGAGCACCACTGTTTAGTCCATGTTATGACCATGGAGGACCGCTGTTTAGTCCCATGTTACGACCACAGAGCACCACTGTTTAGTCCCATGTTATGACCACAGAGCACCACTGTTTAGTCCATGTTATGACCATGGAGCACCACTGTTTAGTCCCATGTTATGACCACAGAGCACCACTGTTTAGTCCATGTTATGACCATGGAGCACCACTGTTTAGTCCCATGTTATGACCATGGAGGACCGCTGTTTAGTCCCATGTTATGACCATGGAGCATCGCTGTTTAGTCCCATGTTATGACCACAGAGCACCACTGTTTAGTCCCATGTTATGACCACAGAGCACCACTGTTTAGTCCATGTTATGACCACAGAGCACCACTGTTTAGTCCCATGTTATGACCATGGAGCACCACTGTTTAGTCCCATGTTATGACCATGGAGCACCACTGTTTAGTCCCATGTTACGACCATGGAGCACCACTGTTTAGTCCCATGTTATGACCACAGAGCACCACTGTTAAGTCCCATGTTATGACCACAGAGCACCACTGTTTAGTCCCATGTTATGACCATGGAGCACCACTGTTTAGTCCCATGTTACGACCATGGAGCATCGCTGTTTAGTCCCATGTTATGACCACAGAGCACCACTGTTTAGTCCCATGTTATGACCACAGAGCACCACTGTTTAGTCCCATGTTATGACCACAGAGCACCACTGTTTAGTCCATGTTATGACCATGGAGCACCACTGTTTAGTCCCATGTTATGACCATGGAGGACCGCTGTTTAGTCCCATGTTATGACCATGGAGCATCGCTGTTTAGTCCCATGTTATGACCACCGAGCACCACTGTTTAGTCCCATGTTATGACCACAGAGCACCACTGTTTAGTCCATGTTATGACCACAGAGCACCACTGTTTAGTCCCATGTTATGACCATGGAGCACCACTGTTTAGTCCCATGTTATGACCATGGAGCACCACTGTTTAGTCCCATGTTACGACCATGGAGCACCACTGTTTAGTCCCATGTTATGACCACAGAGCACCACTGTTAAGTCCCATGTTACGACCATGGAGCACCACTGTTTAGTCCCATGTTATGACCACAGAGCACCACTGTTAAGTCCCATGTTATGACCACAGAGCACCACTGTTTAGTCCCATGTTACGACCATGGAGCACCACTGTTTAGTCCCATGTTACGACCATGGAGCACCACCGTTTAGTCCCATGTTATGACCATGGAGCACCACTGTTTAGTCCCATGTTATGACCATGGAGCACCACTGTTTAGTCCCATGTTACGACCATGGAGCACCACTGTTTAGTCCCATGTTATGACCATGGAGCACCACTGTTTAGTCCCATGTTACGACCATGGAGCACCACCGTTTAGTCCCATGTTATGACCACGGAGCAGCACTGTTTAGTCCCATGTTACGACCATGGAGCACCACCGTTTAGTCCCATGTTATGACCACGGAGCAGCACTGTTTAGTACCATGTTACGACCACGGAGCACCACTGTTTAGTCCCATGTTATGACCACGGAGCACCACCGTTTAGTCCCATGTTACGACCATGGAGCACCACAGTTTAGTCCCATGTTATGACCACGGAGCACCACTGTTTAGTCCCATGTTACGACCACAGAGCACCACTGTTTAGTCCCATGTTATGACCACAGAGCACCACCATTTAGTCCCATGTTATGACCACGGAGCACCACTGTTTAGTCCCATGTTATGACCATGGAGCTCCAGGGCGACTTGTAAATATTAATAAAAACAGCTAACTGACACAAAGCTTTAATTTCACTACAAAAACATCAACAATTCCTGTTCAGGATGCTTCAAAATAAAAGTTCCAGTGGTTCTGTTTTCATTTATTTTATTATAACTCTACTTTATTTAACGTCATTATTATAACAGCGCTTTATTAGTCGCCAGTAGTTTAGTGTGGATTTTAAAATATGGAGATATGTGTATTTGAAGTATTAAAACATAGGCTAAACATACGGTAACGTCCAGCTGTAGTCACAGCCTCCTCATGGCTTCATGTAGAGCCTATGTTTTTCAGAGGAACTGAAGCTTTAATGGACGCTGAGGCGCTTCATTTAAGTTATGATTTATTTGTCACGTCTGTTTCCATGGCAACTGTGTAGTATTTAGTTTTTTTTCGTCCTGATGGATGAACTGTATGGTCACTGTTTTTATGATTTTAGAATTCAGCAGAAAATTGAAAAGCTTTGTCGTCTCTTCTGTCAGAGCTGCTGGATGAAATTAAAAGATGTCGGTGACAGTGAGATGTTTTAGAGATGTCACTCTTATATATTTTCTCATTTCCACCTCTGAGAGAGAGACTTTAATGTCGTAGTAAAATGTGATCATCGACGTATGAAGACGTACGAGGCTCGTATAATCCAGCAGCTGCAGCAGTGACTCACCTTTGAATTGATCCCAAACTGAGTTTCGTTGAATCTGTCGTCCTGAATCAGAACCAACTCTGACATTACAGTTACCACCAGAACAAGCGGTGTCTCCGCCCCTCCTTCTGTCTCTGCCCCGCATTATGTCTCCACCCCCTCCCTTTGCCCCGCCCCCTCCCTATTCTCTCCCAATGTTCAGTCTGGTGATCACGCAGCTCTCAGTAGTGTATTGTCTTCTTCTTGGTTGGATGCAGCTCAGTTTGTGTCAGAGGTTGGACAGATTTCAGTTTCCTGAGGGAAGTTTGAGTCGATGGTTCTACAGACTGCAGATTGTGTGTTTGTATTTTGGAGCTCGTGGGTGCACAGTTTGTGCAGAGGAGTGTAGTACGGACCCAGAGGGCTGTTTCCTGTCAGTGTAATCAGAGCCAGTGTTTCTGTGTGCAGAAAATGTCCCTGTTGTCTTTTATAACACAACATGGATGGAGGAGGAAGTGAGGAGTGTTTTCTCCTCTGGAGCTCCTCATCATCAGCTCCGTGAGACAATGGGAAAAATGTTCACAAACACATACTTGAGGTCATCTGACCGTTTCCGGCCCAGACGCCTCAAAGAGGAACGAGTGCATCATGGAGCCTGTCACAGAACATTCCTCTAATCTGGGTCAACAGTTATTCTGAAAGAGAACTGGGCTGTCTTTAGCTGCAGACGCTCATACTGAAGTCTCATCTCTTTAGCTGGGTCTCTGCAAACGCTAAAACTGAAGACCTGGTTTACATACGATCTGCCTACAACATGTCTGAGTGTCGGTGGATGAGTGAAAGGTTCAGATGTTTAGCAGTGGAGTCGTATGAAGCACTGACCCTGGGTCAGTGAGTACTGACATGAAGCACAGTGACGTACAGCTATACGCAGACACAGCAACAAAACAAATATCAGCCACCTTAACAAATCAGCATCAGTTTAACTGTACGATATATATTCAGAACTTTTACCCTCTCTGACAGGAAGTCGTTAATGGTTTTAGTTTTCCATCTATGCTCAAAGACACCAGACTCCACTGAGAAAGACTGTCATTTTACCTGGCTGAATACAAGAGCTGCTGGTCGACTGCTGCCGCCATCAGTTAGTGTGTGTGTCACTGTGTGACTGGTGAATCTGAATTAACCCTTTAAACACCACAGACACAGTAACACAGACACACTAACAGACGGAGGTAGCAGTCGACCAGCAGCTCCTGAGTTCAATGATGTTAAATCACTGGTTTTCTGAATGGAGTCTGGCTCTGAGGAGAGAGATGTGATTACAGTGTGATGTCAGAGATCTCTGTCTGACAGCAACATTAAGTAGTGACAGTATTCTAAGCTTAGTGTAAACTCAAACTAGTGTTGTTTGCTGCTGCCTCTGTCCACAGCAGGACATCACCTAACGTCTGTGTCAGCCTGCTGCTTAAACTGGCGGCGGACACAGTGAAGCACCATAACGTGTGTGGTTCGTAATTAGTGGATGAGCAGGTCAGAGAGTGAATGGAGGATATTTAGAGCTGAATACGATGTGATGAGAGCCGTGAGAGTGAACCAAAACTATGAGCTGAAGCTGACGTCACAGAGTCGAGATGAAGAGCAGAGCTGGTGATGATGTTGTGTTGTGACCATGTTAAAGAACAGGAAGTCATGTGTAAGGATATAGATTGTAACCACAGCTTTTCCCACGGTTAGTGAACGCACCACAGAGAGGTTCAAAGACTCTCCGTCATGGTGGGTGTTCTGTTTTCTCTACCATCACTCAGTTTGATTTAGCTGTGACACCTGACGCAGCAACATGATGAAGTTAAAATATGTCTTGTACATCAGACCTCTGGCTGCCGGCTGCAGGCTCAGATGTGCAGAGATTACAGAGAGGACATGAAGAAGAAGCAGCATCAGGAACATTTGATGGAAACATGTTTGTGCATCATACGAGCTGAACAGCTGAAGAGAAACACACATGTAGGAAATCTGTGAGACACGGCAGCTCTGCATGTTTGGAGTTTTTGCTGTAATCCTTTTCCACACGCTTCAGCTGCTCTCCAAAATAAACTCAGAGTTCGTCTGGACGCTCGCCAACAACCACTGTCGAGAACAGGAAGCTGTTTGTGCTGGAAAAGCTCGAGAGTTTCACGTGCACACACACACACACACACACACACTGAGACGTATGAAGGGAACCACAGGAGATTTATACACTCACATGTCACTGAAGAACACAGTTATACATGTGTGTGTGTGTGTGTGTGTGTGTGTGTGTGTGTCCACCCTCTGCTCCCCGTGCACATCCCGTCATATGTGCTCTGACCCACATACCACTTCCTGTTCCACATACAGAGCAGGAGAGAGGATGAGGAGGGAGGATGAAGCACAGAGTGCAGAGCTTAAAGGAGGTTTTTATCTCTCAGTATTGATTCAGAATAGAAATCAGTGTTTCCCATTAATCAATGAGACTGTGGCGGCCCACCACAGTCTCATTTGGGCCCGCCACAGTCTCATATGGAGAAAAAAATACGATCTGTCGCTCTGTCAGACCATTACACAGCTGTACTTTCGTACTGCCCGTAAACAAGCGAGAACAAGAGTGCGCGCGCACTGGTCACGCTCATAGACGTCGCTCTTTACTAGATACGTTTGGCGCGAACCAGATTCCAGCGACACTGGAGCGGGACGTCTGACTCTGAGGTAAGTGCAACTTCTTTTTTGGGCAATAGCGCCCATGCTAACTGCGGCCGTGGACACAGTATCTCACTGCGCTGTCTGCCCCCCTTCTCGGGAAGAGGAACGGCTGCACCGCGCACGTCTCGGTTCCAGAGTTTCAGTGACGAGAGCGGCCACGCTGCTTCATTATCACCGCGCATTCAGAGTCCGTGCAGGCACACAGTACAATCACCTGTTACCATACCAACGAGCTGACGCGGCTTATTATTTCATATTCTCCTCTCCTGGGGCCTCATTTATTACCGCGTGTAAAAGTCCTCTTAAATTTCACTTACGACGAAAAGGCAAAACGTGCGTACGACCAAAATATATACACTCTTTTCAGATCTATCAAACTCTGCGTACATACGGCTGCACGCTATTCCCCGTGATAAATCACACCGCGCCGAGAAAAGTGTGGATGTGAACACACCTTGTTTCCCGCCTTGAACACGCCCGAACATAACCATAGCCTATATGGTCAATGCAAATCAGTACGTGCATATTAAGTAGCCATGTGCGCTCTGGGATTTTGTAGAGTGACGTCAGTGTAAGACGGTGAACACAACAGACAGAGAGAGCATGGAAGAAGCTGAATTTCTCTCAAAGCGAGATACACAGCAATATCGGGAAATATCAGTCAGAAAATGATCTTGCATTGATTTAGGCTACATTTTGTGATGAATTGGGCCGCAGCAAATTTAGGAATCTTTATTTATTTAGGCTATTTTCTGCAGTCACTGTAGAAAAAAAAAATAGAATGAAAACATAACACTCCCAAATCCAAATAAGGGAGCAGAGAGAAGAAGAATCGTAATCTGACCCTTTATCCCAAAAAATCTTTTTTTAAGATGTTAAAACAATATAAAGGGTTTCCACTTTGCTTCCCAAATAAAATGTTCGGCACCTGGGTGCAGAGTGTGTAAATAGGCATTTTGTAAATGGCCAGAGTTTGTAAATAGTTGTGTAGTGTAATGTGTAAATAGTGTAAATAACCTGTTGTTGAAATGTTGTTCAGTAAATTGTTCAAAAGATTGTGAGTGAGTGAGTGAGTGAGTGAGTTTTTGGTTTTGTTTCTGAATTAAATTTAAAATATTTCTGATATGCCTTTGTAAGTTCTTATTTATCAACGTATGTTCATGTCCATGGTCCCAAAATGCACTTACTGTAAGGGCGATACATCGCGCTTAAAAACGTACACGCACATTAAAACCGCCGAGGGTCAGAGACTCTCCCACCACAGTCTCCTAAAATCCTGTGGGAAACACTGGAAATCAATAGAAATCAGTGTTCCTGCTGAGACTAAAGATTCTGTTGATCATTTTTATATATTCAGAATGTGAATAAATTAAAATCTGAAATCATTTGATGACAGATTTCAGAGTCTGAACCCGGAGCTCAGTCAGTGTGCGTACTGTGTGTGTGTGGACAGGTCACCTGACCATCACAGGACAGACACACAGAGACACAGTTTGAGGACAGCTTTCTCGTCAGTGTCTGACACCAGACGTCATAAAGAACTGGACGTTAATGACTTCAGAGTGAGACCGTGTTGGGCGGGAATCTTATTTAACCTTTACGTGACCATGAGCTGCAGCAGATCATCATCTCTGCTGGTGTGAACAGGTTCAGGTTGGAACACACGTCTGGTCGCCAGGTCTGGACGCGGCGATGTCGGGCTGAGACGATGTGCTTATCTGTGCTGAACCTTGAGAGATGAAGATTTGGATCATCGGCCAGCTGAGTTTCCTTCAGGTTCAGCAGTTAGAGTGTTTTTTAACTTGTGGGGACGTTCCTGTCTCCAGATGTAGCTACAGAGTGGCTGTCTTTGTTTCTCGCTGCTCTCTGGTGCAGACAGCTGCAGACACAGACCCAGAGTGTGTCTGAGGAAGATGGAGGCAGCTGTCTGGAGGAAGAGACACTTCACCTGGTCAGACTCTGAGAGAACGTTATCTTCTGTCTTCTGCTGAATTTACAGCTCACAGATATTAAACACAGATCTGTCTCTGGTTTTTCTTTGATATCTGGTGTCTGCTGAAACGACCAGTCGTTAGCATAGTTAGCATGCTTTGGCTCAGAGGACTAACTTGGATTGTTTACTATATCATGTGAACATCACTGTCACCCTGAACGTCCCACTGAACGCTGTTCAATTTCTCAAACTTTGTACATAAAAAAGGGAGCAAGACGTCAAATATTAGAAAGCTAGCAGCCATCATTTTGAGTCAGGTTCAGCCTCAGAGTCCACACTGTCACATGTTGTGGTTTTTAAGAATCAGGATTCTGTAAATGTTGCGATTGATTTTACGATAACGTGCGATTTTTGCAAACCTTTTTAACACTAGACCAGAAAAGTTGTAGAGACTGAATATCATGAGACATATGTCCAAAAACAAAGTACATGTCACGTTGGTCAGTCTTTGTGACTTCTCTCTCAGCAGCATCATAAACTGTATATGAAACTAACAACTGTTTTTATGGTCTGTTTTTTAAATTGTATTCCAGTAAAACATCTTGTGATCTTTGAAAGGTGAATTTAACTTTACTGACTTAAGATTACATGAACATCAGAACATATAGAGAACATATATAGAACATATAAAGAACATATATAGAACATATTGAGAACAACAGATACTTATTGAAGTGGGCTTTAACGTTCAG